>JAIUCV010000021.1:301474-640063 GCA_026724425.1 Erythrophleum ivorense
AAAGTACTTGTTTGACCAAAAGGAGTTGAACATGAGGCAAAGGATGTGGATGAAATTTCTTAAGGACTATGATTTCTCCTTAGAGTATCATCTAGGGAAGGCAAATGTGGTCGCCGATGCCTTGAGTAGGAAATCTATTCACATGGCGATGATAATGCTTAGAGAGTAAGGGTTGATTGAGAAGTTGAGGGACTTGAATCTATCGATTTCAATGAATTCTGGTAGCCTTCTTTTAAGAGAATTGAGGATAGAAAATGACCTTAGGAAGAGGATTAACGAGGCCCAAGTACTAGATGAATACTGGGGAAGAATTAGAGAGCAACTAGGGTGTGGTGAGGTCAAAGATTTTGACCTATCAGAAGATGGCTTGGTAAGGTACTAGGCTAGAGTGTGTATACCCAAGGATGAAGAGTTGAGGAACATAGTATTTTCAGAAGCTTATAAGAGTAGGTACACCATTTGTCCGGGCACCACTAAGATGTATAGGTATCTTAAGAAGAGCTTTTAGTGGCCTGGGATGAAGTCGGACATAGCAGAGTTTGTTACTAGATGTCTAATTTGTCAGAGGATTAAGATTGAATACCAAAGACCCACAAGGTTGTTACACCCTTTAGAAATTCCAGAATGGAAATAGGATAATATATTAATAGATTTCGTGATGGGTTTGCCTAGAACATCCTCGGGTCATGATGCTATTTAGGTGATTATGGATAGATTGAAGAAATCTGCCCACTTTTTACCTATTAGAGCCATTTATCTTCTAGATAGACTAGCTCAACTATATGTTCATGAAATCGTAAGATTACATGGTATCCCTAATAGCATTGTGTCAGATAAAGACCCAAGGTTCACATCAAAATTTTGGCGATCTCTATAAGAAGCTTTAGGTACTAGTCTTAACTTTAGCACTGCCTATCATCCTCAGTCTGATGGACAGACTGAGAAGACCATTCAGACCCTTGAAGACATACTTAGGGCTAATGTGCTAAAGTTAAAAGGGAGTTGGGATGTGTACTTGCCTTTAGCTGAGTTTGCTTATAATAATAGTTACCATTCCAGTATCCAGATGACACCATTTGAGGCACTTTATGAGAAGAAGTGTCGGTCACCCTTATGTTGGGTAAAACTTGGTGAGAAGAGTTTTTTAGGTCCAGACATAGTGGACCAAACCAACCACCTAATAGAACTCATCAAAAAGAAGTTGTTGGCTGCCCAGAGTAGGTAAAAGAGTTATACGGATAAGAGAAGGAAAACCTTAGAATTTAAGGTAGGAGACCACGTGTTCTTTAAGGCTACTCCAATGACAGGTGTAGGACGGTCTATCAGGACAAGAAAGTTTAGTCCTCGTTATCTTTGTCCTTTCCAAATCCTTAAAAGGATAGGACCTGTGGGCTATAGAGTTGCTTTACCTTTAAACTTAGCCAGATTACATTATGTGTTCCATGTGTCCCAACTGAAAAAGTATCACCTGAACCCTTTGCATGTCATTGAGCATGAGAATGTGCATCTACAAGATGATTTATTTTATATGGTTAAGCCAAAAAGGATTGTGGACTTAAAAGTCAAACATCTATGTAATAAGGACATCCTCCTGGTATAGGTAGTATGGAATAGACTTACTCAGGATGAAGCAACTTGGAAGACGAAGGAGGCAATGAGGAAGGATTATCCTGCATTATTTGAGTAAGGAATGCCTAATTTTGAGGACAAAATTTCTAAAAGGAGGGGAGAATGTAACACCTCAAAATTAATTAAGGTGTTAATCATGGATTTAAATTAATTAAGAATAATTAATATGGAATAATTAGAAAAATTAAGCGAATGAAAATTTTAGAGAGATAAATTATTAATATGAATTTGAGATTTAATTTAGTTATAAATTCCATCTAGGCCCAAATTAAATTAAGTAGGCCAAGATTAGAGACTAATGGAGGCCCAATAATTTTAGGTGTAGACCCAACCTTTTAATGTGAGACTTGGCCTAAGAGAGAGCACCTAGGGAGGGCCCAATTTAATTTAACGAGATAAAGACCCAAGACCCAACCAATATAAGCCTTTGTAATTGGCCCAATACCCCTTGTGCAGACCTCAACTAAGTGGGTTCTTGAAAGCTTAGCTCAACTTAACTAAAAGTCTGAATTATTGAAGCTAGTCCAATAAAATATAACTTCAGCCCAACAATTAGTGGGAACCCAATAAGTCCTTGGGCTGATGGGTTGACCCATAACCCATTTAGAACCCAACTTAAAACCCTAAAAACCATTTTAGCCACCCCCATTCTGTAGAAACACAAGAAACAAAGGGAAATTCGAAGGTCCAAAGGGGAGGCTAGGGTTCTTGACACATTTCCATCATTTCCCACTTTTAGAGAAAGATTCAACCAAGGTAATAGTTGTATAACTTAATCTCCTTCTCTTTCTCTTTATTTTGACTGGATTAGTCTTTCATTTGGAGTATTTTCACTATAACTAAAATCTAAAATGTGGTTGTTAAAGATTTTCTTGGTGAAATTTCATAGGTTGGGGCTAAGAGTGTTATTAGGTAAGTATAAACTCTTCATTTTGATGTATTTTCTATTGGTTTAAGACCCCCATGGTTGTTTTATAGTATGGGTATTAATTTTGTATGAATTTGCTTAGGATTTAGGGTGATATATTGAAGTTTCTGGTAAAGGACACATTCAATCCGAATTTAGGGATTCGTAGTGGCCGGGTAAGTGTCCTCTAGGTAGCCATTAGTATTTTAACTCTTTGGGTACTTGTTGTTGCTGTAAATGATGATTTAAGGTAGTAATTTTCTGATGCTATGGTTATAGGGAGATTTTGGTACTGCTGGTGGCTTTTCAATTATCTGCAGAATGAGGTAATTGGGGTTCATGCTAATTCTATGCATATATCTGTTTTAATTTTGTATTTGTGCATGATTATGATTTTAATGCTAAATGAATTGGTTGGCTATCCGTTATATGTGATTGGACCTTGTGAGTCCATGGTGGAGCTGTGGTACGGCTGCCATCTTGCATGTGCTTTAATTGGGCACCGAGTTATGATCAAACCTCAAATGCACTGAGCCTTGATTGTGCTCATTGGGGAGTAGGTGCCGTGGACGGGCCTCTCCCGGTGTTATTGGCCTTTAACATATGGAATTGTGATTACTAGTATGAAATAGTAATCATAGATAGCCTAATTATTTCATTTACTGATATGGTTGATATATTTTCTGATGCTTACATAAAATATGTATATATGTTAATTAAACTGGAATATATGAATGGAATCTGCCTTGGTTACTGATATTTGCATCTCACCCTATTTCATAGGATTATACTTTCAGGTAAAGGCTCTTCAGGTAAGGATAAGGGGAAGCAAGTGGATGAAAATCCATGAACTCCAACCATATGTGAGAAAGGCTACACTTAAGCTGATTTAAGTAGAATAGATGCTAAATTTTGTATTCTTTTTTGTATAGCATCATCATGTAATCATATTTCTAAGTGTAGGCGTTTATATTTTGATTACTTAGAATATATCTATTGAGGAGTTAAGCCTCACCTTAGCTTGGCCTTGGATGTATGAACTTATAACATCTGATATATGAACCTTGTTGAATTTATGATATGGTCTACTATTGGAAATGTAATCATGTGATACATTAGATGTTGATATGAACCAGTGATGTATGGAACCTCGAATGGAATGTGTATCGAATGATAATTGTTAATAGTTCATGAATTCTTGCTGCTATTACTCTATGAACTTGCTGATATAGGATAGTTAGACGAGTAGAAATTAACACTTAAGTCTTAAAATAGTAATGATAGATAAGTTAGGTAAATTAGGTGAATGAAAACTAATAGAGCTCCACAAATTGAGGTAGAGTGGTCCTAGAGTGTCTTTAGGGGTAAATTGGAGTGTATGGGGTGAAATTTAGGAGATGTAGTTATAGAAGGGAGTCATGCAACAACTAGGGAGGCCTCGCCGCAGCTTGGAGAGTGACAATGGTGAGGAACACTGCGGCTTGAGAAATCTCACCACGGCTCAAAGCGGAAATGCTGCCCAGGAGGGTGATAGAGAGGAAACTCATCGCGGTGTAACATGTCTCGCCACAGCTCAAGTTGAAGAAACTAGGTAAGGAGTGCCCAATAGCTAGCCTCACTACGGCGCAAGTGTATTCCGTAGAGGCGAAAATTGTGGGACTTTGAATAGTAGCTCTAGAAGGCATTTTTGTCACGGCGCCACGTAGATTCGCCGCTGTAACGGTCTGATAGCTGCAGCGAAATTCGTGTGAGTTATCCAATAAGATTCCCGAGAGTAACTTAGCCGCGGCGTAAAATGAGAAACTTAGTTTTCGAGCTCCAGTACCTAACTTAGTCGTGACAGGAGAGTTTTAAGTCGCGGCGAAGGTCCCAAACTCTTACCTTTAATATAGAAACCTTAATTTCTTCAATGGTAATACTAGGAAATGATGTAGGAACATTTGTGGGAAGTTTTTGTGCGTTGAAATTGATGGATGGATGAATTACAAACCCCTCATGATAGTACAATTTCTTTTATGCATTCTCCCATTTGTGGTTGTGTAGTTAGTGATCCTAATATTATCGAGGTTCAAATTTTCCTATAATTTCCATGATGTATTTAATTGTAATGACTTTAAAACTTGATCATTAAGCATTAATCATATATTTAACCGTAATTACTATGATTAGAAGTTAGGGTTGTCATAATAACTACAGTAATTTGGATCTTTTATAAATGTGTCTTGAACTTCATTTGAGGAGAAATAATAAGGAATGGGGGAAATATAACAATTTACTAGATTTTTTGTTCTTAAGTAAAGAAAATCCAATTTCATGCCTTGTATCCAAGGGCCTAGATAGTATATGAGGGTAATCTAGAATATTATACATTTGGATTTAAAAGTAAGCAGTTGATTTTAATGTTTTATGCAGTTGAATAATTTTGGCCAAACAACAGCAGTTGTCACCTTGCTTTTCACATAGGCTATAAGTCATACTTTTTGTTAGCTATTACTGCTATAGCTAGTTGCTTTTGGATGGTTTATACTTGTCTTGTGGCATGAATGCAAATAAAGGAAGTGGTAAATGCTGATATCTTTCATTGTTTCTGTATGTTCATTCAAAATTTTGCTGGAGGACTTTCTGAATCTCCTTGTCATCACTCAAATTCAAAGATAATGTGAGAAAATAATCACTACATCTACCTTTTTTATGCAGATGTTCCCATTTAATTCCTTATTTTTCTCATTGCTTGTCTATAGATTACAATGGGACCTCAGCTAAGGATATGTGACAAGAAATTAAACAAATTGAGGACATATTATACAATATTCCATTGAAAATATTTGTTCAATATCTTTGTTATTTCACGAATCATTTAACTCTGCTGTCTTCCCACAGTTGTTGTCATCGCTTTTGGTGACTGAATTGATTTCCACATTCTTTTTCCATTAGCAACTTGATTGTTGTCACTTTTCCTCTCTTTTTTTGGATGGAGTTTGTTGACATGGAATCAAGTACATAATGATAGTTATTTTTAGAAATCTCTTCATTAATATTAAATTTAATTCATTTCAATGTTGAGAGTCAAGCAACTAGTTTTGCAGCTACAGCTAATAACTCCCTCATAAAATTGCGTTGGCTCTTTGATAGTGTGATTTTCCTCTAAAAGTTACCTATAATGACAAGTATCAGAGAGGGTAGTAGGCTTTTTGTCATTTATATGTTTGTTATGTAATATTTCCTAATGACTGAATTACGCTACTTTTCATTCTTTTAGAAACAGTCCTTTAATCGTTTGAATTTTCCTGAAACTCCTGTCCCTTCAAAACCAGGATCATTTATTGGAGCAGCAATTGCAGCTACGTTGACAATTCCACCAAATGTGCAACGCACTGTCACATTTTCATTGGCATGGGACTGCCCTAAACTGAAGTTTCCCAGCAGAAGGACTTGTTACTGTTTGGCGATAGAACACTTGTATGAGGAGAATTTTAATGTGAAAAGTATGCACAACTGAAGAAGTTTATTTAACAGGCGTTACACTAAATTCTATGGTACTGATGGAGCTGGTGCAGCGAATATTGCACATGAGGCTATTCTTGGTACATTTATTTGCTGAACTACTTTAAATTGCTTTCTGATATCTTTGTGTGTGTGCCTGTGCATGTGTGTTTATATGGATTCAATAATTTGATGAAATAATCTTAATATAGTTTTTCTTGATGTCAAATTTAGATGCAATTCCCAATTAACTTGCACAGACAAACCTTATTTGTGGGTGTCAAAATCCTTGATTACTTTAACTTTTTTAATGAATTGGTAGCAAAGAGCATGGCCAATGGGAGGCCCGGAGGCCCCACATGACTGCACCTACAGGCAAATCTTGAAGTTTTTGAAGAGTTCTTTGCAGGTATCCAATCACCCTTTTTAACGAGTTTTACTGTCTAAATTCTAGGGGGCAATTTGGACCAGTACTCTCAGCATATAAAATATTTGATTCATTCTATCAGCTTAAGTTTATTTTCATTGCCACCTGTCCTCATTATTTCATCTCTTTCGCAGATGGTTCACCTGCAGTGCATAGTCTGATTAGCATAAGAAAAAGAAAATTTTCCCTGGATGGATACAAATCCGAGGAAAACTGATCATATATCAAATCAAAATGATGCATTTAAAGAATGAGTTTGTGTGACATAGATAAATATTAAAAAAAAAAGGTGTTGAAGAACAGGATCATTATAAGATGTTTTCAGGATTGGGCCATAGGGAAGTCTGATGTCAAGGAAGAATTCATTGGGTAAATTTTACTTAGTTTCATACAAAAATCCTATTTCAAAAATCTGGCAGTTGGAGTCAAAGCTCTAGAGAATGGACTATGTATTTGCATGTGTTGCAACTACGTACGAGCCAAACCTTATTAAATCAATATCTAATATACTATTATGAAACTAAACATTTAGTAGAAGAAGAAATTGAAACCATCTAAACGATGTTGATATAATTAGATTTCTAAATGATTTGAGCCCCAGGTTCATCCACAATTGGTGTTGCATATGTAGTTATTATCCTTGGTAGTATTTAAGATGAATGCCTCTCACTTAGTGGCTTCCTGATGGTGTATTAACTAGAGGAAAATTATGGTCTGCCGAAGGTGACATGCATCTGGGTTCTACCTTGTTTCCTAATTTCAACTCTTGAAGGACATAATCATTGAAGATAATTAAGATATAATGTTCCCAAAATACTAGTTCTCTAAATTTTCCTTAAAAACACACACTAGCATTCTTCATTTGAAAAGTCTTGAATTTATTTGTGCTGATGTTAATTGTTGTTAGTAATATATAGGATATGCTACTTGAGCTTAGAATTTTGTTTGACATATAATTGGTATAACCAAGAAAGACAAACTAGTATGATGATTGATCAAATCTTTTATGGTTTAGGTAATCGAATGCTTTGTATCAAAAATTCACTTCCAAATGAAACCTAGGCACATTATTTTTTTAAACTTGGGACGTTGGATTATGCAATTTAGAATTGTTTGTGCATGAACAGTATATGTGACAATCTCAATGAATTGTTGACTTAATACGTGGGCCTGGAAGAAATCCGTATTTTATTTTAGTCATGGATTTCTTTTCAGATCTTGATTACTTGGGTAAATTATAACCTTCATAATTTGGCCAAAAATCCGTTTGTCCCCTATTATGGTTTAAAGTGTGTGGTTCAACACCATTATGGTTTGTTACATAAATTGGATTGAAGTTTGTTTTTTATGGATCCAACATCAACGGGGAAGTTTACAAAAGAAAAAAAAAAGAATAAGGCCCTAGAATGTAGTGAAGTGACAGAAGAAAGGCAAAAGGAGAATTATATAAGAATAACCAACTCTAACCATTATGAGATGCATGAGTGAGGAGAGAGAATCTAGTAAGATGTGTGCGTGTGAGGGGTTTATTATTCGATAGTTCTCTGGCTTCTTGAATGTTAGAGGAGTTTTTATAGCTTTCATTGCATTTGTCTTCCTTTCCTTTCTTTGTTTCCTCTTTTTGGGGTGAGTTCTTGTTTATGGTTCATCCTTACAATTGATTTTAAAGTAGGCAAAACTGTAATTCAAACTTAGCACACAATATAAACAAAGAAGGCAAGAGACATCGATATGAAGACTCTTCTAGCAGAGATAAGAAGAGAGAGGGCAGAGTTTAGAAAAATGATAAGGAAAGAAATTGAAAAAGAGTGGCAAACACCGATGAACAAACTTGAAGAAGAAGAGGTGAAGTCTGAAGTCACTAAAGTTTTTGGGCCTATGAAGTTAGTCCCAGTCTTTGACCTATACACATCCAAGGAGATACAATGAGAGAATGGGGGAAAACAATTTCCCTTCGCAGTTTCAGTTCCAAGCAGACCCACAGATAGCCATCATCTAGGAAACACCAAGGAGGATAAGAGAAAAGGGCTGAAACACTACCATGCAGAGGAGGACGACAATGATGAGTGTAAAGAAGTGGAGAGAAGTTAGGTCATGGACTGGGTTAGGGAAGTTGGATTGGGTAGAAGTCCAAAACTTAATTGGGCAGAGAAAAAAAGATGGGCTCTAAAAGAATTTTGGATACTTAGATGAAACAAAGCCCTGGGAGTGATTGGATCAATTAGGACCTACGGGTCTTGCAAGTTCTCACTATGAAGGAAACCATAGAACATTATCATTCGTGGATGTGCCATGAACAATGACTAGAAGTAAGGGATAAAGCGAGTTCAATAACACAATCTTTTGTGGCCAGGTTGCTAACTTTCAACTATTGCTTGATGCCAAGGGAGTTGATCAAAGGGGACTGAAGTGTGGTCTTTTTGCTATTGAGATGTTTGGGGTAAAGCATGAGAGAAAGAACTAGCAAGTTTGACTACTCACCATGGCAAAAGAAATAAAGGCCAACGATGAAGATGAAGGGTTTATGTACATCTGCTAAATAGCTTCACTTAACCAGTTTCCCATAATAGAAGATAATGGAATACTCAATGAAATAATTTTTAGAGATAGAAATCTGACTTTTAACTTTGGAAGGAAAGCAGTAATTCTCAAAATTGTCAACATTAAAGATAGGCCAATATAGGATGGTAGCCACTGTCACTTCATTGAAGTAAATCCTTACTTAGTATTTGACAGAAGGAAAGCATATGGCATGTGTCTCAACATAGAAGCAAGGATTGCAACACGTTTTGAGATAGGGGAAAGTAAGAGCTTTGTGCTTGTAAGCATTAGAGGTAACAAAGTCATCAAAGGTGGTAATAGTATTGTTGATGGCCTGGTTCATGATTTCAATTGGAGGGGAGCCATGGAGGTTGTAAGCATAAGGGAATTTGAACACATGGAAAAGGCAAGTGCAAGTGAAGGCATCATGGGAGGAGATTTGTCTTTCACCATAATTTCTTATGAGAAATATGCTAACACGAATAGCCCTAATATTGATGGCAAAATCTGTCTGGCTGACACTGACTTGATTGTTGAAATTGAAAAAGAATTTCTATGGTGATGTTGGGCCACTAGATTGTCATATGTGTTTTATATGCCCTTAACTAGTATAGAAGCAATATCAAGTGGCATCACAACATTTATGGGAGGTAGATCAGCACTAGTTGATGGATCTTGTGCTACAACTTGCACACCAGCACCCTTTCAAATGAAATTAAGGCTACAATCAAGAGGTCACCTATCACTTAACCTTATCTACCAAAGTAAAACCTATTGGAAAAAAAAAATAGATTTATCCAATAAGGTTGTTGTCTGCAAAGAGGCTAATTGGAGGTATCATACAAAAACTTGGGACTGTGCTAAAATTCATGTTATTAGGGGACTTAGTGGTTGTGACGAACAAACATCTTTGGTGATGATTATGACAGCAAGGTGTCCAACAATTGGAAGAGATTTTTGGTCTTGCAAAATGAATCAGGATTGTACACTGTTCATGCTAATGATATTGGTTTGCATCGTAAGCTAAAGATGCATTGGTTTTATGGGAAAGCTTGTTGTCCTTAAAACAAGAAACATGAAAGGCCACCCCAAAAATAGTCCTAGAGTAAGGTACGTGGATGTAATAACTGCAACTCTCAGAGTTCTATCTCCAAGACTCTCAAAAGCTAAGTCCTTTGATGATTCTCCATATTCTGTTTTTGATGAACAAATGCTTAGAAAAAGGGATCTTGAAGAAGAGACAAAGTTGTCTAGAGCTTTGAAATTATTTAAGATGGATTCAATAGCTTCAGTAAGCAATTCTATTGTGGTATGGACAGTGACCAGAGGGAATGAAGTTCAAATGATTTTATCAACTCAAACGCCTCAGAAGCACTAAAAATATGTTTCTCTTGTGCTTGGTCTTCTTATGTTAGAGGAACTATGTAGAATGAAGAAAATTAGTAGTGGATTTGGTGGTCTTCAAGGCATGCTTATTAATGGAAATTGGATTCAAAGAATTGCTGTGGAGTTGAAGAAGAACCCAAAAAAGATGTTTCAGTACTATATTCTAGCTCTGCTGGAGAATAAGCTCAAGTTATCTTGTAACTTTGTGAAAGCATATGAAGAGATTAATGGCCATAAGTAGGAGATAAAACTTGCCATGTTTAGGAATAAACCATCTAATAGCAACCTTGAGGACAAGGACAAGGACAAAGTAAAACTTAGTGGGAAGGGTAATGATAGACCCAACATTAGTAGGGAAGTTTACAAAAGAAAAGAAAAAAAAATGAGACCCTCGAATGTGGTGAAGTGGTAGAAGAAAGGAAAAAGGGGGAATTACATAGGAATAACCAACTCTGACCATCATGAGATGTAATAGTGAGGAGAGATAATCTAGTAAGGTGTGTGCATGTGAGGGGTTTATTATCAAGGGAGAATTCTCTGGCCTCTCGAATGCTAGAAAAGTTTTTATAGCCTTCATTGCATTTGTTTTTCTTTCCTTTCTTTGTTTTCTCTTTTTACGCTAAATTCTTTTTTGTAGTTTATTCTTCCATTTTACTTTGTTCTTAGGAGGAGGATTACTATTTCATGCATAAATAATATGAGCTATTTAGAGGTTTCCATTAGTTTTCTTTTGTATTTTATGGAATTTTCAGAATTTTCATATGGTTGAAAGTGAGGAATCTCTTATTTGTGTTTGTACTGTATAGGAAAAAGGGATATTTAATCAATTTGTTCTCTCTTCTCTAGTGGATACTCTTTTAAAACCTCTGTATATAAATGTTCTTTATGTTTCTCTTTATTGCTTACAGAATTTTTGGCAAACTAGATATCTTGCAAACTTTATGAATTTTAAGTTACTATAAGTTTTATATTTCAAATTGGGGATTTCTCAATTCAAGATTGATTTGAGATTTTCTTTTTGGTGAAAGAAAGGCATGTTATAGTTGGAGTTTCCCAATCTATATCTCCCAAAGTCGGTAGCCAGTGGATAGGTGAAGGGAAAATTGGTGGGATTAGGATCTTTTGGGACTATTCATTTGGCCATGAACAAATCCACAAGAGGACTCTTTGTTGTGAAATCAACACATACAAGGATTGAATTTGGGGCTTTAGAGAATGAGGTCAAAATTCTTGAGACTCTAGTTGTAAAGATATGGCAGATTGGTGGGTCATTACAGGAAGATATAGTTTGTCTATACACTAAAGAAATCCTTCAAGGCCTAAAATATCTTCATTGTAATGGGATTGAGCATCGTGACTCTTTGTTGTGAAGATTTCCTATAGAGGTGAGAAACCTTAATTCCCAACCCATTTCTCAAAGGATGGCCCTGAACGAGATATAGGCACTATGAGTTTCTTGTGATACCATTCAGGTTGACAAATACACCTCCTATGTTCATGAATTACATGAACAAGGTATTCAAACATCAGTTTATAGTGGTCTTCATTGATGATATCCTAGTGTATTTCAGATCCTTTAAGGAGCATGAGAAGCATATGAGATTAGTCCTAGAGACTCTGAGAAATAAGAAGTTGTATGCCAAACTTAGTAAATGTGAGTTTTGGCTAATCGAGGTGAGATTCTTAAGTCATGTGATATCATGAGAGGGGGTCGAAGTTGATTCCTATAAAGTGGAAGTTGTGTTATAGTGGGATAGACTTAGAACGATCACTGAGGTTATAAGTTTCCTAAGTTTGGTAGAGTATTATAGACGATTTATTTAGGGCTTTTCTTATATGGCCTTACCATTGATGAAACTGACTAGGAAAGAGACACCTTTTATGTGGAATGATAAATGTGAAAGAAGTTTTCAAGAGTTGAGGCTCCATTTGACCACTGCCCCTGTACTGATGATCCCTGACCCTAGTGAGCTATTTGTAATTTATTATGATGCTTCAGGAAAAAGGTTAGGATGTGTGTTGATACAACAGGGTAGAGTAGTAGCATATACCTCTAGGGAGTTAAGGCATCATGAGGAGAATTATCCCACACATGACCTAGAGTTAGCCGCCGTAGTGTTTGCTCTTAAAATCTAGAGGCACTATTTGTATATTGTGTTACCATAGAGATTTACGATGACCACAAGAGTCTAAAATACTTGTTCAATCAAAAGAAACTAAATATGAGATAAAGAAGATGGATGGAATTCCTAAAGGATTATGATTATACCTTAAAGTATCATCTAGGCAAGGCCAATGTGATGGCAGATGCCTTGAGTAGGAAGTTCATCTCATGCAACCCATATGATAATTAGGGAGCAAGAATTCCTAAAGAAGTTTAGAAATATGAACCTCTCCTATCAGGTGATATCGAGTAAATTGTGTCTGAGTGAAACCCGAATTGAGAATGAATTAAAAACCCTGATCTTATATGCCCAGAGAGAGAATGAGCTCTTGAGTCAGGTTAGGAATGAGATTTCCCAGGGTAAGACCTAAGATTTCAAGGTGTTTGAGGATGGTATGATAGTATAGTATGTGTGCCTAGACGGAAAGAATTGAGAGAAAGCATATTAGAAGAGGCGCATAAGAGTAAGTATATCCAGGTGCCACCAAGATATATCAAGATTTGAAAAGGATTTTCTGGTGGCTAAGGATGAAAAATGATGTAACAGATTATGTGGCTAGATGCCTAGTGTGTTAAAGGACAAAAATAGAATATTAGAAACACACTAGGTTATTGCAACCCTTAGATATTCCCAAGTGGAAGCAAAATAGTATAGCTATGGACTTTGTTATAGGGTTACCTAGGACATCCTCTGGACAAGATGTTATTTGGGTAATTGTGGATAGACTAACAAATTCTGCACACTTTTTAGCTATCAGGGCTACTTATACTGGATAAATTAGCCTAGTTGTATATTAGAGAAATAGTGTGACTTTACAGAATACCCAGTAGCATAGTTTCAGATAGAGACCTTGGGTTCATATCGAACTTCTAGAGGTCATTGCAGCATGCCTTGGGGACCAGGTTGTGTTTAATACTGCACATCACCCCCAAACAGATGGTCAGACTGAAAGGACTATCCAAACCCTAGAAGACATATTGAGGGCATATGTGTTAGAGATGAGAGGTAACTAGGATTCGTATTTGCTATTAGCAGAGTTTGCATATAATAATAGTTACCATTCCAATATTCAGATAACCCCTTATGAGGTATTGTATGGGAGAAAGTGCAAATCCCTTCTATGTTTGGTTGAGCTAAGTGAAAGGAGCCTAATAGGAGCTGAGATTGTAGACTAGACCACCCAACAGATAAAATTGATTAGAAAAAAACTTCTCATAGTCTAAAGTAGGTAGAAAAGTTATATTGGTAAAAGAAAGAAGCCGTTAGAGTTTGAGATTAGAGACCATGTGTTCATCTGAGTGTTTCCAGTCATAGGGATGGGTCAGTCAATGAGGGTAAGGAAACTCAGTCTTAGGTATATTGGTCTGTTTGAAATCCTTGAGAAAATTAGACCCGTGGCTTACTGGATAGCCTTACCTTCTAACCTAGCCTAAATTCATTATGTTTTTCATATCTCCCAGTTGAAAAGTACTTACTAGACCCCTCACATGTCATAGAATATAAGCATGTTCAATGGTAGGAAAATCTTTCCTATGTAATGAAATCGAAGAGAATTGTGGATGCTAGATTGAAATAGCTAAGGAGCAAAAGCATTTCTTTGGTGAAAGTAGTTTGGAGAGGTCTGACATCTGAGGAGGTAACCTGAGAACTAGAGGATGAGATGTGACAAAAGTATCCAGAACTTTTTCTTAAGATATGTGTTAAAATTTTGAGGACAAAATTTATTTAAGGGGGTAGAAATGTAACATCCAAGATTTCTGAAAATTTTTTAAGTCTGCTGGCTATAGCCAGGACCCCTGTTAGCTATAGCGAATATACCAATTCACTATAGCAAGTTTTCAATTAGTTATAGCAAAGGTGCTAGTTCACCATAACAAGGATGCAGCCCGCTATAGCGAGTTTATGTCCCCCACACAAAATTCAGGGAGTTTCTCACAATAGCACCCACCGTAGCGAGAACAGAGGACTTAGGACTGATAAGTGCTCGCTATAATGAGGGGTATTTCTCACTATAGCGAGGTTTGTTCCAGAAAAAGCATGAAAAAGTGATTTTTTTTCTTCTTAAAGACCTTAGAAGCCTCTCTTTTCTTCTAATCGATGTTTCCTCTGCTTAAGACCAAGGGAGAGCTCATCCAAGAAGGGCACAAAGGAGGAGGAAGGGAGAAGGAAGAAAACCAAGGAAAAGGTGAGAGAAACTTGAGATTTTCATAACTTTCCTTCTTAAAATTTTGTTCTTCTTTCTTTGCTCTCTCTTTCTATGGTTTTGGTTGTTAAGTTGGCTTTGTTTTGAGCTTAGTTCAGAGGAGGGAGAGTAGAAATTCAAAGAGAAACACTCTTGGAAAAGGCTTGAACTCAAGGTAAATATCTATGTATCTTTGCTTCTTGGGTATGTTTGTTCTACCAACTTAAGAGCTTGAGAGAAGGAGGAAGTTCTGACCTAGAACAAGTATGAAACTCATGAATTAATGTGAGGGAAGCTAGGAAATGCAAAGTAAGTGGAGGAAAAACCATTTAACTTTAAGAAAGGAAATATAGGGATTCTTGAACATTTTGTACAATTTGATTTTTTCTAAGAATCCCCTAGCTTGTGTGAGTATTTGTCTGAGTTCTCAAGACCCCTAGGAAGCTTTCTAAGTTCCTTTCCCTTCAAGGAAAATTTAGAAGTTTCATTAGACCTTTTATGGAATCATAGATAAAGTATGCTTCTCAAATATATGGTTAATGCTTTGCCCTGTTCCAAGAGAGTAATTACATGTTATGTGTTGTGTCTAGGCCAAAGAGATCAAGCTCTATCTAGTTACAGTTGTGAGACCAAGAAGGGGAAAGAGAAATTAAAAGGGAAGAATTGTGGTTGAGTGCCAAGGTAGCTCTTCACTCTTTCTTGTTGCATTCTTGGAGGTATGATAGTCATTGTATGCTTGTGTGTGTACTTATATTATAAGACATGCAATTTGATATTGCCTTGTCACATTAGTACCAATATGCTTATTTTTTGGATTGTAAAGATTGCTCTTAAAGGGTGAGGTGGTACCAAAAGTCCCTTGTGATAGGTGAGGTGGAGCCAAAAGCCCCAAGAAATAGGTGAGATAAGACCAAAAGTCTAGTAGATAAGTAAGGCTAAGTTAAAAGTCCTTAGACCAAGGGTGAGGCCAATCCAAAAGTCCAAAAAATAAGGTGAGGCTAGACCAAAAGTCCCTAGAGCTTATCTTTAGCATTGATATGATTTTCATAGCGTGTAAATCATGTGTTGTATGATTTTTAATGGTTAAATGCCTACTTACATGCTTTGACATATTTATATGCCTTGATAACTTCTTTGAATAAGTGTATAAGCTATTGAGATTCTTTGAATCTCACCCCTCCTTCCCTCTCTCATCTTAACATGATAGGTGAAGCTCAAGGGGACCAAAGTGGAAGTCAAGGAGCTTGAAAAGCTATTTCTTGCCACTTTGTACAGTTTTGTACGGCCTTTGATGTAAAGAGACATCAATATTTATATGTACATATTATTTTTGAGATGTAAATATTTGAGCAAGTGTAAAAATATATATAAATGATGTGTGAACCATGTATGAAACAAAAGCAATGGAAATATGAGATTTGGTCACTTGGTAGCTTGTATGTAGTAGTACATTCTTGCCTGTAGCATGGTGAGTTTGAGATGTGTGATGGTTTGGACCACTTGGACAATTCTTATATGTTGTGTTTATGCTTTAAAACTTGCCCAAGAAGTGGTAGAATATTTAAGAGGCCATTTGAACTACTTTTGGCCCATATAGGATGTTATATTTGCCATATTCATGAGCTATGTCAAGATATGACTAAATGAGCTCCTTTTGATCCAAAATTTGGCATGCATATAGGTCCTACCTAGAGGTTTTTGGGAAGTTAAAGTACATATTATTTGGAGCTCTAAATAATTTTTAGTGAATTTTCAAAATTGGCTAAAATTTCTAAATTTGACAGTGGCACTGTTTATAAGGTCAGAACATTTACCTCTATCACTTGTGGGCCAAATAATGTCCAATGGCTATGAAATTTTACAAGGAGAAGCTAGACATTCACATTGACCTATACCTACTAGAAGCACCTCAATTGGAGGTCTGTAGGGGGAGAAATAATTTTCTAAAGTTCTATGTTAGTATTAGGGATGCCAGCAGATCTTGGCTATTATTCCATCAATTTTTGAGCCTTAAAGGTTTTTGAACTAGTTTGGACATATTTTTTCCCTTTAGAACATCTGTAGCTTTCCAAATCAGTATATTTTGCCTAAATTGGGTTTTTGTGAAATTAGTTATGAATTTTTGAAGTTCATATTAGAAATATGTATTAGAAACACTGGGTAGTCTGACCTTTCGAGATTTTCTATTATCAAACATGATCCAAACGATATGATTGTGGCTTGGAATTATTTGTAGTATAAAGTTAACATCCAAAACTTTCTAGAAAGCTATCATTTGCTTAATTCTCATTTTTTTAGAATTAATTATGATTTTCCAAAGTTAGGGTCAAAAACTTGAATTTTGGACTCGTGAGAAAAATGTAAATTTTCTGGATTTTGGCTTCAAATCCATGACTCAGATTATTTTATTATATGTATGAGTTGTATGAATGGAGTTTGAGTAGAGAATGTAAGTGATGGGTTCATGGGATCCACGGGGTGAAGTATGAACGTTTAAACCCCGATATAATGCATTAAAATGCCACTGTTTTAGTTTTTTTCTTTGGGAATTGTGTGGAATCAAGTTTAAATGATGGATAATCGAGGTTAATACATTATAGTGTTACAAGATTCATCCACAACAACACCACTTTCTCAAAAAAGCCTATGCTTAGTCACCAACTAGTGTGCTGGGGGTTCTGAGTTTTAAGGATACTTATGATTGGGATGAACTAGAAAGTGCAAAGGGGAACAATGATTTCTCAGTCAAAAACTAATTTGCATGGTGCAAAGATGGAAGAAAAGGAACAACAATGCTATGGTAGGCTAAAAACATCAAAACCGTGAGAATGGAGCAGTTATGCAGGCTATGGGTTGGAATGTACGGTCAAAGAGTAGGAGAGAAATAATGTTTTCTTTTGGACTTTTCCCATTGATTAGTCACACTGCTTTTATTTTTGTTACAAAAGAAATAGCTTTATCCTAATCCCTCATTTGTAATTATAGAAATAGGAAGTGTTCAATATTATATTCTATAAACAAATCCGGATTCTTGAGTGTTTTTTCTTTCTCCTTTCCTTCTTTATGAATAAATCATAAATCATTATTGTTAAAAGAATAAATGCTAGTCTCCTTCTCATTACTAATTTTTTTGTTTTCCTTTATTTAATTTTTGTACTTATTAAATTTAAAAATAAAAATAAAATTGGTACTTGAGATAATTAATACTTTTGTGTAATGCTTCTTGTCTCTTTAAAATAGATCCTTAACCATATAAAAAATAAATATAAGACTAGAGTTTGTGTAATGTTAAAAAGTATGACCTAAGTGATTAAGTTCTTCCACTATTAAAATTGTCTCTAAGATTTGTGTAAAGTAATTTTTTTAATAAATTATGACACATCTCTTTTTTTCTTCCCAAAAAAAAAATCCATGTATATCTCATAATAAAGAAAAAATTGTGTAATTAAATCATCTTTTAGGAATTGGTCAAAAGGAAAACTATGCTTTTAAGAAAAGATAGTATTATACTTAGAAGAGAATCATGGATGGATTTAAGGAGGGGGGATAGTGGAAATTGGTTTAGGATATTAAGTCATATGTAATGTGAGTCTAAATCATATAATGAAATAATGGATGTTTTAACTTGTTTTGGATAATTTTTTACTTTAGAAGTAATAATTTAGGAATGTTATTTAGTAATATGGAATAAAATATTTATTTTTCAAAAAATTTTCAAGTTGTTTATATTTGTCAATTATTTTAAAGAGATAAGTTCTTAAGATTTTTTTAAAAATTGATATTTTTTTAAGTCAATTTTGTTTTATAATGTCTAGGTATGTGGTTTTTAGGTTTCTTCATATTTTACTTATTAAATTTGAACTTAGATGATAAAAATGTTAACTAGGAGGTTTGTTTATACTTGGGCTAGTGATTCAAGTGGTTTAAATTTAAATGTTTTATATTACAGTATGGTAGTTATTAGATCTTCTGATTAATTATATTATTGTGAGAATTAACTTTTGTTTCAAGTAATAGTCTCTTCATTATTAAATCAATTACATATGACTTGTTATCCAAAGGCCTATCTTTCTTATGTTATAAAGCTATTAAAAGAAGTTATTTTTAAGTGATAAATGTTAAAAAAAACTATTAAAAGAAAATTACTTTTGAGGGATAGATGTTTAATATTACACATATACTTTTTAATATAAATTTTTTGTATACATGAGCATGTTAACTTCTTTTAATTTGCCTCCCCAATAGTTTAATCCAGTTGGATTCATACCTAAAGAAAATTTAAGGTATCATAAGAAAAATAAAAGTTGAAATTTAGAGTTAATAATTTTCTAAACTTATTTTATTATATGAAGCAATCATTATAGAGAACAAATTCTTAATCTAAATAGATTACTTAAACTAATTTTAAAATACATAAAAATATTATAAAAATTTGAAAAATAGATAAATCTTAATTAAAACAAAACAAATAAGCACGTATAATAATGTAATCTCCATCAATAAGCTTGAAATCCATAACTCCAAAGAATAAGGGAGACAAGCTTAAATAATCATTTTTAAAATTTAAGCATGTTCAATTCATGAGTTAGAACCAACACATGTAGATAGGTGTAGTTTAGTATAAGAATACATGAAAATTTGAAAAATAAAAAACTAAAAACTAAAAAACTGAAAAAGGAAAAATAGGCCAAACTATTTAACTTCAATATTAAAATTTTATATATTTTTATGTTTTATAATACTATTTTATTAAATACATATATACTTTAATGTGCTTACACCCTTTTTTCAAAAAAAAAAGTGTTTACAATATATTCTTTTTTGTAATATATATTATATCTTAATAATTATTACTCAATTGTAAATATTTTTTTAATTATTTTTTCAAAAATAAGAGCATAAATATCATCTTTCATCAAACTCATTTTTTACATTTTCTTTTTTTTTAACATACTTAATATTCATCCAACTAATTGGACCCTTTGTTAAATCCAAATTGAACTTTGAGGATTAACAAAATAATTTAATTTTTTCCATAACACAATTATTATAATTATATTTATAATAAAATGGCTCAATCTCTCAAGCTTCTCTCTACTGGAATTACTCTTATATATATGAGCTTGATTTTTATAGCCATCTTAGCTTCAAATATTTAATTCTACATTATTTGGTAATGTGAATCCTAGGGCTAATTGAAATTTGTAATCCAAGTTCTGTGATTAATCAAAATTATCTCTTACATTCTATAATTTAAAAAGAGGACACAATTTAATAGACAAATTTTCTCCTTTGTGTTATGTGATTGGCTGAAGACATAAAATTGAAAATAATAAAAATAAAAAGGGTGTTAAGGATATTTGCTGTTAGGATTCTATATTTAACTTTTAGATTGTAATCTCAGCAAATACCTTCCATATTTCTATTACCCGAATCTCCTATTATCATGGAGTGTAGTTCTAGTCATCTACCTTGTATGTTTATATATACATATCAATGAAAGGTAATCTGTGTAGCACTTTCTATACTATCGTAACTCTATTTCCTCATATGGTATCAGAGCAAATTGCTCCCTTGAGCTCGATCCAAATGGCCAATCATTCCAGTGCTACATCTATTCCCTCTATGACCATCAACATTCCTAACAATGATCATCAATTGTCACTTATAGCAATTAACCCATCTACTCTCCCATTGAAACTCAACGCCACCAATTACCCTGCTTGGCAATCTCAATTCCAATCCTTGCTTGTTGGCTATGATCTGATAGGGTTCATTGATGGCACAACTCCACCACTGAGTGTTACAGATTCGACCTTCACCCAATGGTACCATCAGGATCAACTCCTCGAGCTTGTGATCATCACCTCTGTGGAGCCTTCTCTCACCAACACGATAGCTTGAGCCTCAAGTGCATGTCACGCATGGACTACGCTCGCATCTTTGTATGCCAACACATCTCCGTCACAGGGTATGATGCTCAAGGAATGTCTTTAACAGAGCCATAAGGGATCAAAGACCATCACTGAATATATTTACAATATCAAGCAAACGATAGACAAGCTTGCCATCATTGACAGTCCTGTGTCAATTAAAGATCTCAATCTCTATGTTCTCAATGGACTAGGGGCTCAGTACAAGGAAATTTTGGCATCTATCAGAACTAGAGATAACACATTCTCTTTCGAAGAGCTTTTCAACATTCTCTTTGGCTATGAAGAGTTTCTAAAATGTGAAGAGAGCAAAACAGAACCACTTGTCCCTTCGGTGCATTATACTCATCAGGTATCCCAACAACAACCTTGGAAAGGCTACAACAAGATTTCATAACCTAGGTATCCCAGTCAACTCACTTCTTGGTCTTCTTAACTATAAAGATCTCCAACTCGAACTTAAAGACATTCAAACTCTTCTGCAGGATTTCATAATAGATCATCTCGTCCACCACCAAAATGCTAGCTTTGTGACATGAGAGGACATATTGCCAAATATTGTTGTACTTTAGTGCCACCAAAGGCCCACTATGTTGCACAACAAACGCTTGCATCTAATTGGGTTCTTGACTCTGGAGCAACTCATCACATCACAAATGATCTCAACAATCTCAGTCTGAACAGTAAGTATGAAGGACTAGATGATGTTGTAAATGGACATGGCACAGGTTTGCAAATAACACACATTGGTTCCTCTACACTTTCCACTCCACACACACATCCTTCCTTCCACAACACCCTATGTGTCCCGTCTCTCTCCACCAACCTCATTTCAGTTTCCTAATTGTGTAAAACCAACAATGTGCCTATTGAATTTCAACCTAACTATTTTCTTTTGAAGGATCTACGAATGGGAGCACCTCTTCTCAAAGGACCAAATAATGGTGACCTCTATCAAGTTCCTTTCAAGACCAGTCTAAAAGCCTTTCTCACTATTCCAGCATCTCGTTGGCGCTCCAGACTTGGTCATCCTTCCATATTGATTCTACATTTTATTCTTCAGAAATTTCATTTGTCTGCATCTAAAGTTAATAAGGATCATCCTTGCTTTGCTTGTCAATGTAACAAGAGTCACAAGCCACCTTTTGGTGTTTCTTCATTGACTTCTAATAAACCATTTGACTTACTATTTTCGGATGTTTGGGAACCATCCCATGTGTTGTCAGTTGAAGGTTATAAGTATTATCTTCTATTTACATATCATTTCACTCATTACATATGGCTTTTTCTTATGAAGTCCAAATATGATGTTGTCTCAATTTTCATGCACTTTCATTCTTACATCATCAACAAATTTAACACTTATATTTATGCTTTATATACTAATGGTGGCACCGAGTTCTCTAAACTTAAACAATGCCCATGGTATCTCTCACTTCATTACACCGCCATACATGCCTGAACATGTTGGTTTTATAGAGTGATGACATCGCCATGTCACTGAAATGGCCCTAACACTCATTCATGAAGCACTTCTCCCTCCTCAATTTTGGTCCCATGCAATCCAGCATAGTACTCATATCATCAACTTGCTCTCAACTCCCTTTCTCAATCTTCGCTCTCCTTCCAAAGTCCTCTATAATCGACCACCAACTTTTCATCATCTGTGGGTCTTTGGGTCCACATGTTTCCCCTAGCTTAAACCCTACACATCACATAAACTTGAACCAAAATCCACATCGTGCATTTACCATGGGTTCTTAACTCAACATCACGCTCATAAATGCTACAATCCCATTTGTGAACGTTTATTTATATCCTGTCACGTAACATTTGCTGAGTCAAATTTTTATTTTCACCGAACCACATCATCTGCCTCATCTTCAAACAACTGGGTCCCCCTTACCCCACCTGATCATCCCACTTATCATCTCATACATTTTCCCCAATAATCATCCTTACCACCTTCTTCTTCATCTTCTTCATCTCCCTCTCCACCTTCCTCTACTACGTCACCCTCTCTTCTACCTTCTCCGACTCAAACTCATCCCATGACCACACACTCAATGAATAACATTTTCAAGCCAAAACAACTCCATCATACCACAAAACATACTCTTCCCCCCACCTTGGAACCAACCTATGTTTCTATTGCCATTAAGGACCCTAAGTGGTATGCTGCTATGTCCGAGGAATTTACGGCTCTTCAAAAATAAGGTACTTGAACTCTAGTTCCTCCTCAAATTGGTCTAAATATCATCAAATGTAAATGGGTCCTTCGTGTTAAACGGAACCCTAATGATTCTGTCTCTTGCTACAACGCTCGCTTAGTGGCTAAAGGCTTCCACCAAAGGCCAGGTCTTGACTACTGGCCCACGTTCAGTCCTGTCATTAAACCCATAATAGTGCACTTGGTTCTTACTCTTGCTGTATCAAATGGCTGGAGCTTAAGGCAGTTTGATGTTGATAATTCTTTCTCACACGGGCATCTCATTGAGCAAGTCTTCATGCGCTAACCCCCCCTGGGTTTGTTGATTCACAATATCCATATCATGTTTGCTTACTTCGTAAATCTATATATGGCCTCAAACAGGCCCCGCATGCATGGTACACTCAGCTCAAAGTTTTCCTTCAATCTTTAGGCTTTGTTCACTCCAAATCAAATCATTTGTTGTTCATTCAACATTGTGGCAGTATAATTGTTTCCGTTTTTATTTATGTAGACAATATTATTATTATGGGTAACCATGATCTCATTATCTCCTCATGTGTTGCAGCTCTTTCTATCAGCTTCTTTATCAAAGATCTAGGCCCTCTCCATCATTTTCTTGGCATTGAAGTTATTCCTACCACTTACGATATCTTCCTTAGCCAGCAACATTATGTTCATGATCTTCTTATCAAATTTGCCATGCATGAGTCCAAACCTGTTGCTACACCTCTTGCCATGACAATTCCTCTCTCTAAGTTCGATGGTTCACCATCAGCCATTGCCTCAGATTTTCATTGCCTAGTTGGTGCTCTCCAATATCTCTCCTTCACACATCCCAACATCTCTTTCACAGTCCATAAGCTGGCCCAATTCATGCATTAACCTTCTAAGCTTCACTAAGCGGCGGCTAAGCGTTTACTTCGTTACCTAAAGGGAACCTTATTTCATGGTCTTCTCATTCACAAGGCACCATGTCCAACGCTAACGGCCTTCTTAAATGCGGACTAGGGTGGCAGTCGTGATGATTATCGCCCCACTTTTGCCTATCTCATTTATCTTGGAGGCACCCTCATTTCTTGGAAATCTTCAAAACAAAAGTCAATGGCTCGTTCCTCAACTAAAGTAGAATATCGCTCTCTTGCTCTCACAACTCCCGAACTTGCTTGGCTTGAATCACTCATGTCTGAACTTGGTGTCTATCTCACTCATACTCCAACTATCTTTTGTGAAAACATTGGTGCAATGGCCCTTAGCGTTAATCTTGTACTTCACAGTTGCATGAAACATCTTGCAATTGATGTTCACTTCATTCGAGACAGAGTTCACCAAGGCCAAGTTCAACTCTCCCGCATTTGCTCAAAGGATCAGCTTGCTGATGCATTGACTAAGCCTCTTTCTTGTCAACGCCTTCTTAAGCTTTGACACAAGATTGGTGTGGCTGACGGCCTCCCAATCTTACCACACCAATCTTGCGAGGGAGTGTTAAGGATATTTGCAGTTAGGATTCTATATTTAATTTTCAGATTATAATCTCAGCAAATACCTTTCATATTTCTATTACCCGAATCTCCTATTATCATGGAGTGTAGTTCTCGTCATCTACCTTGTATGTTTATATATACATATCAATGAAAAGTAACCTGTGCGGCACTTTCTATACTATTGTAACTCTATTTTCTTACAAAGGGGGAAAAATAAAATATTAAAGCTCACACAAAAAAAAAAAATTAACATGGTTTTTGGATAAAAAGCTAATATGGTGCAGATAGATTAAAGAAACAAGACGATGGAAATTAATGAGGGGCATGTGTTCATGAGATGGAAAAACTACACGTGAAGAGATTAAAAGGCAAAACAAAATGCTTTCATTTTCAAAATTTGATTTTTCTTTTTCATGATGGTAATTTCGGAAACGGCATATATTCTTATCCTCTCAAAATTATTAGAGAAAAGTATATATAAGGATCTTGGCTTTTCAAAATTTACAATAAAAGTCTTTAAAAACTAAAATTATTTTCAAAGACTAAATGACTTGACATTGACTTAGATTGAACAAAAATGCTCTCACCTAAAACATAGTTTTAGCTTTTCTAAAATTTAGTAGTAATCTATAATTTTCTTAGAACCTGATTATAATTTTTTTAAAATTTTATAGTAATTTGTAATTATTTCAAAAAACTACAATTACTACTAAATATTAAAAAGTTTATAATAAAGATTTTAGAAAAATTATATTTTATTATTAAATTTTAAGAAAGTTACAACATATTTTTAGGCAAAGGCATTTTTATTCAATTTAGATCAATATCAAGTCCTGTGGTCCTTGAAAGTGATTTTAATTTTTAAGATCATTTATTATAAATTTTAAAAAATTTAAGTCTTTATATATAATTTTTTCAAATTATTAATAGTAATGATTTGACAATTTATTAAATGTCACGTAAGAGTTAATAGTAATATTTTGACAAAATGAATATTATAATTTATTTGATCACATTTTGAAAGTTTTGAATTTAAGTAAATAAAAACATTAACGTTAAAATATAACTTTCTTTAAATTATTTTTTTAAACGATATTAAAGATGCGTAATCACGCATACCATATATCCCAATATACACTCATTAAAATGCCGAAGAAGTGGGCGTAGTAAAATTTAGTTGATATCTTTGCACTGAATCTACTTTGTAATTTTCTAAATGATTAAATTTTTGCCATTATCATCGTTCATTTTTCATGTTCTACTATTCTTAAACTCAATTTGATTACCAATAATTGTTGAATAGATTTCAGGGATGATTTTTCTGTGAATATTTCATATTTCGTCTTTGCCAAAGTGCATAGCCCTCCTAAATGAAGATTATGACATTGAATTATATTTTTTTAGTACGTAGTTGATTGTCTATTAAACCTCATCATTGGATGGATATTGAATTTTTACTTTTATAAAAAAAAATTTGTATTTTCAAATTTGAACCTTTTATTAAATTCCAACAAAAATCAAACTCACAAGTTAGACCTCCTCTGATTGAAAAAAAGAAAAATACTTACCATAATTCGGAAAAAATGTAAACAATAATATGGCAGAACAACTTGAGCATGGTATATATGAAGAATAGGGAGAAGGTTGCAATGAGCACATGTTTTTTTAATTTATTTATATACAATTAGAAATGACTTGACAATGTAAAACAAATTTTCAATTAAGATATAGAATCGCAGGTCTTCCAGAAACTGATGCAGTTTGAAGCACATTTGAATGTTGTTCCAATTTCAGAGCATGCGATAGTCCAGAGGTATAGGAGTACGTATCTGCACAATGCAGCAGTTTAAATTTTTAATTACCTTAAAAGAAAGAATGAAATAATCAACAACCATAAATGACAGTAAAAAGTATCTAGCTAGTAAAACATCAGGTAGAGCCTTCAATAAAAAAATATACTAAAAAAAATTGAATTGAACCTTAAAATTTCGTTGCAATTGGTTACAGCAAAATTAAATTTAAGCAAATAGAAGATAGAGTAAAGTTTGTGGTTTTAGTTTCACAGTTTTGGTGTTTGGCATGCAAACATGAAGGACATAAACGGTAAGTTCCAAGCAAGGAGCTAGTGATAAAATAAAACAATATAACATTGAAGATGGTAATATAAACAAATAACCCAACTTTACTTTCAATCAGACAATCAACTCCATTATTGGCAATAAATATTAAATATCATCAACTCTTGACCCAGTTCAATTTCTCTTGACTTTGGTTATATTTCAATATGAATTATTTAAGACATTCTTTGAAAGCGTACCTCAGTTTTATTATTATGGCATCGTATGATGTGATTAAGGTCTTCTATTGGGGAGTATTCTGTCCCGTTGATGGATGCCTTGCATTCTAATGATGTGATTACGATTCCATGACAAAAGGTTTCCATCTTTGAGCATTCTTCAATAAATATTCTCAAGAAAAGGTTCCGTCGATTAGTAAAACGACAAGAGCCTGCATAGAAACAACTAAGCACGGGCAGCTTCTGAAGGTTCAATTTCTTTAAATATGGGAATATGATGATATCCTCTTCAGGCCGTTGAGATATGTCATTGTCCTCTGTTGTGATTATCTCCCCCATCATTTGGCAATTAGATACATCAAGTGTTTCAAGTTGTTGAAGGCTTTTGGATATGGACAGCGGAAGCACATATTTCAAACTGTGGCATGATTTAACTTCCATATTTCTCAGATTCTTAAAGCCTATATCCCCACTGCGATTTTTCCATGTATCAATATGCTTCAATCTTGGCAGAGATGTTAATGTTATTGATATACAGGTTGGCAGCTCAAAACTGCAATTGCTTGAGCAGAATCTTTCAAGATTGGGTAGGTTCTCAAGTTTCAACTCTGACAACTCTGGGAATGTAATAATATTTTCATCCTTTTCTGTGATTGTGAATATCTCTTCAATCATGTCTCAATCACATACATGGATATCTTGGAGTTTTCAGAGGCTTCTTGCCGTGGAAAGAGGGAACACACTTTTCAAATCACGGCAAGCACTGATATGTAGGGTATTCAAACTCCCAAAACTTAAAACCCCACCCTCATTTGTCCATATGTGCCTAAGTTTCGGAAGGGAATCCAAAGACATTCTCTCCAGTTCATACTGCATCATACTATTCCCATCACTTGCACCTGATTCAAATATGTCTTTTAGTGCACCACAATGTTTTACCCGGAGGTTTTTCAAATGTTGGAATCTATGTTCCATATTGCATGGAACACAGTTGAACAGTCTTTCACAACCTTCGACCACCAATGTTGTTACCCTTGTTATGTACCCATCAAGATGTCGATCTTGCCCAATCCATCTGAATGTCTCTAATTTTTGCAATTACACCTGCAAAACATATATTAAAATTTTACACTTTTTCTCATACAACAACAGCAGCAAAGTTTTTTCCTACTAAGTGGGTCGGCTACATGAATTAATCGACACTATAAATACCTATCGGTGATCATAATTTTAGACAAACTATTTAAATCTAAATCTCTCTTAATAATTTCTCCTATAGTTTTTTTTTTGTCTTCCTCTACCTCTAATTATTGGACTATTCTCCATCTCATCTACTCTCTTAACTGGGGCTTCTATAGGTCTCTCCCCATATGACCAAACCATCTAAGTCTCGATTTATAATTTTTTCCACAATAGGTGCGATTTCTACCTTCTTTCTAATGCATTCATTTCTAATCTTATCTCATCTAGTATGTTCACTCATCCAACGCAACATTCTTATCTCTGCAACATTGAACTTATTCTCTTATTAATTTTTTATTGCCCAACACTCAGTTCCATACAACAGTACAGGTCTTATAATTGTGCAGTAAAATTTACCCTTAAGTTTGGGTGGTACTTTTCTATCACAAATAACATCTGAAACACTCCTCCATTTTATCCACCCCACTTAAATCCTATATTTTATATCTTCTTCTATTTTCCTATTATGTTATATGATGGATCCAAGATATTTAAATTGTATGACTTATGGTATGATATGTTTTCTAATTTTTACTTCTACACTAGAAGCGGTGTGTCTCTTACTAAACTTACACTCCATATACTCCGTTTTACTTCTACTTAAACGAAATCCATAAGTTTCCAAATTTAGTCTCCACCTCTCCAACTTCTCATTCATTTCCTCTCTCGATTCTTCAACTAGAACAATATCATCTGCAAAAAGCATGTACTGTAGCACCGGCTCTTGGATATATTTAGTAAGCACATCCAAGACAAAGATAAGAGCTTAGAGTTGACCCTTGATGTAGTAGACCAATATTTATCGAAAAATCTTCTATAGGTTTATCTTTTGTTACTACACTAGTTATAGTCTCATCATATATATCTTGGATTGCTCGAATAAAACTTATACGAACTCATTTTTTTTCCAAAGCCTTCCATAAAACCTCTCTTGGCACTCTATCATATGTTTTTTTCAAATTGATAAACGTCATGTGTAAATCTCTTTGATTCTCTCAATATCTCTCCATTAATCTTCGCAACATGTATATTGCTTCCATAGTTGACCTTCCTAATATAAAACTAAATTGATTTTCCATAACTTGAGTCTCTTTCCTTAACCTTTACTTAATTACTCTTTCCCATAATTTTATAGTGTGGCTCATGAGCTTAATTCCTCTATAATTTGCACAATTTTGAATGTCCTCCTTTCTTTTATAAATAGAGATTAAAGTAATTCTCCTCCACTAGTATGGTATTCTCTTAAATCTCATAATTTCATTAAATAACTTTGTAAGCTAACTTATACCTTTCACTCCTAAACCCTTCCATACTTCAAAAGGTATATTATCCGATCCAACTGCTCTACCATTCTCCATTTGCTTTAATACTTCTTTTACCTCTAATTCACAAATGCTATGATAAAAAATATAATTTTGATCCTCTTATCTAGGGTCTAACATATCTAATTGTAATAAAATCTCATGTCCTTCATTAAAAAGCCTATGAAAATAACTTTTTCATCATTTTCTAATATCTTGTTCCATGACTAAGACTTTCCCTTATTCATCCTTAATGCATTTCACTTGGTTCACGTCTCTTATCTTTCTTAACTTGTAAATACATCTTTCTACAACTTTTGTACCTAAAGATTGGTATAACCCATCAAATACCCTCGCTCTCGCTTAGTTCACCGCTTTTTTAGTATCTTTCTTAGCTACTTTATATTTTTTCCAATTTTCATCACTCTTACATAACGACCACACTTTATAATACTTCCTTTTAACTTTAACCTTATCTTGCACACTTGCATCCCACCACCAAGATTCTTTATCTCTAGGTCCAAAATCTTTTGATTCACCTAATATTTCCTTTGTCACCTTCCTAATCTCCTTAACCATTCCATTCCACATATCGTTAGCACTTTTATGTATTTCCCAAAGTCCTTCCTCCACAATTCATCTTTGCAAATTTTTTTCTTCATCCCCCTTTAGCTGCCAACACTTAGTTCTAAACACCCTATCTTTACTTTTGCTTTTTACTCTCCTCTTAACTCGCACATCCATAACCAAAACTTTATGCTGAGTAGTTAAACTCTCTCTAGGTATAACTTTGCAATCCATGCAAAGTTTTTTATTTGATTTTCTTATAAGAAAAAAATCAATTTAAGAACATATCCTTTTACTTTTGTATGTAATAAGATATTCCTTACGTTTTCTAAAACAAATGTTAGGTAATATAAGGTTAAACGCTAATGAAAAATTTAAAATAGTTTTACCCTCTGTATTTGCTTCCCCTATGCCATATCCTCCATGAACACCCTTGTAACCTAAAAATACACTTCTCACATGACTATTTAGATCTCCTCTTAGAAAAATCTTTTCTCCTAATGGTATTTCTTGAACTAAACATTCTAAGTCCTCCTAGATCTTTATCTTGTGATATTCTTCTAATCCTACTTGTGATACATAAGCATTAATAACATTAAAGATTTCTTTTTCCACTACAAACTTTAATACAATAATTTTATCTCTTAACCTTTTTACATTCACTACAACATTTTTTTCAAAACTTATCTACAATTATACCTACCCCATTTCTAAATTTAGCCTTACCAGTGTATTAAAGTTTAAAATCTGAAATGCCTAATTCTTTCGCTTTTTCCCCTACCTATTTAGTTTTTTTTGTAAATATATAAAATTAATCATCCTTCTAATCATAGTATCTACTATTTTTATTGACTTACTCGTAAGTGTACCTATATTCCAAGTTTCAAAATGAATCATATTCTCGTAAACTAACTTCTTTATCCACATTCGTTCACAAAAATGTGAGAACCCTTATTTATTTTTCACTACACCTAGGCGTTGATGCAGTGGCTCTTACTCATTTGTCACTGTACCCAAGTTATACAACGCGTTACTTCCAACAACGATCTAGCATTATGTCTAATACATCGATTGTCTATGTCATAAAGATTCAACAAAGTTTTACATTAGCTGTTGACTACCTAACACAATCCTCTTCTTTTTTCTGCGCTTGGGACTGACTATAAAAAATTATTTACATCAAAGTTCGTCATAGGCAGAGTTAAAATTTTATACTTTTCTCATAAAGAAGAAATTCTAATTTAGTTTCCTTTTCATTTTTATTTAATATGTTTCCCAAATATAAATGCTAGAATTCTTGAAAAGATTTAATTAACTACATTAAAATAGTCTAGGAGAATTAGTGCGTACCTTGTATTTCTCAAAATTATTAACATAATGTATAGCTAAATTAAGATCTACTTGTACGCGCATTGTTTGTGGCAGTGCATTTACATGGAGATCCTTGGATGTTGTTACAATTCCATTGGAAAAGGTTGCAAGTTGTGGGCAGCCTCCATAATCGAATTCAACGAACAATGGGAGGTCAAGTGATTAACTCCTAAACAAAAACATTTGAGGTTGGGCAGATTTGAAAGATCCAACTTGCTCAATTTTGGAAGTGAAATTGTAGCCTTTTTATTATTGTCTCCTTCACTTTGCTTTGTCACTATCTTTTTCATCTTCTTGCACAACCTTACTTGTAAATGTTCAAGTTGCACAAGGCTTCTCGCCATGGAAGGGGAAAACAAACTCTCAAGATTGCCACAATCTCCAATTTTGAGAAATCTCAACTTCTCAAAGCTTACAAGCCCACTAGCACTTATGAATCTTAGATTTTGTTAGTAGCTCAATGTCATTACTTGTAGCTCACAATGTGTCATGGGGGCACCTGATTCAAATATCTCAAACACTGAAGCACATCGAGCTATTGTGAGTTTCTCTATATGTTTAAACATGTCTATCTCGTTGAATTGAACTACTTTCAATAGCCTGTCAGAGTCTTGGACAATCATCTCTCTTTCTTTGATACAGTAGCTCCACATGCCTTCATCTTGCTATCTCCACTTCACCGCCTCCTCTTTTTGCAAGGCCACCTACAAAACATCATTAAACAAACAAACAAATAAATTTCACTTGTTAATGAAAACTAACTACATATTACTTTTAATTAATTATATATTCTAAATAAATACAAATGGCTATGAAAATTTAATTAATCAAGAAATTTAAACTTGAAACAGTAATTAACATGGAAAAAATAAATCAAGAGCCTATTTAAATTTAAAGAAAAGAATAAGGATGTAGAGAAGTAATTAGGCATACAAATGCTTTCATTTGCTGCATGATAGCGTTTAGGTCTATCATATGTAAATAGTTGTTCCTGTATCCTCCAAATTTTATGGTTACATCCTCTAACTTAGGCGTGCATGAAGATCCATGCGAGAACACCACCATATTGTCGCAATCCTCAATTTCGACCTTTTGCAATGACGAAAAATTCAACACAAAAGAACCTTGGCAGAACACCCTGAGGTTAGGTAGGCATTCAAGAATTAGATGCTCCAATGCAGGTAACACATTAGCTTCCATTTCATTTTTTGATTTTGTCATCCTTCTTTGGTCTTCATCAATTGCACCCTGCAATTGCAAAAATAAGAAAAAAAAATGTATTTCGCTAATCAAAAGTCATTCATATGGTCACTCATAATTTTAATAGAAATTTGAAGTATGGAATCATGCTATCAATCATTATTGTAATCAATGATCAACACTGTACACACATGAAGGAGTTCATGTCTTTAGGAATGATAGCTTCCAACTTATTGCAATTCGAAAATTTGACAATCTTGAGGGATGGCGGAATGAAGGAGTGGCAATTTTCCTCAAGAAGGAATAAGACATCCAGAGTATCACAATCATCAATAAAAAGTTTTTCCAGAACTGGCATGCAAGAGGACCATAATTTTGATTTTTGAACAAAATTAGGGACACGTTCTTTTGGTGATGTAGCCTGCAAGTGCAATCATAAAAGAAGACAAAGTATACATTTAGAGAGAAAAAGTAATCAAATCATTTAATAAAATTGATATTTTGCATATCAATTAAATCGATACCTTACTACTTGTCTTACGTAGTTTAGCCATGGGTGTGCATTCGAGGCACCGCTTGAAAGATATTGGGAAGTCATGTTTAGACCTGCTAAAGCCAACATTCTGCAAATTGAATCCTGACGAACAATATTGCAATTGCCTTCTTTCTTTGCATACGTTTTAGTAAGCCAAGAAGGTATCTTCAACATAAGACATTTAAAAATGAATAATTCTCTCAATGATGGCCAAACTGGTTCTCCATCATTATCATCACCTACTAATTTCTCCATCTGATTGCAATAAGATATATTTATACACTCCAGTTGTGAGAGTGCTCTGACAATGGCAGAAGTAAAAACATATCATAAAGAATCACAACTAAATACTTCAAGAAATCTCATATTCTGAAAACCTTCAACAACTTGTGGAACAGGACCCCACACGCATCTTACTAATTGAGAAAGCAAATTCTAACTTCTTCTAATTGAGGAAATACAAAAACACTCTAGGTTTGGCTATCCAATGGTGAACATTCTTGGAAGTCAAACAAAATCTCCAAGGAATCACAAGAATCTAACCAGATTGTTTTTAATTTTAGGAACCATTGCATACAATCAGATGCGAATAGCTTGCCACTAGTGTTGATGGTACTTGATTCCTCAACCTTCAATAAAATTCATTACATCTTACTAATTAATGTGAAAGTAATACAAAGAAATACTCCTAACACACAATGTAAGCAAGTTCCAATGCAATTTCCAAAATTTGATCCCTAAACATGATGCATAAAATTTCACAAAAAACAAAATAATTTTGTATAGAAAAACTCTCGCAAGTGTCGAACAATTTTGGTCCCTTAACTCTCAAACTTAGCACATTTAACCCTTACATTATCACTTGTGAACAAAACTTTTTAAAACAATAAATATGTTAAAATTATGATACTTGGATAATATGCTGCCATGTTAACTCAATATGTATTTCTTAATATTAAAAAAATAGTTATATTTTATTATATTATTAATTTTGTTTATTTAGTATTTTTTATTTAACTTATATGAAAATCAAACTGGATCCATGAATGTCAAAACCATATGCCAACTTATCTTTTAAGTAGAATGATTTGAACATAATCTTTACCTTTTGAATTGCTTTTAATAATTTGTTACGTGAAGGACTAATATGTTAAAATTGAAAGGAAGGATCAAACTAGTTTTTCCCAAACATTGCAAACCAAAATCATTGAAAAAGCCACAAAAATTCAAAGTACAAGGGCACAACTAAAAAAATCTTTTCAATAGAAATTAGACATATAGGTAAATGATAAGCTTACTTACAATCAAATAAAAGGGATTTAAAATAATAAGTTAAATAGATTAAAAATGGGGAAGGATAATAATTGAAAGAACAATAATTTACCACTTGTCATGCAAATTGAGAATTGTTTATCAATGGTTAAACTTATGATGATATACATACCTGAGACTTTGATTGAAAAGACTCATTTGAATTGAAGCCAATTAAGCTTGAGAGATCTTGTAACCTTAACTCCACTAAATTTGAAAACTCCATCATCGATTTCTCAGATTCATGATGACTAGAGATGTTGCATATCACTTTTAGATTCTTCAAGTTTGCTAGACTTAATGACTCAAGAAGTGGAAAGGCACTGGGATGGGTACTGCAATCCACGAGATACTTCAAATTAGAGCAGTCCGCGATCCTTAGATGTTTCAAATGAGGAAATCTCCCTTCATTTAATTTGTAGATAACATTTCCCAAGTACTTCACATCCTCTAAACATAGAAATTCACATTCCTTAGCAAGTTGCTCCAATATTGAATTACTCTTGATAGAGTTGTAATCTGCATTTGCAATGTGTAACCCTTTTAAGCCTAGGTTTTCCTTATGATAAAAATTAAATATTGCCCAACCAACTCCTACCCAAAATCTTACTAGACTTTTTATGACCAACTCTTTGGGTAAATATTCAACTTTTCTTACTGAAATCTCAAAAACCTTCAATTGATGAGACAGATTTTTTAACTCGTCAAGAGCTTCATTGTTTTGGCTCCAAGGAAAATTGTCTACTATAAAATACAGTTCTTCCAATTGAGATAATCTTGCCAAGACATTGGAATGTATTTTATAAAGATCATCACATCCTTGCAAGTCCAATAATCTTAGAGAGATTAGATGCCCAATTTCTTTTGGTAAAATTTTGATATTTGAGCGGGCAAAGCTTAGAATTTTTAGGTTCACAGGCTGCATACCAATTATAGATATGTCTCTAATTTGACAATCTTCTACTCGCAATGTTCGAAGGTTGTACAAGGTTTGGAATAGAGATGACATTTTTGGAATGTGCAAATTTTCCATACCTAAAACTTGGAGCTCATTCATGCCACAAAAGAAATTTTCTGACCATGGTATTTCTCGCTCCTTTGATGCTCCATGTAAAAGCTTAAGCTTTGGACATTGCAAGCCATTTCGAAGCTCCTCTGTTTCCTCGAACAAAAGTGATATCGCATTAACATGATCCCATGTGTTGTGTTCTAGCAACTCCATTATTTCAGCATCAGGCCTTAACATAAATCCATGTTCTACTCTGGAAGCAATTGTTATGACAACATCACGCACAACATCATGCATCTTCACACACCCTTCCTCGTCGCTATCCAACAACAAGAAGCATCCTTTTAGATCGTCCACTAAAGTGTGTACTCTGTCTCTCGCTATCCATAGCTCACCAACGCCTGTAAATATCCCATGCCTACTCCATACCTCATTACAATTTCAATAGGAATATCATAATCTTCTGGAAATAGGCCATAAAGCAAAAGGCAAGATTTGTGTTCTTCACTAGCCAAGAAATTGTAACTAAGTTCAATACGTGAATATACATGTTCTTGCATGTCTAAGAAGGATATTACTTGAGACTTTCTTAGTTGTTGAAGGGCATCTTGCCATGCGTGCTTCTTTTTATTTCCTAGTGCCTTTCCCGCAGTCACAATAGCAAGAGGCAAGCCCCCACATTCTTCTACAACTTGTTTTGCTACAGAATCTATATCCGGTTTATCTACAACGTCCCCACCTGCCATTGTTTGGAAGAGATTCCAGGCTTCATCATCAGACAATACAGAAATAAGGAAATTTTGTTGGCTTCCCATCTTTCGACATACTTGCTCATTTCTTGACGTGAATATAATTTTGCAACCCTCATGGGAAGGAAGTCCAATAAGCTCAAAATCAAGCTCCTTCCACACATCATCCAAGACTATTAAGACCTTCTTACTATTCAACCTCTCAAGTAATTGCTTTGCTCTTCCTTGCACACTCTTATTTGAGAATTTCAAGCCTAGACAATCAGCAATTTGACTTTGGATGTTCTTCTAGTTTGCATTTTGGGACACCACTGCCATCGTAACTTCATCAAATAGTTTATCTGTTTCTGTTATCACTTGTTTCACCAACGTGGTTTTCCCCACTCCCCCTATCCCGCAATTGCATGGCCTTTCTATCTTCTCGTCCTGTAATGTCTATTTGATCTTTGCTATAATCACTTTTCTAGATTCAAAGAGACTCCAAGCTTCATTGTCAGACGAGGCAGAGACAGGGAAATTATGTAGGCTTCCCATCTTTCGGCACACTTGCTCATTTCTTGATGTGAATATAATTTTGCAACCCTCATAAGAAGGAAGTCCAACAAGCTCAAAATTAAGATCATTCCACACATCATCCAAGACTATTAAGACCCTTTTACTTCCCTTCAGCCTCTGAAGTAATTCCTCTGCTCTTCCTTCCGAACTCTCTTTTGTCCATTTCAAGCCTAGCCTATCAGCAATTTGATTTTGGATGTCCTCATAGTTTGGATCTTGGGACACCACTGCCATTGCAACTTCATCAAATAGCTTATTTGATTCTATCATTTTGATCACTTCTTTCACCAATGTGGTTTTCTCCACTCCCTCCATCCCACAAATGCTCATCTTTTGTATCTTCTCATCTTTTAGTTTCTCTATGATCTTTTTCAAAGTTTTTTTCCTGGATCCAAGTCTTGGTGGGGGTGCAGAGTGGGATATGACATCAAAAATCCCTTCCTTTAATAATCTTACAATATCTTCGATCTTTTTAGTGGCTTTCCTACCCAATGAATAATAAGATGACAAATTTGGACACCACCCACCAAGGCACTTCCTTTTCATGTTCCTTTCTTCTTCAACAAATCCTTTCATCTTAATTTCAATGTCATCCACCCTCCTCAACCAGGAATTCACAATAGGTAATATTTTGTGTCCATTTCTTTCAGCTTCCTTGATTCGACCCTCCAATCCCTCTTTCCTTATCTTGCAATGTCTTATATTCTTCCTTCAAATTGTCCACATCAAGGTTGTCAAATTCATGAGTTTAAGTAAATTCGTAAAGAAAAGATAAACTTATAACGTAGACTCGTATCGTAAATTCGTAAGAATTTATATTTGTTAATAATTACATATAAAATATAATATATAAGCATAAATTCATTTAAATACACTTTAAATTACACTAATTTTTTTAAAAAAATTATTTATATTATATAATTCATATTTTGCAATATAGAAATTTTAATAAAGTTCATACATAAATATTATTTTTGAATTTTTCTTTAATGGATTGTACTGGATTTAAAATTTTTTATTCTTTTTAAATTCAGTTTGACTTAATTATATGAGAATTCATCAAACTTGGTTCAAAACACATTAAGTTAATTGAATTTATTTGAGTAAAAGGTAAATTAAACTAATTTTATATTGAGTTCGAGTTTATAAACGAGTTAACACGTTTTCTTTAAGTAGAAACTTAAACTCGTTAAAATCGGAGAGTCAACTCGTGAGCTTAACAATAATGGTCCACATTTTTCTTGTGATTAATAAGATACCCACATTGTTTTTCGATTGACCCCACCAAATATTCTCCAATTTTTAACACTGCTCCTGATAAAATTGAATCAACACACCACATCTTCCCTAATATTGGATCTTCGATGTCTACAAAATTGAAGAAATTATATTCACTAGTCTACCCATAAATATATATATATATATATATATAAGGCTTATAATAAAAGGTGTAATTTTAAGTAACAGTTATTAATCATCATTAAATCACAAATTAATTATTAAGGTTAATACAAAAATTATTAATATGGAAATGAATGAAGATGTCTAAATTTATCACAGTTATTATAGGTTTTGCATTCATTTTAACCATTAATTTGTAATCCAATAACAATGTTACCCAAAAGGTTTAAAATTTTAATATTATTAATCGCTACAAAATATTAAAAATTTCAAAATAATCCAAAGTGTAAATGTATCTTCTATAAATATTTTTTTAAAAAAATCAAATTTTAAAGATAGTCACTTTATTCGAATCTAATTTTAATTTTTAAAATTATCAATAAATAAACAAATTTTTTTAGAAGAGAAAAAAAATTAATGCAAAAGTGTTAAACTGCCACAAAACATTAAAACTTTCAAAATTTTCCACTGTTTGACTGAGGTTATCTACTTTTTCTATATGTTCAAAATTATAAACCTTTCGACAAAAATTTAAAACTTTAGTGATGCATAGTTTTTTATTTAAAAAATTTTTAAGTTTTTTTTAAATTAATTTTGAATGTAAAAATCAATTGAGGAGGGAGAAAAGTTTGATGCGATATTTAGTTTTTAGAAAATAATTGAAAATTTAAAAGCTACCCACTTATTTCTAAAGCAATACAAATTTTTATTGTAATCAAAATTCAAATAATTTTTAATTTAATTCTCTTAAAAAAAATTTTGTACAAAAAATTGACAAGGGAAAATTTTGACATGAAATTTAATTTAAAAAAGAATTTCTAAATTCTAAAGCTATCCAATTATTTCTAAATCAATTAAAATATTTTAGGTAATCAAAATTAAAAAAATTTTAGAAAATAATATTTTCTGTGAAAGTTAAAGATTTTCATTTTGATTTGAAGCTTATAAAAATTTCCAAAAGTAATCAGAAAATAAAAAATGTTTTGAAAAATAAAAAATTTTGATATGAAATAAAAGTAGTGAAAAGAAAAAGATGTTTAAAATTGAGACACTATATTAAATAGCTACAAATACTTGAAGCAATTTAAAAAAAGAAATATGCTAATTTGGTGTGAAATTTGAACTGATTGAAAAGAAAAATTAAAAGCTACTCAATTTTATGTGAACCTAATACAAGTTTTTAAAAAAAAATTCTGAGAAATCACATGTCTTATGAATTTTAAATTTTCAAAGTTACGCACTATTATTTGGATGTAATACATGATTTTCAATAATAAAAATACTTGAAAGTGTTCAGAAAAAAGAGAAAGTTTGAATGTGAAATAAAAGTAGGAAAACGAAACAAACAAATTTCAAAATTTAAATATTATTAAATAATTATGAAATATTAAAATTTGAAAAGCTACACAAAGTATATATTTTTTGGCCAAAAGAAAAAAAAGCTACATAGATTTGATGTGAAATTTAAAAGCCACCCTTTATTGTGAACATATTGCAAATTTAAATGGAATTTTCATGAATAATCATCGCCATAAAATAAAATTATAAAGTTGTCCACTTTTATTTAAACCTAATAACAATTTTTAAAAATAATAGAAATATTTTGAGAAAGGATAACATTTTGATGTGAAATGAAAATTGAAGGAAAAAAAAGGAGGTTTAAAATTTGAATACTATTAAAGGCCAAAAAAATGAGAGAAATTAAATTATATCCATTTACACAAAAACTTAAAACTTAAACTCAAAGTAATCCAAAATTTAAATATATTTTTTGGAAATTTTTTCTCTAAAAAAATTTAAAAAATTGTAAATATGGTCAGTTTGTTTGAATCTAATTTAAAATTTTAAAATCATCAAAAATAAATAAAATTTTTAGAAGAGAAAAAAATTAATGTCACAGTATTTAATTGCTAAAGAACATTAAAATTTTCAAAATTTCCCATTTTTTTAATTGGGATTATCTGCCTTTTCTATATGTACATGTTCAAAATTATAAATTTTTCCGCAAGAATTAAAACTTGATTGATTCATACTCCTTTAAATTTTTTTAAAAAATAATTGAGAATGTAAAAAAAATCGAGGAGGGGGAAGATTTTTATGAAAAATTTAATTTTTTAAAAAATAATCCAAAATTTAAAAGCTGTCCACTTATTTCTAAAGGAGCACAAAATTGTTTTATGTATAATCAAAGTTCAAATAAATTTTATTTTAATTCTGTAAAAAAAATTAAAATTTTTCTAATGAAAAATTGACTGGGGCAAAATTTTCACATGAAATTTAATTTTGAAAAAATAAAAAGCTACCCATTTATTTCTAAATCAATAACAAATTTTTATGCAATTAAAATTCAAAAAAAAAATTTATGAAAATAATATTTCCTATGAAATTTACAGTTTACCAATTTGATTTGAATCTAATACGACTTTCCAAAATGATCAGAAAAAAAACCATTGAGAAAGGAAAAAGTTTGATATGAAATAAGAGTAGTGAAAACAAAAAGATGTTTAAAATTTAGATAATATATAGCATCCCATATTTAAAACAATAAAAGCTATGCTAGTTTCGTGTGAAATTTAAATTGATTGATTGAAAAGAAAAATCTTAAAAGCTACCAAATTTAATGTGAATCTAATAAAATTTTTAAAAATAGATTTTGAGAAGTAGCATGTTACACATTATTATTTGAATGTGATACAAAAACTTCGATAATTAAAAAACTTGAAAGTGTTTTTAAGAAAGGAGAAAAGTTGGATGTGAAATAAAAGTAGAAAAAACGAAATAAAATAATTTTAAATTTTGAATATTATTAAATAACTACAAAATATTGAAAAAGTACGCAAGTTTGATGTGAAATTGAAAATTTAAAAGCTATTAACTTTTTAATTAATGTGAATATAAGACAAATTTAAATAACATTTTCATAAATATAATCGTTGCCATAAAATTTTAAAATTGGCCAGTTTCATTTAAATCTAGTACAAATCTTAAAACTAAATAAATAATATTTTGAGAAAAGAGAAAAGTTTGATATGATATGAAAAGTGAAGACCCCAAAAAAAAAAAGTGTGAAATTTTAGTACTATTAAATGCCTAAAAAAAATTGACTACTATTAAATGGCTACATAATACTAATAATTTGAAAATTACGTTTTTCTATTAAGACATAGTCTAGAGAAAAGCTTTATTTTGGTCAGGTAAATTTTTTATTTGGTCTTTTACATTTTTTTTAATTTAGTCTCTCAATTATTTAAATATTTTATAAATTTTCTTTTCTTCTATCATGATTTAATCCAAAATTGAATGCTAAATCAAATAGATTATTAACTTGAAGGTTCAACTTTTTCCAAAGGGTAAAAGTATAAGCTAAGCGAAAAATATCCAAAGTTAGTAAACTGGGCTAAACAACAAATTTTGAATGAATAAAAGATAGAAGGATAATAGTAAGAGTGTAATAGCGTGTTTGTTTTTGCGTTTCGGAAGCCCAAAATCACGTTTTCAAATAAGCTACAATTTCTTACTTCTTCATAAACGTGATTTTCAAACAGATTTCCAAACATACACTAAGACATTTTAACAGCAAAGGAACTAAATTGACGGGAACAATTAATGGATAACCAAATTGAAAGTCCACATATCTATCACGGTCAACATAAGATTTTTCTCTATAATCTAAATATTCAAAATAATCAAAATTATATAATTATTCAACAAAAATTTATAATTTGAAAAATATCCTGTTTTCTCTGAATTCAATCCAATTTTTTTAAAAAAATAATAATCATTCAAATATAATTTGCTAAGGTTGACAAAATTTGATGCTAATTTTAATTTTTTCTGACAAATTTAAAAATTAAAAAATGTACAGTTTTATTAAAATCTAAAGTTTAAAGATAATAATTTTCAGAATTTAAGTCTTAATTTTTAAAATAATAAAAATATAGTTACTCAATTTTCCTATAAAAAAATTTAACATTTGAATTGAATTGAATTGTAAAGATACATACCTTTATAAGAATTTAATACAAAAGGGTAAAAGAATTATTGAGAAGAGAGAAAAAAAATAAAAACAAGAAAAATTTTTTAAAAGAAAAAAGATAGGGAGGGAAAAAAGCCAGTGATTTTTTCCCGCTAACTAATCATGTAACTATGCAAAATCTGTAATATTTTTTGAGAGGAAAGAAAATCAAAGTCACATTTATAATCAATACTTTATAATCTTAAACCTGCAAATAAATTAAAAGAAAAAAAATATTAGTTGATGGATGATACTTAAAATCAAAAAAATGGGTTATAAGTTAAGTTAAAAAAAATTAATTATAAGTTGAAAGAACTTACATATTAGAATACGAGTACAGATATGACTAGCTAAAATATGTATAAGTGGTTTAGAACTTACCTTAAGAAATGAAACTTATAGGTAGCTCTCATACATCACTTTGCACCCTTGTCTACAATTACCAAGTGAAAACACAATTCAAGCTTACATCCAAGTTTAACAAGGAAGGGAGAAGGCTGAAATTTTCTTCAATCCAGATATAGAGGTGTTAAGGAAAGAAAAAGCACAGAAATTTTCAGAATTAAAACAAGAGTAGAAAAGTTAAGGATGTAGCGAAGGAAAAACAAGGGAAGAAACTTACTTCAACAATGGCAGCCACCACTTAGAAGGAACATTAGCTGAAGGAAAAAAGAAGTAAGGTTTTCATGGTTGCACAAGCCAAGGAAGAAGACCGGTTCGAGTGGTTAGCTAAAATGGCAAGAAGCAGATTCTCTAATGAAGAAGAGAAAACGTTGTCAAACCTTGAGAAGAGCAAATCTGTCTAATCTTCAGAGAGAGAGAAGGCAAAGTTGAACAGAAATGAGAGAAAGCTGAGAACGGAAGGGAAGCTTCAGGACTCAACGGTGTTTGAGAGCAGTATACAAGAAAGAGTCAAGAGGATGGTGGGAGGTAACGATGAAAGATGAGGTGGGGTGGATTAGAGTAACTGTTAGGCAGAAATGAAATAAATAATTTTAAAGATGAAAAATACTTTTTATATTTTTATTTTAAAAATATATTAAAAATGATAAAAAAATTATTTAATAATTATTATAAAAAATAATAAATATTATACAAAATTGAGAAAAAAAAATATTTTTTTTAGCTTACCAAATAAGTCAAAGGATGTGTGGTTGCAATAGTTAGTGTTTTTATTTTGAAAGAAGATATATATATATATATGTTTATTTATTTTTTAAAATTAAAATAAATTTTTTAATAAAAATATAACTTATAATGCAAAGAATTTGTCATATTAATCTTTACTATTTATTTATTTATTTATTTATCATACCATGCTTTCAAACACACTCTTATTTTCCCTTTGGTATAATTCATAAAAAAGAATTTTTTTAATTATATAATATCTATTATACCTTATGATTATTACTTAATATTATTTTATTTTTTATTATTTTTTAAAATAAAAATATATAAATTATTTTTTAATCATCAAAATATTTTTTTTCTTTTACATTTTTGTTTTCAATCTAACAATCTTGTCTAACATTCCTACACACCATATGGGCACTAGTGCAAGTGCTTCACATGTTGTATAGTTAGAAAAATAGGCTATTTTGAGGATTACAGAGATAACAAGGATTTAAAAAAATAAAAACCAAATGAAAAAGATAAAAATTGTGTTTTAAATAAAGTTAGGACATAATTTGTGATAAAACCTATTATTAACAATATTTAATTCTTAAGTATTATTTTTTAGATGTACACCCCCAAAATTCCAGCACTTCCTTCAGGAAGAAACAAGGGAAAAGGAAGAAATTCGTGTGCTGTTCATTGCACTCAATTACAGCACCAAGGGTAAAATTAAGAAATGAAAATAAAATTAACTAAATTTGGAGGAGTGGAAAGGTGAGAATTCCAACAACAGCAAAAGAGAACGTGAGAAAAAAAAATCAATATAATGCTAAAGAAATACTATTTCAAGGTCCAATTGAGCTTAAAAATTTAAAATTGATACAAATTAAAATCATTTTATAAACACTATAACTATGAATAGTAACATAATATGTATGTATATATAATTTTATCATACAAGCTTTTAATTCGTGTAATTTATGATTAATAAGTTATAAACTTATTTTTTATTATTCAAAGGAATTAATTCAGCTCATAAGAGAAGCTAGTATTTTTTTATTTAATTTGAGTTTTTAAAAGCTATTTTAACTATAAGATTATAAATACATCATGTGGATTTAGATTAGGATTTGAATTTTTTGAAATTCATAATTTTAGATACTTGCAATCCTTACTGGTAAAGTAAAATGAATGTGATTGGGACAGCTTTATTTAGTACAGTGGAAAAATATAAGCCTATTTTGGGAATTGCACAGGGAACAAGGATCCAAAAGAAATCGAAGAAAAAAGGTACAAGTTGACCATGAGGATTGAACCAAATCTGATCCTCTTGCAGAAAAATTCTTTACCATGCTCCCAAAAGAGAAAAGTTTTGGAGATTGATCCTCTGTTATTTTTCTCTCTCACAAAATTTCAATTATTCAAATTAAAATTTTAATAATTTAATTTTTTTATTTTTTTAAGTTAAAATTTTATTTTTTTTTCAAAATTTACAATTAATTTTTTTTATTTTATATTATATATCTTTTAAAAATTATTTTTAAAATTTAAAATAAATAAATAAATTTAAACTATTTAAATTAATTTGAACAATCCAGATCATCCAATGATTTAGATCCAAAGTTTTGAGACTTTGCTTCTTTTTTCCGTGCGCTTTTGAAAAGATATCACACCTTTGGCTGTAATCCACTCAGGTTTACGTCACCCACAACCCCCTTTTGGCTCTTTATTTATGTTTAATTATATCTTTTAAAATTTTATCTAAAATAAACATTTTATTTTTTTAAATTTAAACCTCCAGAATTTTATATTTGTTATTATTGTTCTCTTCTCAAGTTACTAGATTTAGATTAGTTATTTATTTTATATATATATATATATATATTATATAAATAAAATTTTCTTTAATTTTAAAAGCAATGAAAGGAAATAGTGTGAAGTTACAAATTATGAATAACAGTCTACTACTCTGTTTTAGTAATTAAAATTATGTATTATAAATTACTAAAAAAATTATCAACTTTCTCATACTAGGAAATTTATTACAAATATTTTCAAACACACATTATAAACACTAGTTAATTATTAAACCTTTTCTAACGATATTTAAAAGAAAAGAGCATATAAAATTGTTTCATGGATGAACAAATGAAGTGCGTTACCAAGTGAAAGGAAAGAAAATAATAAGAAAGCCACTAGCTGGATGGAAGTCAAGCTATGAGTGGTTAGATTAATCAGCAAATAATTTTATGTTAAATTGTTGATCCCCTATGTACCAAAAAGGAAAATAATAGGAGTAAATAATGATTAAGGGGCAAAATTAAAAAAAGAAAAGTAATCTTTAAAAGACCAAATACTTATTTGTCATCAATAAAAATAAAGTTTTTTACAAATATAAAATCAAACAAACTCGGTCGTGGGTGATCTTACACAAGGTGAATAGATAAAAATAAATAAATAAAATCTACTCATAAATCCAATCTAATGCACAACCCCAAAATAAACTGTTGAGTTTGAAGAAAACTAATTACAAGTTGTGAGAACTTACAAATTAGAACACAAGTATAGCTCTTGAATATGCCTCACCCTCATCCATCCAACATTGGCCTTATTTGAAGGACGAATAAATCTCTTTTTATAATGTTAGTTATGATAGTGTAATTATTATTTAATAATATTTATTTTTTATTATTTTTTTAAAAATAAAAATACAAAATTTATCTTTTATCTTATCTACTTAATTTTTAATTTTTTATTTCTTTTATATTATCCAACCAAACAGTTTCTTAATATAACTCAACAGTGGCACTTGTTTCTTTTAAAATTGTATTAACTCCAAAAAAATAAAATAAAAATCTTGTACTACCCTTTCCATCCAATTCCATGACTACTTCCGCCAAAGTTTCTGGGCTTTTTGGCTTATATATTGATAGAAAAAACTTATGACCTATGCATTCAACTATCAAAACGTTCTCTTCAAATAAATTTTTTACTTTTTTAAAATGAATCTTCCGTATTCAACAAAAATTTATATTTCCAATCAATTATAAGAACATTTATTTGGATGAATTTCAATTCCAATAAAATTGTGATAATTAAATAACTAATAATAAAAATATAAAATCTTATTATTTTTTCTGAAAAATCTTTTTACAATTCAATAATAAGTATCTAATAACAAAATTTTTAATTTATTCACTATTATTAAACTTTCATTAAGCATGTTATTAATATAGTATATTTATTAAATTATAATTAGAAAAATAACTTTATTTATAAAATCATAATTTATGAATTTATTATTATTAATTATATTTTAATATTTTATAATAAAAATTAAATAAAATTATATTTATTATATATAAAAATAATAGATTACATTTATTTAATATGATATAAAATATAAAATATATTATAATATTATATATATATATATATATATATCCCCCCTCCCAATTTACCCATCCCTCCACCCAAGAAATAGATTTTGGACAACGTGGTTTATTATTTAAAAATTACTCTTTTTTTTTTGTTTTATGAATGCATAGAGGCTTCTTTCACTTTCAGTAATATTTTAAAAAGTAAATAAATTTCTGTTGAACATGAAAGAGATTCTTCCGCATTCTTTTTTAAAAATGCATTTAAAAAATATTTTAACGACTGATTGTTTTAAGTTTTTCTTGTCAATATGTGAGAGTCCAGGCAATGTGATCCGGGGCAACTTTGTTTGGTAGAGTAGAAAAGTCACGCTATTTTGGAGATTGTACACGTAACAAGCGTTTTAAGAAAAATAAAAAGAAAAAGCACAAATGGTCCATGAGAAGTTGAACGCAAATCCCACATTTCATGCCCAGTTGTAAAGTTATGACCAAATTTGTAACTAAGCCCCTTTTAATAATTTTTAATCTCAAGTGTTCTTTGAAAAAATATTTTAAAATTTTCACTCACTCAATCCACCTACTTTCCTTGTCTTCGCTCTTCCTAGAGAAAAAGGTTTTGGGAATCCTATGCCTTATACTATCATACTCTGGCTCTTTTTTTTTTAATTATGTTTAAAGATTCAAATCCTATAAAATTTTTAATAAAAAATGATAAAAATTAAAATTTCCTTTAAAGATTATTATATTTTAAAAAATTTATTGTTAAATTTAAAAATAATAAAATTTACTAAACTGAATAATAAATTTTTTAAAATTTAATAATGATTATAATCTTTAAAAATAATTTTAATTTTTAAAATCTTTTATTATAAATTTTATAAAATTTAAATCTTTAGATAAAATTTTCTCTCCTTTTTTCTGCGTCCCTTTTGGGATATCACACTGGCTGTAATCCATTTAAGCTCACATCTGCTGTGTTTGGGAGAGCATTATCTCCTCCTCAAATCACGTTTTATATAAAGCAGGGAATTGAAGCTTCTTTTTGAACGTAATTTTTCAACGTACGGTCAAACAGGCATGTCATCCATCATTTCCACCCACACCCCCTCTCTTCGCTTTTTATTCTTTTATTTTTTACCGTGCTCCCAAATACACCCTTATTGCAGGGGTTCATTTGCTATAACGAGAAAAAAATTGATGGATTATTTGATATTTAAAAAAAAATGTTATAGATAAAAATAATTTTTAAATTTTATTTAAAAATAAAATATATATTGTTAAATAATAATTATAATAATATAATAAATATTATATATATATATATTCTTCCTTTCTTCATTGTAATACCTAGCTTGCCCAGCTTATTTTGGGGATTGCATAGGCAACAAGGACTTAAACGAAATAAACAAAATGACACAAACGTCCCATTTCCCGCCTAAGGTGTCCGTAATTTGAGTATTAAAATTTTGAGTAGTTAATTATGGGCCTTGTGGCACAGTTTGTGACTAAGCCTCTTTTAAGAAATTTTAATCTTAAATTCTCTTTTGAAAAATATTTTTAATACTAAAAATTTAATTATCTTTTTAAAAATTTTAAATGACAAACATTATATTTTTAAATTTGAACTTCCAGAATTTTATATTTTTTATTATTGGTGTCTTCTCAAATTACGAGATTTAGAGCGGTTATTTTTTAGTTATTACATATACTATGTAAATAAGATTTTCTTTAATTTTAAAAGCAATGAAAGGAAGTAGTGTGAAGTTACAAATTAATTAATAATTAACTATCCACTACTCTGTTTTTGTAATTAAAGTTATGTATTATAAATTACTAAAAAATACTATAAACTTTCACCTACTAAGAAATTTATTACAAATAATTTCAAACAAACATTATAAATACTAATTCATTATTAAACCTCTTCTAACGACATTTGAAAGAAAAAAAGCATATAAAATTGTTCCATGCAGGAACAAATGAAGTGCGTTACTAAAATGCGTGATTAGCCTCTTGAACGCGCATTCCATGAACTAACCTTAGCTGCAAGTATGCAATTGAAAACGGCTTCCATTGAGAAGGTAAGAATTCCTGAAGAATGGGTTCTAGTGAAAGCTTGCTTTTCCTTGGCATCTATCCTTTGTTTTCATTCATGTCCAAATACATATTTATTTATTTTTTATTATTTTAAAAAATAAAAAATCACTTTCTATCTTTATTTTTTTTTCATTTTTATTTTTCAATCTAACAATCTTGTCTAACATTCCCATGCACCAAATGCCACTAGTGCTGGCAGTTCATGTGTTGTAAAATAGGAAAATCTGAGGCTATTTTGGGAAATGCACAAGTATCAAGGATCTAAAAAATAAAAACACAGTGACATTGCTTAACACCAAAAACCGAGAGTACAAACACATACATAGTTTTTGACAGTTCCTTGACAACAAACTCAGAGTAACACCATCTACACTTTTACATCCTTCAAGTAATTTTAGAGATTGTAATAGAAAAACAAGAAATCTATCCTCTTTTTTTTTTCATAAATTAATGTAAAGCTTAACAGAAATGTAGATTTATATTTAACACACACTTAGTCTACATCAGTTAAGAAACCCTAATTGGCAACTATAATTTTATGAAATTCAACAGTTTCATGCTTCTAAAGTTCAAACACTCAACCCTAATTTCAAGAACTAGGTTATCTGATGTGGATTGAATTATAAGAGATCAAATTGAATATATATATATATATATATATATATATTACAGAGGATTAAATTATAAGTTTACTTATTTATGAGGGATTCTTTTTAAATTCATTTATGATCCTTTATTTTATCCTTGATATCTTCCAATTAAAATGATAATTGACGTATAATCACATTTTCTATAATTAGTTGTTCAAAAATTTAATTCTCATTGCTTCCCTTTTAACCATGGCCTGAGGCAAAAGACAAATTATGTGAAATTTACCACAAAATATTAAAAAAAAATTCCTAATAAAACCCTCTTGTTCCAATTATGAGTATCAATTTAATAATTTAACCATCGTACACAAACATCTATATACAAACTATTTTTTTTATCAAAACAAACAAAATCTTTAATAAGTTTATTATTCTTAATAATGTACAAGCATCACAAATTTTTTCTTGTGATTTGTAAAAAAAACTGAGATGGGTAGATTAAATTAACCCATTAGGTATATAGAATAAAATAAATAATAATAATAATTTTGAGAATAAAAATAATTTGTGTTTTTATTTTAAAAATAATGATAAAAATAAAAATTGTTAGATAATAATTATAAAGATATAATTCATATTATACAATTTTTTTCCTTAATGTACCAAAGGATACGAATGGTGTGTTTTTATTTTGAAAGAATATATATATATATATATATATATATAAGTTGCTTTTAATAAAAACATAAAATTATAATGCGAATGATTTATTATGTTATTCTTCAACTTTTATTCTTCTTTCACAATGCTTTCAAACACACTCTTATGAGCTGTTGGGTATAATTCATAAAAAGGAAATTTTTTTTAATTATATAATATTTGTTATACGTTTCGAAGAAAGATTGGTGAATAGATTTTGAACTCGTTGATATACAGAAAATTAAATATAAAAATTAAAATTAAAATTAAAATAAAAAATAATTTTAATAATTTTAATAATTTTAATTTTAATAATTAAATAATAATTAATAAATAATATTAAAAAATAAAAATAAATAATTATTATAAAAATAAAAATTAATATTACAAAAAAAATTTTGTTGACCTTTACCCTTCTTTTTCAGGTGCAAAACGCGGCCTTCATGTTGTGGATGAGGATATGTACAGCTCAATGGCTTTCCATGGGTGACCGTTGACTTCAGGTCTTTCTCTCCCAAATCACCTCACAAAAAAGTAAAGGCTCTCTGATATAGGTGCCAAAGATAGTCTTCTTTAGTAAATTAATATTTAATTTTAATTTCTTAAGTGTTATATTATTATTGAAATGAGTTATAGTAAATTATTATATCACTCAAAGTAGTTAGAGTATCTTATAGACTTAGTACTCTATAATAGCAGTGACAATTGAATATTTAATGGTGACATTTATTTTTGCTTGCTATTTGTTATCAAATTTTATGTGAAGAACTAAATTAGGATAAGATGTATTTTTAAAAAATAAAATTATCAATTCACTTTTCTTTAATGAAATATATCAAATAATTATATGGGGATTGCAGGTGTTTCAAACTAGAAAAAAGTGTTATGATTCTGAAGTTCTGGACCATCATATATATGTAAACAGATCCTCTTTCATGCTATTTCTCTCCCCAGACATTGGAGAGAATTTAGATCATTGATATTAAAATTTAAATAGTTTAAATTTATTAATTTATTAATTTTTAAAAAAAAAATTTTGAAAGGGAAAAGTATAAAACAAAATAAATTTTAATTATAAATTTAAAAAATTATATTTAATATTACAAAAATTAAATTTGAACAAGCTAAATATGCACAATTAAGAAAACAACAAAGAGGATGAGATTACCATTTACGGTACTACATCTTTAGATTGATTTTTGATAGAGAAAGAGATATTTGACTTATTTTAAAAAGTGTTAAAAAAAAAGAATCTTATTTTTAACACTTGAGAAATGGATATTCAATTTAGTTCTTCATAAATAATTTTTTTTTCATTTAGCTTTTTAATAAATAAAATTTTTTAATAATGTTGTGATTCTATCTTATTTTATTTAACATTTAATATGAATATTAATACTACTAAATTGATGCCAAAATTTATGGAGTGAGTTAAGAATATCAAGCGAATAAATTATGACTAAATAAGCAAACTATCATATATAGCATCAATTTTTGGATGAAACTAGAATAGAACGGCAAATATATTATTACAAATACCTTAATAATTAGGAGGCAAAATTAAAAAGTTATCTATAAGACCAAATACCTATTAGTCAATGATTTTTTTTTTTTTTTAAGTTTTCAACAAATATAACATCAAATGAATGAATAGCCAGTCCGTTCAGTTTACCATAGGTTAAATTTTCTCAACTCGAAACTCAACTTACACAAGATTGATGGATGGAAAAATGAATCAAACCTCCTCATAAGTCCTATCTAACCCATAAATCGTTATGTGCGACTGGAATTAGGTTAGGTAAGAATGCGAGTGAATCCAATCTAATGCGCAGCCAACAATGGCACTTGCTTCTTTTAAAATTGTATAAACCCACCATGTTTTACTTCCCTTCCTATCCAATTCCATAACTGCTTTCATCAAAGTTTCTGTCTTTCTCATTACTCACATGTTTCTATCCAATGGCCTCCATCTTCTCACTCACGTGTTTGCAATTATATCAACTTTTTTTTTAATGAAAAATTATAATTAAGAATCTTAAGATATTTATATCAAAATTTAGCACAAAATATTAGGAAGAAATTTCCTAATAAAACCTTCCTTTTCCAATTTTAATGTAATGAGCAAATGAAAGAAAATTATCTCCTCAAAAAGGGTCAAGGTTATGTCTTGAGGTTGAATCTAAAATTAAATATATCCAGCAAGTTTTTTTTTAAATTACTATGATTGGTGCGTTTTATGAAATATTATATTAATTTTTTATGAAAACTATCAAGTAAATTTTATATTTGTTGCAAAATTAAGTAAAAAAATAAGAAATAGAGCCACAGAGAAAATGAAAAGAAGAAATAAAACAATATCCCTCATTTCGTTGGATATAACATACTTAGTATATAGCCTCTGTTTATAAATATTTAACTATAAAGATCAAACTAAGAGTTACAATAATATAAAAAATTAATTTATATAATTGTATAATATAAATTTTTAAAAATTATAGAATATATGTGATTAAAAGAAATGTAAGAAGAAAAAGAAGCTTCATGACACCTAGTGCAGGAAGTTCTTGTGTTGTAAAGTAAAAAAATCTAAAGCTATTTTGGGGATATATATATATATATTTATTTATTTATAAAAGTTAGATTCAAAATATGACCCATTTTTTTCTAATTTGTGTTTTTATCCTTTCTTTTTCTAAAAAAATTCCCTTTGTCCTTGTTTTGGCTCCCGTGACCACTGGAGCTCACCCTCTAGTTTGCACAAATAACAAGTCAAAAAAAGCACAAATGGTCCATGATGAACTGAATACAAATTCCGGATTTCATGCCTAAGGTGTCGATAAATAAAGTTATGATACTTTTCGTGACTAAGTCTCTTTTAAGAATTTTTACTCTTAAGTGCTCTATCAAAAAATATTCTAAAATTTTCACTCACTTCACCCACTTTCTCTCCTTGTCTTTTATACACACCATGCTCTTTCAAAAGAAAAAGATGTGGGAATCTATGTAATATTTATTATACTAAAGATTTTGGGGACAATATAGAAAACACTAAATATAAATTGTTAAGGAGCGTACTTAATTTTTTCCATAGCTACAATTAGATTTCTCATGGCTAGAACTTCCTCCTTATAGTCTTAGACTTAATGGCTTTAAATAAGGAAGCTCGCAAATTATGTTTAGAAAGAAAACTTAACCTAGTTTTAAAATAGTATCTTATTGAGCCATCCTATTATGAGTTATAGTAAAATCTAATAACTCACATTTTTAATTGCTTATTAAACTTAATTTTAAATGTGTATTGGGCCTAATTACTTTATGATCACTTAAATTAATTTAGGCATATAATATCTTGACAAACCATTGTGTAACTAGTGTTTAGAAAACAAAATATACAATTAATATGAGCTCAAAAAATAAAATTCATATTAAGATAGACACTATATCTGACTCTTAAAATAAATGTTGTATGCAATATTTGCACAAGCAAAGTATCAGTGTAACAATGAACATTAATAACCACATCAAATATATAGAATAAATTACATCAATTAAATGTAACAAAGGTTAGTTATCTATAGAATCATCCTTTTAAATACAAAATGTGTGTACATATATAACTCTCACTAATTCAGGAAATCAAAAGATCCTAAAATATTCATACATTTGTCATATCTTAAACTATATGGGTTTTGCTTTTTTAGTTAAGGAATCAATCTCTAGTTGGTGAAGCTACAAATTTTGTTCAAAAACTCATACGAACCCAACATATTATGGGGCATATCCATCCCAATAAAAGCACTTGGTGTAATATTCAGTTCTTCAAAAACGTAAGAAAACGTGAGAAACTTAATGTCAAATTTCTCTGTAAACGTATGAACTGACCCAATGCAAAAAGAAGTCCTTCAAATAGAGTAAATTGAGGTCTAATAAAATTAGAGCAATATTCTAAATTTCAAATAATAATGATCCAAGGGCAAAGGTACCTTGAAAATGGAGCTAGAATGATCAAACGAAAATGCAATGAAACATAATGGCATTTTCATAGTTTTAAGCACTTTTTGGAAATCTCAAAGGAGGAATTTTTAAATGAAAAAAAAAAATTTTCGGGGTTCTCAGAGGGCCTAAAAACCATAAGAAACCTCAGAACAATTAAAACATCTCCGGTTGATATTTTACGATGTCGGTTAACCCAAATTTTAACCGATTTGTTTGGAAAAGTTTCAAATCCAATTTGAGTAATTTCGAAGGTATTTTATAAATTAGAGAATCTAAATTTCATGATGAAAAAGGCGATTCTCAAAAAAGAGCTAAAATAAGCTTAAAATGAAAAAGCCACAAAACGAGGACGTAAAGGGAATTTTCAAAAAGATTTTAAGAGGCACCTCCTTATATTTAGATGTCCCCTTTCTCCTCCTTCCTTCAACCGACCTTAATTTTGTCCAAAATAGTAGGGAGACCAGCATCAACTCACACACCAAGAGGGAGGGAGAAGAGGAAGAAAAATTCAAGGAAAGGTGAGAAAAAGTATGGAATTTCTTGCTTCTTCCATTACCAATTTGGTTCTCCTCCTTCCCCTCTTTCTTTCTATAGTCTCCATGAATGTTTTTGGACTATTTTAGGTCTAGTTTAGAGCGAGGGGAGTAGAGTTTGAAGGAAAAGCCTATTGCATTGAAAAGAGCTTTTGAAAAGTTCAAGAATCAAGGTAATTCTCATGGCTTCCTTTACACTTCTTTGATGCTTGTTTAGCCAAATATGGACCCATCCAATGGAGTGTGAGTTCCAGTCCTAGCAAGGGAGAATCATGGGTTTTGGAGTGTAAAAAATAAGTATATACGAAAAAACTAAAAAAAGAAGCATTAGAAACTAAGTTTCCAACACCTAGGGATTTTGTTGCACCATGGTTTGTGTGAAGCTTTCTAATGGTATTTTCAATTGTCTAAGAGTTTATATGAACTCCTAAAATCCCTAGAAAGCCCCCTAAGTGCCTTTCCCTTCAAGGAAATAAATAAAACTCCATGGGCTCCATAATGGGTGCTAGTCTCAGCCAAGCATGATCTAGAGAGTGTTTTAAATTTTTCTAAGTCTAAATTGGGACTGTATATGATGAAAGAATATGAGAGGAAGCCTTAAAAAAAATTTAGAAAACTTAAATAGTGAGATGGAGATATAAGCTCCATAATGTAACATAATAAAGCAACTCCTAGTTAGGCTCTTTGAAATAAATGTGTGATAGCTCCAAGAAGTCCCAATGGAGTTAAGAGTCATAGATTGAAGGAAAGAATGGAGCCAAGATCATAAATTCTTGTAGTTGCTTCATTAGGTATTTTATGAAACCATGATGGAGTTTTGGAACTAAGTAGGCTTCCATAGAGAGTGTATGATGCTACAGCTTCATTCAATGATATAATTGGGTCCAATTTGATGTGTCTAGGTCAAGAAAATCTATTGCCACTAAATTGCAAGGATGTGGCTAAGAAGAGGGAGGAAGAATCCAAGAGAAAAGTCTAGCATTAGCTCTAAGGTAGCTTTCTCTCCTTTCTTTCATGCATTTTTTGATGTTTTCTTGTCTTTGAATGTGTGTATATATGTTTATACCTTGAAAAATATTTTTAGCAAATGTTTACATGCCATGGTACCATGATACCTTGTTTATATTCTTGAAAGATGTTCTATGAATGTGTTTTAGCTTGCATGATCTTAGTGAAGCCAAAAGTCTTTTAGCAAGGGTGAGAATGAGCCAAAAGTCCTTAAGAATAGATAAGACAAAGCTAAAAATCTCTAGAAGAGTGAGGCTTAGTCAAAAGTCCCTTGAAAGTAGGCGAGACAAGTCCAAAAGTCCCAAAGAGAATGGGTGAGGCTAAACATTGTTTTGACAAGCCTATGTATGATGAGCATGACTTTCTTGAATGTGAAAAATGTCTTATGTATATTCATGAATTGTAAGATTGCCATGCATTCGTTCTTAGACTTGAAATGGCATCCATTATGCATATTTGAAAGGCTGAAAAACTATTGGGATTTTTAGAATCTCACTCTTCCCTCTCCATTGTCTAAATATGTCTAGGTGAACTAAGTGAGCAAAGAAATAGATGCCACCACACTTGAAAATGAGAGATTGACAATTGAATGTGCTACTTGATCATTTTGTAACTTATTGGCAAATGATGTAATCCTATACAGTAATTGATTGTATAGCCACTTGAATATATATATATATATATGGATATATGATGTATGTGTAGAATTTGGATGTTTATGAATGAGATTATATGTTTTTGACATTGTAATGCATTGATGAGTTAATGAATCCTTGTGTATGTGAACAAGTGGGAGAGTGATTTTTTGATGTATGGATATATAGATCTCTTGGAGATCTCTTGGACATGTTTAAATGACTGTTCTTAAACTTTTCCACGTGCTCAAGTGGCCTTAGTTGAGTAGAAGAGCATTTGGTCCATTATTGACCCCTTTAGATGTATAAAAACACCATTATTCAACCCTATTTCACAAATTGGCCAAATGGACGAATTTTTTCATGAAATTTGACCTGCATATAGGTTTCATGCAGAGCTTTTTGGGAAGCTAAAATGCATATTATTTGGAGCTCTAGAGAATTAATTATAAATTTTTAAAATTGGCAAAAAGCTTATAAACTAATATGGTTACTATTTATATGGTCATTTTTCTTCTCCTGTATCATTTGAGGGCCAAATGGTATTCAATACTCATGAAATTTTACAAGCTTAAACTAAACATGATAAAATTTCTATTGCCACTGACATCACCTCATTTGGAGGTCTATAGAGAAAGATATGAATTTTTGAAATTTAGAGACAGTACCAATAATGCAGTAGGACCTTCGGTACTATTTCATCAATTTTTAGTAGCTAAACACTTCTATTTTGATCTGAAATTATTTTTAGCCTCAAGTTAACATCAGTAGCTTTCCAAAATGATATAGTATGATTAATTTCAATTTTTCTAAAATTAGTTATAATTTTTCAAATTTGCACTAGAAATCTAACACAGCAACCTGAGATTGAACTTGTGGAATTGGGTGTGAATGCTTCAAGCTCAAGAATTTTGTAAATTTTAGGATAGTTTTGACTTGTATGGATGTAATCTAAGCAGAGAATATTATCAATGAGTTTATATGACCCACGGGATGCATAACAAAAATTTGGGACCTTACGCAACATAAGAAATTGAATCATTTTAATAGATTTTTCTTTGATTATCAATTAAGTCAAGCATGTACAATTTTGTAGGTGAGTAAGGAGAGCTAGACTAATATGGTATTACACTTGGTTAGTGGAGTTGTTAACATGTATTCTATGAAAACAATCCAATATGATTCTAAAACTCAACAACTTTATCTTTTTACAAATGGTCATGAGAAAATCATACATGTAACAATATAGTATTAGAATATACTAAAAATTTCAAATTTTAGTGATAAATAAGCTATACTCATAGCTTCATCAAAAGACCATATTCTATGTGAAAACCATTTATGAGTATTAATTTGACAATCCTTACCATCATATATAGACATCTATATACCAAATGTTTTGTATTTAAAACAAACAAAATCTTTAATGAGTTTAATGTTTTTAATCATTTACAAGATGAGATGGATTACATTAATAGATTTGGTATATAGAATGAAATGAAAAATAAAATAAAATAATAATTTTGAGAATAAAAAATAATTTTTACATTTTTATTTTATAAAAAAATAATAAAAAGATAAAAATTCTTAGATAATAATTATAAATATATATTAAATATTATACAAAATTTTAAGAAAAGAACTCCATAGCATACCAAAGGGGTCAAACGGTGTGTGGTCACTCTATAATGTCATTATTTTGAGAGAATATATATATATATATATATATATAAGTTAAAAGAAAGATTTTAATAAAAATATAAAATTCTACTGCAAAGAATTTATCATGTTATTCTTTACTTTTTACTTCTCTTTTATGATGCTTTCAAACAAATTCTTATATGCTATTTGGTATAATTCATAAGAAGAAAAATTTTTAATTATATAATATTTATTATATTTTTATAAATATTTTTCACAGAAAGAATGGTAAATGGATTTCATATGAAGTTATGGAGGAAGACATGTACGGCTTAACAACTTTCCATTAGTGGTTGTGGATTTAGTGTCTTTCTCTCACTAGTTGTGTAACTTATCTATTAATTCAATGGTTTATTTTGGAGATAAATCATTTGTAATATTGAAAATGATTTTTATAATTCATTTTTTAAAAAATAAATTTTGATATGTCATTGTTTCCTTTTCATTTCTCAATTCCAAAGAGTGAATGAGTGTAATGTTTGATTTCTCTATAAACATACGAAACTCATAGGATATAAAAGGAAGTGCCCTAAATAGAATGATTTGAAGTTAAATAAAATTAAAGTAATATTTAGACCTCAAATAATGAGGATCCAAAGCCAGAAGAAACGAAGCTAGAATAAGCAGATGAAATTTAACGAAAATGTAGTGACATTTTTGTAATTTTGGGTACTTTTTAGAAAAAATCAACAGAGGGATTTTTAAATGAGAAAAAAGAGTTAGCCGAGGTTCTCAAAGGCCTTAAAAATTATAGGAATTCCTATAACAATTAAAACCCCTTCAGTTTACGTTTAAGAACGATGGTTGACCCGAACTTTGACCTTTTCATTTGGAAAAGTTTTAGATCCAAATTGAGTGATTCCAAGGGTATTTTATAAGTTAAAGAATCTAAATTTTATGATGGAGAAGATGATTTTCAAAAAGGAGTTGAAATTAGCATAAAACAAAAAGGCTAATAAAAGGGGATGTAAATGAAATTTTTAAAGAATAATCTTAAGATACTTTGCTTCTTATAACACGTCCTCCCTTGCTCCTTCTCCTAACCAACTTAGTTGCTATCCCAAACTAAAGAAGAGCTTTGCCCAAGGAGATGCACAAAGAGGGAGGAAGAAGAGGAAGAAAAACCTATGAAAAGGTAATGAAAATTATAGAATTTTATGGTTCTTCCTTCACAAATATTGTTCTCCTCCTTTTCCTCTTTCTTTTTATAGTTTCCATGAATGATTTAGGACTATTTTGGGACTAATTCAAAGGAAGGAAGTTGGAATTTGAAGGAGAGGATTGCACCAAGTGAAAGAGCTCTTGGAATAAACCTAGAATCAAGGTAATTTTCTTAGCTTTTCTTGCAATCCTTTATTGTTCTTCTTGGATGATGTCTTGGCCAACTATAGGCCCATCTAAAGGAGAGTGAATTCTAGTCCTAGCAAGGGAGAAACATAGGCTTTGGAGTGTAAAAAATAAGAATATGCAAAGAAATCTAACTAAGATGCATTAGAAATTAAGTTGGCAAAGTTAGGGATTTTGTTGCATCTTAATGTGTGAGAGACTTTCTAATGATAATTTAGGTTGTCTAAGAGTATATATGAGTTCTCAAGACACCTAGGAAGTCTCCTAAGTGATAAATCCCTAAAGAGAAGCAAGCAAACTCCATAGGCTATAAAACATGTGCATGTCCGGCCTAAGTAAATCAAGGTACTTAGGGAGTGTTTTAAATTTTTCTAAGGCTAGAATGAGACTAGATATGATAGAAGAACATCAAAGGAAGCCTTAGAATAAATTTAGAAACCATATTTTGTGAGATGGAGGTTTAGGTTCCATTTTAAGACTTAAAAAAGTAACTTGTTGCTAAGCTCCTTAAAATGAAGTATAAATGGAGTCAAGAGACATGAATTGAATGAAAAAATGGAGCCAAGATCATGAATTTCAATTGTTGCTTCATTGTGTCTTGTATGAAATCATAATAGAGCTACATGAGAAAGTAAACTTTCATAGAGTTTGTATAAAGCCAAAAATTGTTCCAATGATTGAATCATGTCCTATTTGATGTGTATAGGCCAAGAGAATCAAGTGTCACTTAATTCTATGAGCTTGACCAAAAAGGGGAAGACAGATTCAAGAGAAAAGTGTGCAATATTTGCTCCAAGGTAGCCCTCTAACTTTTCTCACATGCATTGCTTGGATGTTTATTAGTCTTTGAGTGTTTGTGTGTATGTTTGAGTTATAAGAAATGTTTTTAGCTATTGCGTACTTGCTATGGTACTATAATGCCTTTAAAATGTGTTTATGATTGTAAAATGGCTTGAATGGGTATGGTAAAGCCAAAAGTCCCTTAGCATAGATAAGGATGAGTCAAAAGTCTCTAAGATTGGGTAAGACAAAGCCAAAGGTCCTAAGAAGAGTGAGACTTAATCAAAAACCCCTTGAAAGTGGATGAGATAAATCCAAAAGTCTCTAAAAAGTTAGGTGAGGCTAGACCAATGCTCTTGAGAGTCTATGTTTGACATGTATGAATTTATGTGGTGAAAAAAATAATTTATGTATGTTCATGACTAGCCTAAAAGACATGCATGCATTCTTTGACATGTATACACATCTATTATGTATGTTTAAAAGGGTAAAGAGCTGTTGAGATTTTTTGAATTTCGCTCTTCCCCTCTATATGCCTAATTATGTCTAGATGAACTAAGTGGAATTTAAGAAATGAGGCCAAAGGTTTTAAAGCATGGCACTTTGACAATGGAGTAGAGAAGTAGGCATTTTGATAGCATTTTGATGTTAAAAATTGTATCTATGTGATGTACATGTGATGTAAACCATTGAGCACAAGCAAATGTATATAATATGATGTATGAATGGAATTTGGAACCATATGAATGAATATATAAGTTTTTGCCACTCATAAGCCTTTGTATGCATATGTATAAATGTGAGTGGCATGGTGAGATTGAGCTCCATGATGTTTTAGACCATTTGATATGCTTCCCTAGACTATGCTTGTGCTATGGGATGTGCTTAAGTGGCTATGAAATGAGAAGAGAGCCATTTGGTGCCTTATGAACCCACTTTGAACCTTAAAAGTGACCAATTTTTAAGTTAAATCAAAATCTAACCAAATGGATGAGTTTTTCCATGAAATTTGGTCAACAAGTAGGGCGTATCTAAATTTGTTCATAGAGCTAAAAAGCACCTAATTTAGAGCTCTAGAGAATTTATTATGATTTTTAAAAGTTGGCCAAATTATGTAAAATTGTTGGTAGTACTATTTATATGGTTAGTTTATGTTTCTATGTCACACATGAGTTAAATGAACTCCAATACTTATGAAATATTACAAGCAAAAATTAAATATCATAAGCTTTCCATGACCACTGAGATCACCTCATTTGGAGCTCTATAGAGAGAGAAATAAATTTATAAAGTTTCAGGTCTTAGAGCTATCTAAAAAGCGACCTAAGTTATTGTTCCATTATTTTTCTTGGGATAAATGCAGTTGTCCTAGTCTAGAATTATTTTTTTCATTAGTTAATATCCAGAGCTTTCCAGAAATCTATTATATGCATCATTTTTATTTTTTTAGAATTAATTATAAATTTTTAAAATTCATATCAGTAATTAGTGACAACAAACCCGAGAGCAAACTATTATTTTTTTATGCATGGTTCCAAATCCATGAAGCATGAGATGTTTTATGATATTTATGACTTGTATGGGTATGTTATGGTAGGAAATTGATATTGGTAAGTCCATATGGTCCATAAAGCATGAAATAAAATTTCTGGGCCTTATGTAATGCAATTTTATTACCATTAAATTTGCTTATTTTCTACGTAAGTGTATGGAGCTAGTCTTAATGGTGAGATGAGAAGGCTAATGAGTAAGGTATTAGAATGAGAACATATAATTTTTGATTTTGAGGTTTTTAGGTAAAAATAGAAAAAGAAAATTACAGTTAAAATTCTAAGTTATAAATATTTATATTGAAAAATTTTATTTTAAAATTATTTTAAAAGATCTAAAAATAAAAAATCTAAACTATATTAAAAAAATTACAAATTAATGCTTTTTTTAGAAAGTCTTGAATTTACTTGTCCATCACGCCTTCTACAGTTTATAAGGTCAAGTTTTTTTAGTCATACTTGCTTTTAATTTTGTCTGGGACCATTAGCATGCGTTTTACAATTTATAAGGACAAGTCTTCACATTTTTTTCTCACATTTAATATTTGGTAATTATTTATCATCATCACTTCATTTGTATCACTTAAGTCAATGATAGTAAAGTGTGGTGCAAAGTAAGTGTGAAATCAAAAGTATAAAAATAAAATTTTCAGTTCACACCCCTTTTATCACACTATTACAACTGCATTAGAAAAAAAATCAATCAAATATTCATTATCTAGGATAATTGATACTTTATATAATTTCTTTTCCTTTCACATAAAATAATAAATTTCACAAACCCATTCCACTACACCATATATAGGTTAATCTCAATTATTATTATTTTTTTCAAAGTTAGTAATCATAAAATTATTTTTATTCTATGTCTAAGTCTAAATTGTTTGAAAAAATATCAAAATAAAAGATTAAAAAATAAAAAAATAAAATAAAAAAAGAAATTTCTTAATAAAACCTTCCTTTTCTAATTTTAATGTAATGAGCAAATGAAAGAAAAATTATCTCCTCCAAAAAAGTCAAGGTCATGCCTTAAGGTTGTAACTAGAAATAAATATATTCAGCAAATTTTTTAAAAACTGCTATGACTAGTGTTTTTTTTATGAAATATGATATTAATTTTTTATGAAAAATTATTTGATAAATTTTATATATGTTGTAAAATTAATGAAAAAAAATAAGAAATAGAACCATAGAAAAAACTGGAGAGAAGAAACAAAAGAATGCTTCTCATTTGCATTGGATATCACATACTTAGTATATAACTACTATTTAAAAATATTTAATTATAAAAATCAAACTAAGAGTTACAATAATATAAAAAAATTAATATACATAATTATACAATATAAATTTTTTAAAAATTAAAAAATATATGCCATTAAAAGAAATGTGGTAGCAAAAAGAAGCTTCATGACACGTAGTGTAGGGGTTTTCATGTTATACATTAAAAAAATCTAAGGTTATTTTGGGGATCTACATATATATATATATATATATATAGAAAAGTTAGATCCAAAAACATAGTAGATAAATTGTAACTGATATGACACTTTTTTTAAAATAATATGTGTTTTTATTCATTTTTTTAAATCCCTTTCATTTTTGTTCTGGCCCCTGTGTCCACGAGGGGCCCACCCTCTAGTTTGCATGAATGGTCTATGATAAGTGTAACATTTAGTTTTCGTAAAAATGACAAAATGAGCCTGTTTTAAGAACAAGTCTCTTAAAATGAATGAGTTAAGGTCCAATAAGATTAGAATAATATTCTAGATTCCTAAGAATGAGAATTCAAGGCTCATAGTACTCTGAAAATAGGGCTAGAATAGTTAACCAAAAATTGAATGTAAATGGATAAAAACATAATGGCAATTTCATAAATTTGAACACTTTTTAGAAAATTCAAAGAAGAAATTTTTAAATGAAAAAATTGAGCTTCCTGGAGTTCTCAAAAGTTTTAAAAACCATTAGAACCCTCAAAATAGTTAAAATCGCTTTGGTTGACGTTTTACAATATTAATTGACCCGAATTTTGACCCTTTCATTCAGGAAGGTATTAAATCTAAATTAAGTGGTTCCAAAGGTATTTTATAAGTTAGAGAACCTAAATTTTATGATAAAAAAGATAGTTCTTGAAAAGAAACTAAAATGAGCATAAAATGAAAGAGCCAAGAAAAAGGGACATAAATGGGATTTTTAAGGAACAATTTTTAAGAGACCTATTCTTATATGTAGCGTCCCATCCTTCCTCTCCATCTAACCAACCTTGTTTCTGTATATAATAAAGGAGAATTGTGCCCAAGAAAGGATGCATAAGAAGGAGCCCTTAGGAGGAAGAAAGGCTTAGGAAAAAGGTGAGAAAAAAGGTTTTTCATGGTTCTTCCTTTAGAAACTTTGTTATCCTCCTTCTCCTCTTTCTTTCTATGGTTTCCATAAATGATTTGGGACTATTTTGGATCTAGTTCAAAGGGAAGAGATTAGAATTTGAAGGAAAGGATTATACTAAGTGAAAGAGCTCTTAGAATAAGCCTAGAAACAAGGCAAACATCATAGCTTTTCTTGCTTTTCTTCCTTTGTTCTTCTTAGTGTTGATTAACCCAAGTAGAGAGCATGTAGGAGGGATTAATTTTTGACCAAAATCAAGTAAGGAACCTCGGTTTTAAAGGATGGGAAACTAGAAAATGCAATGAAATCCAAAGGAAAACCAGTAGCTTTTAAGATGCAAAACTTAGGGATTTACTTGCACCTATGCCAAGATAAAGCTTCCTATGAGTAATTTAAGTTGTCTAAGAGTATATATAGGTTCCCAAGACATCTAGGAATCTTCTCAAGTTCCATTTCCTTTAAGAAAATTTGCAAAACTCCATGGGCTTTTTTCATTGTATAAGTCTCAGCCAAATGGGTTCCATGCACCTAGAGAGTGTTTTAAATTTTTCTAAGGGTAGAATAGGACTAGATATGACAGAAGAACATCAAAGGAAGCCTTAAAAAATTTTTAGAAAGTCTAGATTGTGTGTAAAGTCCCACATCAGCTGGAAGGGACCTGTGGCTAGCCCATATAAGTGGGGGAGAATCCCTCCCCACCAAGGCGCACTTTTCTTGAGAGCTAATGGGAGAAGCCATCTTCCAGGAAGGAACAAACATCCAGGAAGTGTGGTTCCTTGAACCTACGACTGGGGGATAATACCTTGGTGGCTCTGTATGTGTAACATCACATAGAGCCACTAAGGTATTGTCCCACCTACATCTCAGGGGTTTATCCTTTCCTAGGCAGGACATTTAATCACGTTCCCAGGAAAAGCGCGCCTTGGTGGGGAGGGATTCTCCCCCACTTATATGGGCTAGCCACAGGCCCCTTCTAGCTAATATGGGACTTTATAATTCGCTCCTCTTTTGGGGCCGACCCATCCTCGGGTCGCACATGGGTCACGATTGCTCTGATACCAAACACCATACAGAGCCACCAAGGTATTGTCCCACCTACATCTCAGGGGTTTATCCTTTCCTGAGCAGGACATTTAACCACATTTCCAGGAAAAGCACGCCTTAGTGGGGAGGGATTCTCCCCCACTTATATGGGCTAGCCACAGGCCCCTTCTAACCGATGTGGGACTTTACATTGTGAGATATAGGTATAGGTTCTATAATGAGACATAAAGAAGCAACTCATAACTAGATTCCTTAAAATGAATGTGTGATGACTCCAAAGAGTCTAATTAGAGTTAGGAGACTTAGATTGAATAAGAGAGTGGAGCTAAGACCATAAATTCTCATAGTTGCTTCCTTAAGTCTTGTATGGAACAATAAATGAGTTATAGAACAAAGTAGCTTCACATCAAGTGTCTGTGATGCTAGAGCTTGCTTCAATGATGTAATTGTGTCCCATTTGATCTATTTAGGCCAAAAGAACCAAGCTCCACCTATGTGCAAGTGTGTGGTCGAGAGAGGGGAAGAATAATCAAGAGAAAGACTTGTGATTTTGTTTCAAAAGTAGCTTTTTAACCTTTCTTTCATGCATTGTTGGATGTTTTCTTATCTTAGGGTGCTTGTATGCTTGTTTGTACCATGAGAAATGTTTCTAGTCATTGGCTACATGTTATGGTACTGTGATGTTCTTGAAATATTTTTTATAAATGCAAAGTGGCTTGATTGGATTTAGTGATACCAAAAGTCCCTTAGCAAGGGTGAGGATGAATCAAAAGTCCCTAAGATTGGGTAAGACAAAGCAAAAAGTCTCAAGAAGAGTGAGGCTTAGTCAAAAGTCCCTTAAAAATGGATAAGCCAAATCTAAAAGTCCCAAGAAAAATAGGTGAGGCTAGGCCAATGCCCTTGAGAGCATATGTATGATGTGTATGAGTTTCTTGAACATGAAAATTGTGTTATGTACGGTTAATAGTAGCTTGATTTTCATGCAACCATTCTTTGACTTGAAAATACATCATTATGTTTGTTTGAAAGGATAAAGAGCTATTTGGATTTTTGGAATCTCACTCTTTCCACTCCAATATCTAACTATGTCTAGGTGAGCCAAGTGAGCAAAGAAGTGAAAGCCAAAAATCTTGAAACATAAGACTATGGCAATGAAGTAGAGAAATAGGCTTTTAAATAGCATTTTGATGTCAAACTACATAACCATGTGATGTATACATGATGTAGACCTTTAGACACATGTAAAAGTATGTAGACATGATGTATGTATCCATTTTGGAACCCAATGAATGAATATATAGATTTTTGTCACTTATGTATTATGACATTCATGTGTGTAAGTGAGTGACATGGTGAGATTGAGCTTCATGAGGATTTGGACCATTTGGCATGCTTCCTTACACTGTGTTTGTGCTATGGGACATGTGTAAGTGGCTATGAAACATTAAGAGAGTCTTTTGGTGCCTTAAGAACCATCTTGAACTTCAAAAAGTGACCAAATTGTGAATTGAACCAAAGTCTGAACAAATGAATGAGATTTTGCTTGAAATTTGGCCAACAATTAGGTCTCATCTAGAGCTTTCCATAGAGTTAAAGAACACCAAATTTAGTGCTCTAAAGAATTTATTATAATTTTTCAAAGTTGAAAAAATTTTGCAGAAATGATATCTGCACTGTTCATATAGTCAGTTTCTTCCTCTGTGTTACCCAAGGGCCAAATGATATCCAATGCTTATAAAATTTTACAAGAATAAACTAGACATGATAAGCTTTTTGTAGCACTTTAGAGCACCCCAATTTGAGGTTTGTAGAGGGAGGACTGACTTTTTAAAGTTGCATGATAGTACTAGTAATGCAACTCAACTTTTGGTATTGTTCCATCAATTTTTGTGAGTTAAATGCTTTTGTTTTGCTTTGAAATTATTTTTGATTTGAAATTATTTTTGGTCATTAGTTGACATCCAAAGCTTTTCAAAAAGCCATCATATACTTGATTTTGATTTTTTAGAATTAGTTATAAATTTTCAAAGTTCATATTAAAAAATTGTGATAGTGAACTCGAGAGTAAACCTATATTTTTCTGATGCATGGTGTAAAATATGAGACTCTTGAGATGTTTTGTGATGTTTATGACTTGTGTGGATATATTATGAATGGAAAATAATGTTAATAAGTTTATATGGTCCATAAAGTATAAAATGAAGAAATGAGACCTTACGTAATACAATCTAATGCATTAAATATATTAATTTTCCATGAGACATGTATGAAGCTAAGCTTGATTTTGGGAATAAGAAGGTTATAGGTTAAGGTATTACAATAAGCTGAACACGTATTCCGCATTTCACGCCTAAGGTGTTGGTAAATAAAGTTATGACACAGTTTGTGACTAAGTCTCTTTAAAAAGTTTTTAATCTCAAGTGCTCTTTTAAGAAAATATTTTAAAATTTTCACTCACTTATCCACTTTCTCTCCTTGTCTTTTCTACACACCATACTCTTCCAAAAGAAAAAGATGTTGGGAGTCGATGTAATATTTATTATATTAAAGATTTTGTGCTCAATATTTAAAACCCTAAATATAAATTGTTAACAAGCATACTTAATTTTTTTTTCATAGTTGCAATTAGATTTAGCATGGTTAGAACTTCATCTATATGGCTTTAGACTTAATAATGACTTTAGATAAAGAAGCTCACAAATTAAGTTTAGAGAAAAAAGCCTAACCTAATTTTAAAATAGTATCTTACTAAGCTCTTTCATTATGAGTTTTAATAAAATCTAATAATTCATATTTTTAATTGCTTATCAAACTTAATTTTAAATGTATGTTGGGTCTAATTACTTTATGATCACTTAAATTAATTTAGGACTATAATATCTTGATAGATTATTAGGTAACTTTTGTTTAGAAAACAAAATATGCAACTAATGTGAGCCCATAGAGTAAAACTTTTTTAACATTCTTTCACTTGGACCACATTAATTGTGTTTTAAAAAAATTCATTTTATTTTGTAAAACAACTCAAGAGTTCACAAATAAAAAAACCTAATGTGCACACTCTATTAAAAAATAGTTATAAGATAACACAAAAAAGACAATTTGATCCACCATAACTATTAATATGCGATAATGACGATTATCATGTCCTTTATTGCTATAAGATTAATCCACAATTACACGTATTAACAAATTATGTTGACCTGAATTATAAGTCTAGAAGTGTAATAAGAAATACCTCTCAAAAGTGTAATAGGGATTATGATGATATTACATGATATTATTACTTTAGTTACATCTTATCATTTATTTTTAATTAAAATAATTAACAGTTAAAAATACTCCACATTAAATTAAAATAAAATCTCTAATACTCATTATCTAAATTTATAATTCGACTTTGTAAAATGACTAGTAAGTATTAAAGATTTGATTATATTAGTTGGATTACTTTTAATTAAAAAATAAAATACAATTAAAATGACAATGCTAGGTAGTCTTACATGTACATTTTTCATTGCACACAATGGCAACACTCGAGAGGAAAAGACTGCTTTCCCTTTTGCTTTTCTTCCTTTCCAACGTAAAAAGAAACTAAAATATAAAAATAAAATTAACCAAAATTGGAGGAGTGAGAAGGTGAGAATTACAACAATAGCAAAAGAGAACGGGAAGAAAAAAAATCAAAATAATGCTAAAGAAATACTATCTCAAAGTGCATTTGAGTTGGAAAATTGAAAATTGAAACGAATTAAACTTGTTCTATAACATGATAATTATGAATAGTAACATAATTATATATATAATTTTATCATAAAAACTTTTAATTAGTTTAATTTATAATTTATAATTAATAAACTTATACTTTTTATTATTCAAAGGAATTAATTCAGCACATAAGATAAGCTAGTATACTTCTTTTATTTAATTTGAGTTTTTAAAAACTATTTTAATTATAAAATTCTAAATACACCATGTGAATTGAGATTATAATTTGAATTTCTAAAAATTCATTATCTTAGATACTTGCAATCCTTACCAGTAGAGTAAAAGCAATGTGATTGGGACAACTTTATTTGGTATAGTAGTACAGTAGAAGGCTATTTTAGGGATTGCACAGGTAAAAGGGATCTAAAAGAAATAGAAAGAAAAAGAACAAATAGTTAAGTTGAACCAAATGTGATCCTCTTACACTCCCTTTTTTATGCTCTCTTGTGTAAAATTTAGATAAATTATTAGGATAGTCTAAATTAATTTGGTTATTTTAAAAAATTAAAAGAAAAAAAATATAAAATAAAAATAAATTTTCAACTGTAAACTTTAGAAAAATGATATTTAAAAAATAATAAATAATAAATCTAAACTATTCAAATATTAATTTGGACAGTTGAGATATCATGAAAGAGACAATGGAGAGAGTTAAGGGAAAGGATTTAAATTGGGAGTAAATCACAAATCTTGCATTTCATGCCTAAGGTGTTAGTAAATTTTGAATTTTGTTTTTTAAATTTCTCTTTGTCTCAATCCACTCTTTCTCTTATTGTTTTCTAAATTGAATTTTTCAAATGTATTCAAGATTAACTATATTGTTGTATAAGAAAGAATCTTTTCTTAAAAAAAAAAAAAATTCAATGATCGATTTAGCTAGTTTTTGACTAGTTAAAATTTGATGGATTCAATCAACTTTTGATCACTTCGACTAGTTCTTTTGCTAATTGGCTTTTTAAACTAATCAAACTAAACTAGGGATGAATTTGTTGATTTTTTGATTGAACCAATTGGTCTAGTATGATTTTTGTGAACTACAAAATTTTCTAATCTTTAGAATATTTGGAATTATAAAAGGGTGTAGTATTCTACAAAAGTATCCTTGGTATGATTTTTTTTTTAAAAAAATCCTAATAATTTAAATTAAGTTATTATTTTCACCCTTTGACTTTGATACATAATAAAATAGTTTCTTATTTTTTTTAATTCTCTTGTGTTTTAAATTGTTAAATTTGTCAATTTAATTTGAGATGATTTTAATTATGCCATGATAATAGCAACTTTATTAATTGTTCTATTGCCATTTTAACATACTTTTTTTTTTAAAAATGGTTTAAGTCACAACTAGAGTTTTAAAAAATTAGACTCCTATCTCATTACATTTAAATCTACTTTAGAAGCAATTAGATTAATGGATTTAATTATTTAAAGTACTTATGGAACAAAATAAAATATAATAGACTATTTTGGCATGTTTCAAACTTAAAAGAGTTATAATACTTTATCCTTTCAATTTCTTAGGAGATAGATCAGCAAAAATTTGAATAGATATGAATGATTGATTGGCTACGAAGCCCTAATATTTCAAATGTGCATGGACTTGAAACGTGCGACAATACACTTCAAATTACACAGAAATTAAACACTGCAAATAATCATAGATGATTGGGTTAGTGTTACTGTGAGATGTCATGTACTCTTGTGCATCAATGTTATGACATAAAATTTAAATATCTCATGCAATGCACGGAGTTTCTAACTAGTTATAACTAAATTAATGCTATGTCAGGGTGGTTTTGCTCTTAAAAAATGGTGGAATTTGATGAATTAGGAGAATGCTAAGGTGATAAAAAGAGCAAACAGAACACAATATGTTGATGGATGAAATAGTATAAAGCCTTTTTCTTGTCCTTCCCTACTTGGGTACCATTAATAATAAATAGATTTGTGTGTGAACATTATGCAGCAATAAAATGGGAAAGAGGACATTAGCCACTATATTTCTTTTATGTAAAGAAAGGAAAGTACCAATCACTTTTCCAGGATGAAACTAATCCACTTACTATGTCATCAATTAATTAGTTTGTCAACCTGTTCACTCGCTCTCTGGTACTTTTCCTCTATAATATAATCCAAAAGGCTATATCTTTACTAAGTTTGAATTATAAATCTAGAGGATATTGGAGCTATTTTCAACTTGTCTTTCAAACTCCATGATATGTTCATTGGAAATGTAAAGAAGCTTTTCTTAGAGTTTCAAACTCAAATTATAAATTTCATAGCCTAATTTGAGGATTAATCTTTTAAGGGCACAAGTAATCTGTCAGGAATTAGTTATTGTGGTTTTGGTGCATTTCTTTAATCATCTCCTTTCTTTTCTAGGGCATCTTGTAGCTACAGTACCACATCCTACTACGGCCACTATAACATCCAATTTTTCCATAAAAATATGAAACTCACCAGATATAAAAGGAAGTCCTCTAAATAGAATGATTTGAGGTCAAATAAAATTAGAATAATAATCTAGACCTCAAATAATGAGGATTTAAAGCAAAAGGTGTCTTGAAAATAGAGCTAGAATAACCAGACGAAAATTTATAAAAATATAGTGACATTTTTGTAATTCCAAGCACTCTTTAGAAAGCTCAATGGAATAATTTTTAAATGAAAAAATGAGTTTCTTAGAGTTCTCAGAGGGCCTAAAAACTATAGGAATCCCTAGAATAGTTAAAATCCCTTCGGTTTATGTTTTAGAATGACCGTTGACTCGAACTTTGACTTTTTTATTTGGGAATATTTTAGATCCAAATTGAGTAATTCTAAAGGTATTTTATAAGTTATAGAATTTAAATTTTATAATGGAAAATGCAATTCTTGAAAGAGAGTTAGGATGAACCTAAAACAAAAAAGCTAAGAAAATGGACGTAGATGAAATTTTTTTAAAAGGAATTTTGAAAAAGCCTCCTTATAAAAACATGTCCTCCTTCTCTTCTCCATGTAACTGACTTTAGTTTTGCCTAAAAACATAGGAGAGACCAACAACAACTAACGCATAAGGAGAAGAGAGAAAGAAGGAAGAAAGCTTAGAAAAAGATGAGAAATCCTTGGAATTTCATAGTTCTTGCTTCACAAACTTTGTTATCCTCCTTCTCCTCTTTCTTTCTATGGTTTCCATAAATGATTTGGGACTATTTTGGAATTGGTTCAAAGGAAGGAAGTTGGAGTTTGAAGGAGAGGACCATACCAAGTGAAAGAGCTCTTTGAACAAGCCTAGAACTAAGGTAACTTTCATTATTTTTCTTGCACTCCTTTGTCTATTTTCCTTGAGGGTGTTTCGGCCAAATATGGATCCAACCAAGGGGAGATGAATTATATCCAAATTAAGGTAGGAAGAAGGGTTCTAGAATGTGAGAATTAAGACTATGCAATTGAAAACAAAAAGGGAGCCTTAAAATTCAAGTTGCACAACTTAGGGATTTTAAGAGAAATGTTGAAATTTGATTTTTTCTAGGAGCAATTAGACTTATGTAAGACTTGGTACGAGTCCCCTAGACCTCTAAGAAGTTGCATATATGCCATTTCTTTCAAGAAAACAAAGCAAACTCTATGGGTCATAAAACATATGCATGTTTTGGCCTAAGTAAGTCTTGCCACCTAAGGAGTGTTTTAAATTATCCTAAGGCTAGAGTAGGACTAGATATGATAGGAGAATATCGAAGGAAGCCTTGAAAAAAATTTTAGAAGCCTTGGTTTGTGAGATGAAAGTGTAGGTTCTATAATAAGACATAAAGAAGAAACTTATAGCTAAGCTCCTTAGAATGAATTGTCATAACTCCAAGAAGTCTAAGTGGAGTCAAGAGACTTAGAATGAATAGGAAATGGGAGCCAAGATTATGAATTCCAAGAGTTGCTTCATTATGTCTTGTATGGAACCATTATGGAAGCATATGAGGAAGTAGCCTTACATAGAACTTGCACAAGGCTAAAGCGTATTCCCATGAGTGATTCATGTTTCATTTGATGTGTTTAGGCCAAGAGAATCAAGTGCCACTCAATTGCATAAGCTTGGCCAAAAAAGGAAGATAAGTTCAAGGGAAAAGTGTGTGACATTGGCTCTAAGGTAGCTATCTAACCTTTCCCACATGTATGGCTTGGACGTATGCTTGTCTTTGAGTGCTTGTATGTATGTTTGAACTATGAAATATGTTGCTGGCTATTTCTTACTTGCTATAGTACCATTATGAATTTTGCAATGAGTTTATGAATGTGTTTTGGCTTGAATAGGTATGGTGATACCAAAAGTCTCTAGAATTGGGTGAGACAAAGCCAATTATCTTAAAAAGTGTGAGACTTAGTCAAAAATCCCTTGAAAATGGGTGAGACAAATCTAAAAGTCCCAAGGAAAATGGGTAAAGCTAGGCCAATACCCTTGAGAGCCTGTGTATGTTATATATGAGTTTTTTGAACATGGAAATACTTTATATATGTTCACTAGTAGCTTAAAGGCCATACATGCATTTCTTGATATGTGTATGCATCCATTATGTATGTTTGAAAGGGTAAAGAGCTATTGAGATTCTTTGGATCTCACTCTTCTCCTCCACATCCCTCATTATGTTTAGGTGAGCTAAGAGAATCAAAGACTAGAGGCCAAAGGTCATGAAGCATGGCACTTTGACAAGGGAGTAGAAATATAGAACTTTTTATGACAAATTGATGTTAAGAATTGTATTTATGTGTTGTACATATAATATAGACCATTGAGCATATTCAAATGTATGTATATATGATGAATGTACTAATTTTAGAACCAATGGTGTATGTATGTATGTTTTTGATATCCATGGACCATGATGCATAAGTGTATAAGAACAACTAGGATAGTGGTTTTGAGATGCATGGTGATTTGGACTACTTGGAAAGCTTATATAGGTTAGGTTTATGCTTGTGGATATGCCCAAATGCTTGTGGAATGAGTTTAAGACCATTTGGTGCCAAATTGACCCTTTTATGGTTTTAAAAGTGATCAAAACATGAGCTAAACCATAAACTAACCAAATGGACAAGTTTTCTGATGAAATTTGACATGAATATAGGGCTCATCTATAGATTTTTTTTGACCTAATAACCAACCTATTTGGAGCACTAGAGAATACATTATGAATTTTCAAAGTTGGAGAAATGTTATAAAAATAGTAAAAGCATTGTTCATATGGTCAGTTTTTTCCTATATATCATCCGAGCATTAAAAGACATTCAATGCTTATGAAATTTTACAGGCATAAACTAGATATGATAAAATTTTTGTAGCACTTGAGAGAACCCCAATTGGAGGTCTGTAAAGGAAGAACCAAAATTTTAAAGTTGGAGGATAGTACCAGTATCTCAGATAGACTTTTGATATTGTTCCATTGTTTTTCGGGGTCCAATTGATATTTTTGTGATCTAGAATTATTTTTAAGCATTAGTAGACATCCATATCTTTCCATAATAATATAATTTTCTTGATTTTGACTTTTCTAGAATTAGTTATGAATTTTAAATTTTCATATTAGAAAGTTGTATCAGTGAACCCGAGAGCAATTTTGGTTTTCCTCCAAGTGTGGTTCCAAATTCGAGATTTTAAGATGTTTTGTGATGTTTGTAACTTGTATGGATGTAATATGGGTAGGAAATGATATGAATAAGTTCATATGGTCCATGAAGCATGAAATAAAATTTTTAGGCCTTATGTAACATAATTATATATCATTAAATATGCCATTTTCCATGTAATTGCTTCAACCTAAGGCTTATAATAGAAATGAAAGGCTAAGAAGGTTAAGGAATTACAGCCACACACACACCACTTCTACTATCTCGTCATAGCTTGTTATTACCTCAGACAATTCACAACCACATTGGACTTTCAAAGTTTTCCCTAGTGGGTCTACCCCATCAAATGTCTACCAAATTACGTAAAAAAACCACAATCTCAACATATATAGACAATATCATAACATAATTAATAAAACAATCATTCCTAATAAGCATACATTACCTACACAAGCAATCCAAATGCACCCCAATTCTAACATTCCAAGGCCCAAACATAGAGCGAGGTTGCCTAAACCATTGTTTTGATACCAACAAATGTCATACCATAATATAATAACACATTATTTACATTTTTATGTGCTTATAACATCTATTTGCATATTTTCAACACTTTTAGTAGTGGAAATAATCAACATTAAAGGTGTAATTACTTCAATTTAACTTAAATGCACCATTTTAACTTATCAATATCAAAATCCATCCTTAATATACTTGCTCAATTAGAAACATCACAAAAAGAGAAAGGAATTCGAGTTCAAACTGTGCATTATCAAAGTAGCACCATAACATTATTTTTCATGGTTCCATAACTCTTTCATAATCTTTAAAAATTTATATATTGAGCTAGAGAGCTCTAAATCATACAAATTAGAACTCTATAGAAAACTCAAGACATGGACAACGTGTTATAAAAATTTTAGATTAACAAAAATTCATTTGGGCCACGAAAATCTAATGGAATAGTAGCACTATCAGAATTTCGTGCATATGCAGATGTAAAATTTTGGAAATGTATATCTTAAGCTACACTACTTTAATTTAAGTGATCTCAACAGCTATGGAAAGCTTATAATGCTAACTATATACCTGTAAAATTTCATAAATTGATCAAATGAATAGTGGGATGGCAAATTTGCATTTTTTAGCCAATTTTGAAAAATCATAAGAAATTTTATAGAGTTCCAAAAATTGTGTTCTTTGGCTTTGTGAAATGTTCTCAATGAGATCTAAATGCTTGCCAAATTTCATGTCAAAATTTATCTATTTGATTTAGTTTTGGTTCAAGGGTAGATTATAGCTCAAAATAGTGTATTATGGGCACTAAATGGTTCAAAATGGCTTTCCTTAGTGGAAGTGGCCATTTGAGCACGTCCAAAACATGAAACACAATATATAAGACCATCCCAATAGGTCTTAAACATCATGCATCTCAAAATAACCTATCCACTTGGCATTTTGCACAGACTTTCCATGTCATACACATGCCCAAATCCCATAATCTTGCATTTCTACAACCATAATTGACATTTACAACATAATATCATACTTTTATAAGTGTATGAAGGTTTATATTACACAATTAACAAGTATAAACTCTCTTTGACAATATATTACACAAATGGCTAAACTATTGTCAAAGTAGCTCCATTCATGCATGTTGGCTTCCATCTATAGCTTCTTGAGATTTCCCTAGACATGGTTAGAGATAATATGGAGGAGAGTGAGATTCAAAGAATCCCAATAGTTTAAACATCCTTCAAGTATACTTATATGGCATGTTATCATGTCAAAAAAAGTAAGCATGCATCATTGGAAACCAAACATCAATCATAAACATATTTATGAAATCAAATGGATCATGGAAGTCAAAATTAAGTTTTAGGGATTTTTAGTCTATCTTCACCCAATTATGTGGCACTTTTGGATTATCCTCACCCATTTTGAGAACTTTTGACTTAGCTTTACTCAATCCATAAGACTTTTGGCCTTGTCTCATCCTTACTTAGCGACTTTTGGCTTCACTTTACCCAATTCAAAGGACTTTTGGCACTACCTTACCTGTTAAGAGCCATTCATATTCCAAAAGCATTTTAAAAATCATAATGATATCATATCATCAAACCAATAGCAAAAGGTATAAGTCATGGTTCAAACACATATATAAGCAATCAATGACAATCAAACAACTAAGATAAGTACAAAAAAATAGATGAAAAGCTACCTTTCTCAAGAATACACAAGGTTTCTCCTTAGTTCCCTAGCCTTTGTTCTCAGCCTTACATGCACACTTTGGAAAGGCTTGACTTAGGCCTAGACACATCAAACAACACACAAAGGTATCAATGAAACCATCTTTAACCTCACATAAGCCTTACACAAGCTAATTCTAGCTTTAGGCATTTATATGGCTATATATTGTACCATAATGAAGCAACTCATATAATTCATCATTTTGGCTCCATTTTCTCACTCAATCTAAATCACATGACTCCATTTAAACTCATTAGAGTCATCACAAACTCAAATTAAGGAGCCTAAGTTACTGAAAATGATGATTTTGATTTTGCTACTGGCCTTCATATCATTTCGTTTGGCCATTTTGGCTCTAATTTTAGACTATTCTTATACTTTTAACTATATTTTTACATGTTCTAATTAATGTCTTAATTCTAATTACCCTCAATTTACTTTACTTCGGGATCCTTATTCATTAACCAAATGGTTCTAATTTTGACTTTTTGTAATTCATATTGGCTTTCTCTAGACCTATGGTAAGTAATTTATTCCATTCTTTAGGAATGATTTTGGATTTCTAAATCATAGGATATTACAGCGTGCTACCCAAAAGAAAAAGTAAATAAAGTGAGAATCACTCCTTCCTTTAAAGGATTATCGTATGCATTATTAGAAGGAATCACATTCAATTTAAATTAAGAATTTGTGCTCTATATGCAATACCTAGATTTAATACTCTTGAACTAATACAAATGATAAATAATAATAATAATAATAATAATAATAATAATAATAATAATAATAATAATCAATATTTGACTGTGGAAGCTATAAACTTGATGATAATCTATAACCAATGAATTGAATAATGTAAATCTAATCAGATAAACCATAACTAATAATATCATATCTTAACCCCAAGAAACTTATATCATAGCATTCAAATAATAAATACCCATACTTGCTCACAAAGCATAGCATATAGACTGAAATCATGGAAACAAACCCACACGATTCAATCTCACTTTAGTTTAATCATTTTTATCCATATAATATCCACACAACATCCATTCAAAGTAAGAATATCATTCCTCAAGCTCTTGAGGTTCATTTCACATTACTTGAACTTTTCACACAATTTACTTGTACATATAACACATAACAATGGGAAGCACACTACCAAGAATCTCTAGCTTAGCCATGATTCACTTCCAAAGCCCATAAATTCATCCTTAACTCATCTTGACTCAACATATTAGAACGTATCAGATTCATATCAATTTAGGTTAAGAAATTCGGGCTTAGAGGCTTTGGACATGCATTAGAATTTTCAGCCACAGGTTGCCATCCAATTTTTTGACAGAAAGTTTCAAAAATCATATCTAAATCTAAAAAAATTGAAATTGAGCTCATGATATCATTTTGGAAAGTTGTGGATGTTAACTTTATGTAAAAATAATCCTAAACCATGCTAAGCTCATTTAGGAACTAAATTATAATAAAATAGTACATAAGGTTGGTTGGCACTACTGTTATCGATGTAAAATTTCAAAAATTCATTTCTCTCTCTACATACCTCCAAATGAGGTGCTTCTAGTTGTTACAACTCAATGTAAGTATCTAGTTTTTGCATGTTAAATTTCGGAACCATTGGATCTCATTTGGCTCTTGGATGACATGAAAATGCAATTTGTCCAAGTGTGCACACAGACCAAAACCAACTTCTAATATGAATTTTGAAAAATCATAATAAATTTTATAGACCTCTAAAAAAGCAGTTCTTGGACCAAGAAAAATCCTTTATATGAATGCAAAATCTCAGCCTCAAAATCACTCATTTGGTCAGGGTTAGGGTTCAGATAACAAGATAGGTCATTTTTTGTCTTAAAATGGTTCAATTATGTGCCAAGTGGTCTTCTCCTTGAACAAAGACCACTTGGGCAAGTCCAAAAGCACCACAACACCCTAAATATGCATGCCAACTGAATCAAAAAGTCGTAGAGCTCAAATTCGCTTCCTAGCTCTAACTCATACCTAAGGTTTAATACTTTCTAATAGGCAAACAACAATCATTTTTGGATAAATATGTTCAAATGACTCTTCTAAGATTACATTCATCATACATTTCCATTTTTCCACTTGTCTAGCCATAAGATTCATATACATAGCTTCATCTTGCCATACACACATCCATACTCACACATAAAGGCTACCAAGTGGCGAACTTACACATTTCCATTCACATAAGTGCAAAGGGGGTTCATACATCATTCATATATATTGTATAAGTTATCCATGAGTTTACATTATAAATACATAGCTTGGATTCATCATTTAACTACAAAGTACATTTCAAAACCTATTTCTATACATCCAATCCACTAATCATGAGCTCCTTGAGGGTTGGCTTTTGTTTATTGCTCCGCTTAGCTCACCTAGCATAGTTAGAGGGGAATGAGATTCAGGGGAATCTTAATAGCACTAAATCCCTTTCATACATACATATAATATGTTCATGCATGTCAAAGAATGCAAATATGTCATATAATGTTCTCAAATGATGCATAGCCATAGATTTTCATATCATACATAAACAAATAATACATTATGGACTCAAGAGAGTAATGGCTTGGCCTCACCCATATCTTGGGATTTTTGACTCGGCCTCACTCTTTCTTGAGGCTTTTGGCCTTGTCTCACCCTTTCTTAGGGGCTTTTGGCTCTTCCTCACCCTTCTTAAGGGATTTTTGGCCTTACTATACTCATTCAAGTCATTTCATATAACGTTGCAAACATAAATCAAGTATGGTTTCAAAACATTCATCTAATAACTACAAGTAATTTCCAAATATCAAACACCTACATAAGCAATCCAAGACAAGTCATGAATGTATACATGTATGAAGGAAAGGATTAAAGAGCTATCTTATGGAAAATTACAATTTTCCATTACTTTCTCTTCCTTCTTCTCAGCTCAAGCACACACAAGGGGGAGTTCTTGCTTCTCTTGGCCTATATACAATAAACATGATATAAATTAGTCTTAGGAACCAATTCTAGCTTCAAAGAAGCTAGGCTAGCTTGCTTGGCTCTAAGTTACACATAATGTTCATTTAGAAAACCATGAAGAAACTACTTTAAATCTTGATCTTGGCTCCCCATTTCCTTTCTTTCCAGACCTCTTGGCTCCACATAAACTCATTCTAAAGAGCCTAAGCCCACGTTGCTTCATTATGCCTGAATTGAAAAATTAAAATATCAACTCTCAAACCAAGCCTCCTAAATCAAACCATTGGTTCCCCTAACTCTTATAATTCATATTTAGGTCTCTAATGTAACATCCGGTTCTTTGAAAATGAGAGAAAACATAAAAAAAATAAAGTACGATTTCTCCGTCAATGAACGAAATTCACCGGATACAAAAGGAAGTCCCCTAAAATGAATTAGTTAAGGTCCCAAAAAAGCATTCTAGACTGCTAAAAATGAGAATCTCAGGCTCAGATGAAAATAAAAATAAAGCTAAAATGAAGAAACAAAATGTAACGAAAGAGTAACGAAACGTAAGGGCATTTTCGTCATTTTGAGCAAATTTTGGAATTCTCATAGAAGGGCATTTTAAATGAAAGTTTTGAGGTCTTTGGGGTTCTCAGAGGCCTTGAAAACTATGGGAAGCCCTAAGATAGTTAAAACTCCTTCGATGGACATTTTTCAACGTTGGTTGACCTGAACTTTGACTGATTCGTTCGGAAAGGCTTTAACTCTGATTTGAGTGATTCCAAAGGCATTTTACTAAATTGGGAATCTAAATTTTATGATGGAAAAAATATTTCTCAAAAAGGAGTTAAAATGCGCCTAAACAGAGCAAATAGGCGCTTAAGGGCAAAATGGTCATTTTGAAAAATTATAAAAGAGGCTTCTTAAGTATAATTACACCTCATCACCTTCTCTAAACTTCCATTTGTAGAAAAATGGTCAGCAATGGCATGACATTAAGATGGGAGAGAGTGAAGAAGTTTAAGCTTCCGTTTAGGTAAGTAAACGGCCCCGTTTCAACCTGCGTCAGTTATGAAAGCTGTTTCTCTCTTTAAGAGCTCTCTAATGGTGGTTTTCTTTTCTTGAAAACTTGAAGATTCAGGTCAAACCCAAGCCAAAAGGGAACTCTTTTTAAGAAATCAATGGGTAGAAAATAATTTACACGAAGAGAGTTCCGTTTTAAGGTAAGACTTCACTTGAAACACTTAAAAAATCTTGTGTTTCCAAGCCATTTAAGCTTCGGTCAAGAGAGAGAAAGTGAAGAGGAGAGTTTTTCTTTATGTGTTCTTGATAGAACCAAAGGTTATAAAGTGTGAGGATTAAGAATATACAACTGGAATTGAAAAAGGAGCTTTAGAATGCAAGTTATAGAATTTAGGGTTTTAATTGCACCTTGAACTCTATCATGAACCCTAGCCATATTTTATGATATTTAAGTGTTCATATGAGTTTCCAAGACACCAAGAGAGCTTCCTACATGTTTCTCCCATCAAAGAAAGTAAGGAAACCCCATTGGTGCCTTTTAGAAGCATAGCTTCGGCTAAGGAGAGTTCACGCACCTAGGGAGTTTTTAAATTTCTTCCAAGCTTAGTTTTGCATTATGTAAGATGGGAGAATATTAGAGGAAGCCTTGGACAAATTGTAGAAACCATAGATAATAAGATGGCCTTATATGTTCCATAATATGACTTAAAGAAGCAATACCTAGCTAGGCTCCTAGAATTGATTGTGTGATGACTCTAAGAGGTTTAAATAGAGTCAAAAATCATAAATAGATGGAGAGAATAGAGCCAAGATGATGTTTTCCAAAGTTTGATTCATTAAGTGCATAATGGAACCATAAAAGAGTCTTATGAGTCACCTAGGTTTTCTAGTGATTGTGTGGCCTTAGAATTTGATTCAAGAATATAATTAGCTTCCATATAATGTATCTAGGCCAAGAGGAATGATCTCCACCTTCTTGGGTGTGTGAGGTCAAGGGAGAGAATTTAAGGCTTAAGAAAAAAGTATACAAATGCTAGCAAGGTAGCTCTCTCTCCACCTTCTTTCATGCATGATTACTTGCTTTGCTTGTCTTTGAATGTGTGTACGTATATTTTAAGCCATAAGAAATGTTTTAGTAAGAGCTCTTACTCCATGGTACCATGATGATGTATTATATTTTCCAAATGATGTTTATGATATTTTCTTGAGTGTGGTGAGGCCAAGAACCTTTAGCCATGGTGAGAATGAGCCAAGAACCCTTATGATTAGTTGAGATAAAGTAAAGAGTCTCTCAAAAGTAAGGTTGACTCCCAAGAGCATGATTGAGTCCAAAAACCTCTTAAAAAATGGGTGAGGCAAGTCTAAAATCTACAAGTAAATGGGTGAGGCCAATCCACTTGCTTGGCAAGCCTATATATGCTATATATGACTTTTTCAAATGCTAAGAATACTTCTTAAATGATTGCACATGTCCATATGCCATGCATGCATTTGTGAGACTTGTTTTGCATGCTTTATGTATGACTGAATGGGAAATGAACTATTGGGATTCTTTGATTCTCATTCCCTCCTTTCCAATGTTCTAACATGCTAGGGGGACCAAGAGATCAAAGGAATGGAAGCCAACCATATGAGAAATGAGAACTTGACATCAAAATGCATAGTTTATGTTCTTTAAGGCCATATTGATGTCAAATGATGTAATTCCTAGTTCTATATGACCTATAATGTTATGAGCATGTATAATTATGTTAATGTATTATGTATAAATGAGAGATATGGTTATATGTATGAAAATACTCATTTTGGTCATGTTATGGCAATTTTGCATTATGAAATTTCATGTATAAATGGAAGTAAAATAGCTAAATAAGATGCATGAGATTTGGAACCATTTGAACAACTCACACAAGTCCTAATTATGCTTTTAGATTTACCCAAGAGGTGTCAAACCCCAAGAAAAGCCATTTAGACATTTTGGTATCCTATATAGAGCCAAAATTGATCATAATGGAACCCTATATCACTTTTTGGTCCAAATGAGCTCTTATTAATATGGGGTTTGGTATGCAATTAGATCTGAGAGCTTTTTAAGAAGCTAAAGAACAAAATTTTTAGAGGTCTAGAGAATATTTGATAAATTTTCAAAGTTGAAAAATTTTTTGGTTTTGGTTAGGTCATTATTCATAATGGTCCAAAAATAAAATTTGTTACATAAGGCCCAAATGATGTTCAACTACCACTAAATTTTATCCAAAAAAACTAGACATTCTCAGTGACCTGTGCCAAATAGAAGCACCTTATTTGAATGTCTAGAGAGAGAGATATGAATTTTCAAAAAATCTATCTAGTATTAGGAACTCTAACCGACCTTAGTTATTATTTGATTGAGTTTCGAGGTCTTGGTATACCTAAACCGATCTAGAGTTATTTTTCTCCTCTAGCTAATATCCACAGTTTTCTATATTGGTATCACTTGCATAGATTGGATTTTTTTGGAATTAATTGGACATTTTTGAAATTTGTTGCAGAATTTTATGACAGCACCAGTGAACAGCCTGACCTCTGTACCTTTTCGAATGTCAAACACCTTCTGTGATGAATGTTATGGTCTAGACATATTTTTAGCATGAATTAGACACGTATAGATTTTTAGAATAGCCAAGAATGTAGGATTTCAAGTTTTCTAGAATTAATTATGATTTTCCAAAGTTTGTGATAGAAATGTAGAAAATCTAGCCAAAAATGTATGTATGTATTTTATGCTTCCCTTTGACTTCCACAAGATGTAGGCTACTTTTGATGGTACAAATGAGTTGTATTCATGTAATTAAATGTGAGAATATGATGTATGAACTCACATTGTCAACGTCACACTGAATAGAATTTTTATGGGCGACGCAATGCTCAAATATTCATTATTTTATGCTATTTTCTTTGCTCTTTCATGAGTTACATGATGTGAAGCATGAGAATAGCATGAAATAAGTTAGGATATTATGGTGTTACATCTGAATTCCTTAGAACACAAAAATTCACTGCCTAAGTATTAAAACCCCAAAGTGGTCGAGCCATACACCCACACATGAACCCATGGAATTAGCTTGCTTTCTTTCATCGGTTGGTTTATGGGAAGCTTCCTAGGGGTCAATTAGTACAAACTCTCACATGCATTGAACATTGTCTAGAAAAAATCAGATTTAATGCTAAACCTTGGAACCTCAAGTTGTGTAAACATGGTTTCCTTGGTTCCCTTTTGGTTTCTTGTGACTTAAACTTTCTTCCCACACTCCTAATCACTTAATTACACCAAGCTAAGATTAGAATTAAACTCTCCCCTTAATGTCCAGGTTTGACCAAATTTATGAGGGGAAGGAGAACTCAATAAAATCCATGGAAAAAATGGAAATATACCTTATTCACTTGCACTTTCAAGGGGTTTTCTCTTGCAACCAAACGTTCTCTGAAATCCTCTCTTCCCTCTCCTGAACCAACCACATATCAGCACTAAATTAAATGCCAAGACCATGAGAAGGAAGAGGAAGAAGAGGGAAAGAAGTTTAACGAAGAAGAGAGTAGGAAAAAGTGGCCAAAACTTACACTTTTCAAAGCTTTTTCTTTCTTCCTTGCCTCCTTTTTTGTGTGCCACTCTCAGCCCTTCTTGGTTCTAGTTTATCGTGTAAAAAAGTTGGCTGGGAGGTCAGACCAGATTAGGACATTTTTTATAAGCCATGTGTCTATTTTCACACATTTTCAACCTTGCAATTTAGTCTCTCGTTTTAGTTTGTACTATTTGGCTTCATTTTAACTCCTTTTCAAAATTCATCTTTTCTATCATAAAATTTAGATCCTTTAATTTATAAAATGGCTTTGGTTTCACCTAAATTGGATTTAAAATAATTCCAAATCATTCGATCAAAATTTTGGTCAACTGATGGCTAAAATCGCTCACTGAAAGAGTTTTAACTGTTCTAGGGATTTCTATAGTTTTTAGGGCCTCTAAAAATTCCAAAAAGCTCACATTTCTCATTTAAAAACTTTCCTATGAGTTTTTCAAATTTTTCAAAAATTACAAAAGTGCCCCAACATTTTTTCACAAAATTTTCTAGATCTTCTAGCTTAATTTTCTGGGCAACTTAAGCCTTGTATCCTCATTATTTAAGGTCTAGATTATTGCTCTAGTTTTATTTAACCTTAAATCACTTTATTTGGGGAGCTTCCTGTATAATTCTCACATTTTTGAACTTTTTTTGGCAAAATGGGTGTTATAGATAACATCTTGTACAATGTCCTACTTTCTCAAATAACAACATTAATGAGAATAAACATAAACTATGTATTATAATAACCTGGGTAACTAAGTAATTGTACTACTTCTTATTACATTAAAATAAAAAACATAACTCCACTACAAAATCTCTATCTTAAAACTTAGCTCAAGTACTCATTGGAAAATTATCCCTTCCTTGCATCCAAATCCCTTCTTGGAAATTTCAAATCAGAAAAGTACATATGAGATAAAAATCCCAATAGCTAGTGAAGTTCTAAAACAAGCATGTCTAGCCACACATATAAAGCTTTTCACAAATAGTTTAATTCTAGTATAACACATGCACTTTTCATTACTTTATGTTATGTGAACCAGTAAGCTTTCATAATCACTTTCATAAAACCAATTTAGAAAAAAAATAATTTTCTCTTTATAAATACATGTAGATCAACAATGTAGGATTGAGAAAATCATTTGCTCAAATGGTGAAATAGGCAACCTTACTTACTTAAAATATGGTACTACAGTATGAGCTATAGTGTAATATCTAGTCTTTTTAGAAATGAGCTAAAACTGATGAGATAACAAAAGAGGACTTTATAATAAAATGAAATAAAGTCAAATAAAGATAGAATGATAGTTTAAGTGTAACACCATATTCATCTAGCCTTTCCCCATCTTATTTCTAATTACATTTCCTTGACACAACAAGATTCCAAGGAAAATTCACTTAAAATAGTGGATTATTTTGCATTACGTCAAACTTAAAAAAATTTTTTTGCCCTTATAAACCATCTCAACTTACCCATATCATTGTCCAATTAAATTACATTCTTACAACTCAAAACCATCTTAAAATGTCACAAAAACCCCGAGCTTGGAGCATACAAACATAAAACAAGCAAGTCAGTCTCGGGTTCTATTACTAGATTCCTAGTGTCATTTTAGAAAATTATAATTAATTCTAGAAAAATTGAAATCAAGCTGATAATAGCTTTCTGGAAAGCTCTAAATGTCAACTACAAGTTAAAATTTATTCTAGGCCATGAAAACCTAGCTGAGTTTGCTATCATAGGTTACTAATATAAATTTCAAAAAATTATAACTAATTATAAAAAAATAAGACCCAGTAAACCATAACATTCTAGAAAGATATTGATGTTAAATAGAGGCTAAAATTAACTACAGATTAAAACATAAACGTGTAGCCCCTAAAAACTTATGAAGTAGTGACAGAGGTCTGGCTGCATCTCTGTACTGATATGGAAATTTAAAAATTCCTTTCTCTCTCAATATACATCCAAATAAGGTGCTCTTAAGTAATAAAGAAAGCTTATTATGTCTAGTTTATTTTTGTAAAATTTCATAGCCATTGGACAACAATTGTCCTACGAATGACAGAGGTAAAGCAACTGACCATTTGCATAGTGTCACTATTAAATTTATCAAAATTTGCCAACTTTGAAAAATCATAAAATATTTTTTAGAGCTCTGATTAATATGCACTTTAGCTTCCCAAAAATCTCTAGATGAGACCTACTTACTTGCATGCCAAATTTCAAGCCAAGACTAGCCCATTTGGTTAGATCTTGACATAGCTCTATAATATGGCAAATTTAAGACCATAATTGGGTCAATTTGGTTTCAAATGGCTCTTCAATTATTCCACTAACACATGAGCATGTTTTGAAGCATAAATACATCATATATAAGCTTCCCAAATGGTCTAAACTACCATGCATCAGAAATTCATTATGCCACAAGCCATAATACACATTCCAAACTAGGCTACCAAATGGTCAAATTGCACTTTCTCATTGATTTGGCTACCACTTTGGTTCATACATTATCTTTGCATGCTTTTATATTTGTCCAAGCATTTACATCTCACAAATAATATATACATGCAAATTTTTACATTTCATTATATTAAAACTACACTAATGGCATAACATAATCCATTATGCTCCTTAGCTTCCACTTTTGGCCTCTTAAGCTCCACCTAGGCATATTGAAATGGGAGAGGGAAGGGGGTGAGATTTATAGAATCTTAATAACTCAAACACCCATTCAAGTAAGTAATCAAGGCATATAAATATGTCAAAGTATACAAGTAGGCATCCAACACCATTAAGAATCATTCAAACCATAATTTACATGCCATGAAAACATATCAAAACTAAAAGCAAGCTTTAGGGACTTTAGTTCTAGCCTCATCCCATTTTTGGGACTTTTGGATTAGCCTTATCCTTAATCTAGGGACTTTTGACTTGGCCTCAATTATCCATGAGACTTTTGGCCTTGTCTCACCCATCCCTAGGGACTTTTGGCTTCACCTTACTTATCTCAAGGGACTTTTGGCACCACCTCACCCTTAAGAGCACATTTCACAACCAAAACATAATTTAAAAAGCATATTGGTACCAATGCAACAATACAACCTTAAATGGTAAGTCTCATGATAGAAATGCACATACAAGCATACAATGACATTCATACATCCAAGAATGCAAACAAGAAGGAGTGAAGAGCTACTTTAGTGCAAAATACAAGTCTTTACTTGGTTCTTCTTCTTCCCTCAATGTCACACACTTGCAATTAGATGGAGATTAGTTCCTTGGGCCTAGACACAATAAATAGGGTTTAATTACATTCCTGAAATAAGCCAAAGCATTATGTGTAGACTAAGGAAACACACTTTGTCTATTGGTTACAAATTAGTTCCATAAAAGGCCTAATGAACTAACTATCATAATTCAAGCTCTTACATCCATTCTCTTTTTATATCTATGCCTCTTGACTCCATTTAGAATCCTTAGAGCCATCACACATGCATTTCCAAGAGTCTAGATACAAGTTGCTTCTTAAGGCTACATTATGGAATCTATTGTCTTAACTCTCAATCTATGCCTCTTAAATTTTTCCTATAGCTTCCCATCATCTTCTTCCATTACATGTAGTATCAAACCAAGCTTAGAATAAATTAAAACACTCCTTAACCTTGCTATTCATGCTTGGCCGAAACTTAAGGTTGATTTAGGATCTATAGAGTTTGCAATTTTTCGTTAAAAGGAGAGGCACTTAAGAACCTTCTTAAGGGTCTTATTAACTCAAACAAACACTCACATAGGCTAGGAAATTCTTGGAAAAAATTAGATTTTACATTAAAGTCATGGATCCTTTGCTTTCTATTCTTGCAATTTAATGATCTTTTCTTAATTTTCTTTGCATTTTCTAAGTTCCTACACTCTAAATCATTAGATTCTTGCTTGTTCCAGGTAAAAAATTTCTCCCCCTTGGCTATTCTGTACAAGGTCAAACCACTTCCCATAGAAGAAGCAAAGGAAGAAATCAAGGAAGCCATGAATTTACCTTAGTCTTTTTGCCTTCTCAAGAGCTTCTTTCTTGGCTTTGGCTTTCTTCTTGAATTTCTACTCTTCCATTTCTGAACCTAGACCAAAACAGAACCAAATGAACAATCAAAACTATATAGGAAGAAATCTTTGGAGAAGGAGAACAATATTAAAGAAAGGAAAGCCATGAAATTCTTCCATTTCCTTACCTTTCTCCTTGCTCCTTCTTCCTCCTTGGAGCTTCTTCTTGTGCATCTGGGATGGGCAAAGTGTCTCTTTATTTTGGATAGAAAAAGTCACTTAGGAGGAGACCAGAAATGGGATGCCACTTTTAAAGAAGAATTAAGAAGGATTTGTTCATTAAAAATGATGTTTATGTCCCATGTTTTTGGCAATTTTGTTTTAAACTCATTTTAGCTCCTTTTTGAGAACTGTCTTTTTTATCATAAAATTAAGGTCCTCTATTTTATAAAATAGTTTTGGAATCACTCAATTTAGATTTAAAACCTTTAAGAATGAATCAGTCAAAGTTTAAATCAACTGACATTCAAAAACATACATCGGATATGTTTTAACTGTCTCAAGGCTTCCTATGATTTTCATGGCCTCTAAGAACCCCATAAAATTCAAATTTTCTATTAAAAATGTCCTCCTATGAGTTTTTCAAAAGTTGCTCATATTTATAAAAATACCACTATATTTTTGACAATTTACCACTTTAGCTCTAATTTTTGGGCAACTCAAGGCTTAAAATCTCATTTTCTATTATTTAAAATTTTATCCTAATTTTATTTGACCTCAACTCATTCTCTCTGGGGGACTTCCTTTTATTTTTGATGCATTTCATGCATTTACAGAGAAATCAAACATCTTGTTTCTTGTAACACCATATTTATCTAGCTTGCCTCATGCCATTTTTAGGTTTTATTCTATGCATTTCATAATGAAGCAAGAAAGGTAGCATGAGAACAATGAATGTACATGCACTTTGTCATGGATAAAATTTTTTCTTTGGTGTCCCATGGGCCATATGGACTCATGTATCACATTCTCATATTTAATTACAAAGACACAACTCAAATCCATCACCAAAAGTGGCCTATAACTCATGTAAGGCAAGGGAATACACAAAATTCATAATTGCTACCTCGGCTAGAATTTTCCCTTTTCTTTCACAACTTTAGAAAATCATAACTAATTTTAGAAAAATTGAAATCATGCATTCTTTACCATTCTGGAAAGCTATAGATGTCTACTTCATGATAAAAATATGTCTAGGCCATGAAACATCACATAAAAGATGTTTGACATTCGAAAAGATGTAGAGGTCTGACTGGCCACTGGTACTAATATAGGTTTCTGCTATAAAATTCAAAAATTTTCAATTAATTCTACAAAAATCCAATCCATGCAAATAATACTAATTTGGAAAGCTATGAATGTTAGCTAGAGGGAAAAAATAATTTAGACTAGTCTAGGCATGTCTAGGCCTTGAAAACTAATCAAACAGTAACCTAAGTTAGTTTGGACGCCTGATACTGGATATAAACTTCAAAAATTTATATCTCCTTCTTTAGACATTCAAATAAGATGCTTCTAGTTGGCACAAGTAACTGAGAAGATCTAGTTTAACATCATTTACCCAATGAGTGATAGAATTTAATTTAGGATATGAGTGAATAGTACACTAATCAATTTCAAAATTTTTCTCAACTTTGAAAATTCATCAACTATTCCATAGACCTCTAAAAATTTTACACTTTAGCTTTCCAAAAAACTCTCAACAAGCTCTAAATGCATGCCAAACTTCAGACTAAGAAGAACTCATTTGTACAAAAAGTAGTATAACTTTCCAATATGGTCAATTTTGCTCCATATTAGATACCAATTGTGTCCAGATATCTTCCTTTAATGTTTGGCACCTTTTGGGCAAGTTTAAAAGATGAATATGACTTGTATGAACTGTTCAAGTGGTTCTATACCTCATGCATCTTAATTTGGCCATTCCACTTCCATTATTACATACATATCTATAATGCTAGTTTTGCCATTACATGTTCAAGTTGTACATTTCCATACATATAACCTTAACTCTCATTTATACATGATGCATTAGCATAATTATACATGTTCATAACATCATAGGACATATACAAAAATGGATTACAACATTTGCCACTCATATGGCCTTGAAGAAACCAAATCTATACACTTTAATGTCACACGCTCATCTCTCAAGTGGTTTGTAACGCCCGGTACATTGTACAATCAGTGGAACGGGCCAATTTGAAAAGCAAGTCCCCTGAGATGAGTGATTCAAGGCCAAATAAAATTTGAATAAAATTTTAAATAATAAAAAATGAGGATTTGAGCCTTGAGTTGCCCAAAAATTCGGGTCAGAGCGATTCAAAAAAATTGCCAAAAGGCCAGTGGCATTTTCGTAAATAAGTGTAATTTTGGAAAAACACCTAGGAGGGCTTTTTAAATAAAAATTTTGAGTTGTCCAAGGTTTTCAGAGGCCCCAAAAACCATGGGAAGCCCCGAGACTGGTAAAGCCCCTCCGGTGTATTCTTTCTAACGTCAGTTGACCCGAACTTTGACCGATTCGTTCGGGATGGTTTCAACTCTGATTTGAGTGATTCCAAAGGCATTTTATTAAATTGGGAACCTAAATTTTATGATGAAAAAGAAGGTTCTCAAAAAGGAGCTAAAACGAAGCCAAAACGAACTTGCCATTACGGAAGGGTAAAATTGAAATTTATGGTTTCTTGAATGTTCTAAAGAGTTCCACACTTTTCTCCCTTCTTGTCCTCTTTAATGAGCACGACCCATTTTGCTCAAAATACAGAAAATATTCAGCTCTCTTAGGCACACCAAAGGGAGGAGAAAAAGAAGAAGAAAGCTAAGGAGAAACTAGGTAATTTTATGAAATTTCTTGCTCCATCTTCCTCCAATCTTGTTTTCCTCTCTTCCTCCTTTCTTTCCATGGATTTTTTGAATGATTTGGTTCTTTTTTTGACCCATACCTAAGGGGAGAATTTCAAATTTGCTAAGGAGAAGAGAATGAAGGAGAAAGACACTTGAAAGCTCACTTGAACCCTAGGTAATCTTTGCTTTTTGTTGCATCTTCTCTTCCCCCTCCCTTTGTGTGTATTTCAGCCAAGAACAGAACCAAAAGAGGGGATGATGTTCTGTCCAAATATAAGGAGGGAAAAAGGGTTTTAGGCCATGGGGAGATGGAATATGGCAAGAAATTCTAAGAAAAACCAATAGAAAACAAGTTAGAAAAGTGTAGTGTATTCTAGGGTTTTGCAAAATCTGATTTTGTGTAAATGTTTCCTTGGCTATTTGAATGTTTCCTTGAGCTCCTAAGACCTTTAGAAAGCCTCCCAAGTGGCTCTCCCATTACGGAAAAATCACAAAGTCTATGAACCTCCATTATGGTGCATATTTCGGCCAAGCTAGGTTCATTAGGCTAGGGGATGTTTTAATTTGTTATAGCCTTGTTTTGGGACTTTATATAATGTTAGAAGATGGGAGAAACCATTAGAAAAAATTTAGGAGCCATAGATTGGGAGATAGCCTAATGGTGTCCATAATGGTGCTTTGTGAAGCAACTTGGTTTTCCAATTGTGCAATTGAATGTGTGATGGCTCCAAGGACCTTAAATGAGTCCAAGAAGTCTAGAAAGAACAAGAGAATAGATCCTAGCACTTGAATAATATGAGTTGCTTCAATAGGCCATTTATGGAACCAATATGTCTATTTTGGAGCCAAGTGTGTAATAAGCTTTAGTTTAATGTCTTGGCTTGCTTCAAATGTGTCATTGTGTGATGTTTGTAATGTCTAGGCCAAGAGAACCCTACTCCACCTAAGTGCTCTTGTGAAACCAAGGAGGGGAAGGAAATTGCAAAGTGAGCTTGCATACATAAAAAGGTAGCTCTCCACCTCATTCTCTTTGCATTCTTGTGTGCATATGTATGTCTTAGTGTGCTTGCATGCATTCTTGATGCTTGATAATATGCCACTTAATCCTTGTTGTGCATTGGTACCAATGTGTTGTCTTGAATGACTATGGTTGTGGAAAGAGCCCATAAGGGTGAGGTGATGCCAAAAGTCCCTTGATGAAGGTGAGGAGATGCCAAAAGCCTCATGGCATGGGGTGAGACAAGGCCAAAAGTCCCTAGACTAAGAGTAAGGCAAATCCAAAAGTCCTAGAAATGGGATGAGGCTAAACCAAAAGTCCTTAGAGCATGAAAGTAATCTTGACATGTGAATGTGGCATAGAATGAAATTTATTGCACACTTTATGCTTGTATGGTTATGCATTTGGTATATGTATACCTTGAATGTGGTGTGAATGGGTGTGTGAGCTATTGAGATTCTTGGAATCTCACCCCCCTTTTCCCTTCATCCTTGAATTTTCTAGGTGGTGTTCCAAGTCAAGGAGATGCAAGCCAAGGATATTGAACATCCTTGTTTTGGTGTATTATGTACTTTAAATGGTGGTTAAATGTCAAAGTAATGATGTATGTAATATTTTTGTGATGTAAGACCATGGACAAGTGTAAAATGATGTATGAATATGATGTACACTTTATATGACACTAAATCTCTAGTATTGTGCAAATTAGCTCTTGGATGGCTTGATGTAATTATGCATAAATAGATGTTGAGAGACCAAAATGAGTTGTATGAAGTTTGGGATCACTTGGGCAGCCTCCACAAGTCATATTTGTGCTTTAAAACTTGCTCAAGGGGTGCCAAATTCAAGAAGAGGCCATTTGGTGCAAAGTGACTCTTGGTAGGAAGTAAAAATGACCATTTCATGAGGCTATATCACTTTTTGTCCAAATGAACTCTTATTGACCTGAAATTTTACATGCATCTAGAGCTTATTGAGAGCTTTTTAAGAAGCTAAAGCTGGTAATTTTTGGAGGTCTATGGAATATTTAGCGAATTGTTGAAATTGGAAAATTTTTTGGTTTTGGTCCTTGGTACTGTAGCACTGGTCCGAAATTGAATTCTGTCACTCATGGGGCAAACGATGTCCAATTGCCACAAAATTTCATACAGAGAAACTAGACATTCACAGTGACTTATTCCAACTGGAAGCACCTCATTTGGAGTTCTAGAGAGGGAGATATGAATTTTTGAACATTCTGTCCAGTATCAGGACCCTTACCCGACTTGATGTACTGTTCTATTAAATTTCGAGAATTTGGGTACCTGAACTGAAAGTATTTTTATCCTCTAGCTAACATCCACATCTTTCCATATTGGTATCATTTGCATGGATTGGATTTTTTTGGAATTAATTGGACATTTTCAAAGTTTGCTACAGAATCTGTGACAGCATCAGGAGGCAGTTTGACCCCTGTATATTTTCGGATGTCAAACGCCCTCTGCGATGGGTTTTACGGTCTATAAATGTTTTTACTATGAAGTGGACATCCGTAGATTTCCAGAATGGCTAAGAATGTTTGATTCTGATTTTTCTAGAATTAGTTATGATTTTTCGCAATTGTGCCAGAAAGGGGCCAAATCTGGCCAAAAATAAACCTCCATATTCTAGGTTCCATTTCGGTTTCCATGAGTTGTGGGCCAACTTTAGAGATGTAAATGAGTTGTATGTATGTAATTAAATATGAGAATGTGATGTATGAACTCATATGATCCGCGTGACACCGAATGAAATTTTCATACGCTACGCAACGCGAAATATGGCATTATTTTAATGCCATCTTCCATTCCCTTTTGTGCAATTCATCATGGGAAACTTAGAAATGATAGGAAGCAAGCTAGAAATATATGGTGTTACATGGTTGACTCCCATTTCCTTGTTCTCTTAGTTTACCTAACATGTTAGAACATTGGAGAAGAGGGAATGAGATTTAAAGAATCTCAATAGCTCATCTCCTATTCAATCACACATAAAGAATATAATACAAGTCTTAAAAATGCATGCATGGATATATTGATATGTGAAATCATTCAAAAGACATCTTTAACATTTGAACAAGTCATACATAGTATACATAGGCTTGCTAAGTAAGTAAATTAGCTTCATCCATTCACTTGTGGATTTTGGACTTGCCTCACCTATTTCTTTAAGAGGTTTTTAACTCAACCTTACTCTTGGGAGTCAACCTCACCTTTGAGAGACTATTTACTTTGTCTCAACTAATTTCAAGGGTTCTTGGCTTCTCCACACTCAAGTAAACCTAAGCACACATATTAAACATCATTTGAAAGCATAATATAACATCATGACACCATGGAATAAAAGCTCATGCTAGAATACTTTTCATAGCTTAAAAAAACACACACATACACATTCAAAAACAATGTAAGCACACATCCATGCATGAGAGAAGGTGGAGAGAGTTACCTTGATTATACAAACACACTTTTTCTTTAAATTTCCCTTCCTTCTTCTTGGCCTAACTAAAAGCTAAGGGAGCATTAACTTCTCTTGGCCTAAATACACTAAAAGGAACATGAATTACTTATGGGAACAAGTCTTGGCATTATACACACTTTACATGATGCTACTTTGGTCTATGGCTCCATTATGCTTCTATAAGGCACTTAATGAAGTAACTACAGGAATTCATGATCTTGGCTTCCTTCTCTTCTTCAATCTATAATTCTTAACTCCATTGAGACTCCTTAGAGTTATCACATAATTATTTTAAGAAGCCTAGCTAGGAGTTGCTTCATTATGCTACATTATGGAGCCTATATCTCCATCTCACTATTTATGATTTCTAAAATTTTTCCAAGGCTTCCTCTCACCCTATTCCATCATATATGACTCAAAAATAAGCTCAAAATAGTTTAAAACTATCTCTAACCTATAGTTCTGCCCTAGGCTAAAATAACACATGAAAAAGGGAAGTAATAAGTTTGCTTTGTTTTCTTGATGGAAGAGGTGTGTGGGGAGGTCTTTAGGGATCTTAAGAACTCAAGAAAATACTCATCTAGGCTAGGGAATTCATGGATCAAAATAGATTTCATAATGCCTCCATGAATCCCTAACTTTTCTATCTTATATTTTCATGCTTCTTTCTTTGATTTCTTTGCATCTACTTGCTTCTTACACTCTATAATCTATGAATTTCCCTTGCTAGGACCAAAATTCATCTCCCTTCGATTAGGCTCTATATGGGACGAAATGCTCACAAGGAGGAGAAGGAAAGAAGAAGTATGGAAGATAACAACTTATCTTGATTTCCTAGCTTTTCTCAAGTGTTCTTCCAAGTGGTGAGTTTCTTTCCTTCAAAGTTTGTTATTCCTCCTCTAGACCATACCCAAAACATGACCAAATCCATCAATGAAACCATAGAAATGAAGAGGAGAATGAGAGGAACAAGTTTACTAAAGGGAAGAACATAAAATTTCACACTTTTCTTACCTTTTTCTTGAATTTTCTCCCTTGAAAATCCCCTCCTTTGGTGCACCTAAGACTACTTTATTTTTCTGGTTTAAGGACAGAAGTGGGTCGGTCTAAATGTGGGGGAGAAGATACATGAATAATAAGGAGTAATCAAGAAGCTTCCTTTTTTCTCAAAATTTCAATTTTGCCATTAGTTCTTGGCATTTTCGTTTCTAATTTGTTTTAGCTCTTTTTTAAGAATTGCCTTTTCCATTATGAAATTTAGGTTCCCAATTTAGAAAAATTCCTTTAGAATCACTCAAATCGGAGCTAAGATCTTCCTGAATAAATCCATCAAAGTTTAGGTCAATCAACATTGGAAAACGTCCACCAAAAGGGTTTTAATTGTCCTGAGGCTTCCTATGATTTTCAGGGTCTCTAAGAACCCTGGAGAACTTAATACTTTCATTTAAAAAGCCTTTCTATGTGAATTCCAAAATGTGCTCAAAATTACAAAAATACCATTACATTTTGTAAGTCTTTCATCAAATTTCATTTTTTCATTCTAACTCTATTTTTCTCTCCATCTGAGCCTGTGATTCTCATTTTTAGGAGTCTAGAGTGCTTCCCAAATTTTTTGGAACCTTAACTAATTCATTTCGGGGGACTTCCTTTTGTATCCAGTGATTTTCATTCATTTACAGAGGAACCGCACGTTACGTTTCTCGCATTTTTTCTTGTTTTCAGAAAACTAGATATTACATTTCTTCCTTCTTAAATAAATTTCATCCTTAAAATTTAGGGTATGCTTTCCTCTTACTCTTTTCTTTTCTAGTTAATTGCTCTCTTTTTTTCCCTTTTCCTGGCTCTATACACTTTTCTCAGCGATTTCACTCGTTTGAAGTTTCTCTCAGCTAGGGAATTTTTCATTACTAGTCCTTAATAAGGGCTCTATTATTATAGAGTACTAGCTAGTTCTTTTTATATGGGAAAGAAATTTTTAACTCTAGAAGCCTATCCTGGGAGAGCTTACTAATCATATTTGATTAGTTTCAACCCGTCTGTAGGGGTTAACATTCTTTTCAGTGGACTCATTTACACATCTCAGGAGATAACTTATTTTACATTAAATCTCTCATATCCTCTCTCAATGGCTTGTTATAAAGTCTCATTACCTTTTTCTGATCATTATAGCCATTGAAGGTTTGTGTTTGTCTGCTTACTTATTTAAAATACATTGTCCATTGTCCATCTCTGCGTTCTTTCTTACTAGTTCATCCCATGATTACAATTCATATTTCTTTCTATCATAGGCCTCATATCTCTATTACTTACTTGGATTACAATGCCTATGAGGAGTTTTTATTTTTAATGATCCTAGTTTCTCTATTTACTATTACATCTGTCTTTGTAGGCCGGGACTTTTTTCTACTTTCTTTGCTCACTTATAGTGGCATTTTATAGCCCCTCATTTCAATACTAATAGACCTAACATATGTGTCTCATAATGGAATTAAAGAGTGACTACCACTTACTACTATTGAGCTCTGGTGGGATGCTAGCTATACTTACAATTTTGATCATTAGAGGCATAATGTACCACTTACCTTATGTAAAAATTGCACATAACCCCTTTTTGAATATATAAATTAGTATATAGGGATCTCTCTATCCCTTGGTTAGGACTAATATCTGTTAGGTAGTGGTTCATCTGGCTTTAACTTTGGAAAGCTAATTTATTGCTTTCCTCATCCCATACACTATACTCATCTCTCAAGAGATCTAGTTAGTGGTCTAACTATATGAGTAAAGCCTTCATATCTCTGTGGTACCGGTCTACCAAACTCAAGAGATCTCTAGTCTCTGAGATAAAAGCTAACTGAAACTATACTGGTCTTTGAGACTAACTGCTCGGTAAAAACTATCTTAGGCCGTTATCTCACTAAAGGACTATCATGCTGTGACTGGGGCTCTCTGTAACTCTGTAGAATCTACTATGACCCTTAGGTCTACTGTGACCTATTATGCTATGTTAGAATCTACTGTGATCCATCTCTGGGAGATGTCAAAGCCTAAGATCACTGTATTTGGCAATAGAACACATGCTCACTAAGTCTAGTAACCATCGCTCATAATAACTGAGGCTAAACTCAAAAGTAAATCATTCTCTTCATATGAAATGGGTTATATATCCTAATTCTCTAGGATCCTGTCATATTGATACTTAGGAGCATCTTAGTTTTCATTCATCACTCCTCATGGGATCCTCAAATTCCCACTTCAGCCCTTTTTTACATGGGCTTTCTTTTCTTACTCTATTGACTTACTTACTTTACGTGTACCTGTTCTAACTTTTCTCTCATATCCTATAGTTTCTGAATATGACCACATTCTACTTTTGAGTGTCTTGGCACTAGGGCACTTCACACTCTGAGTGTGGCTAACATTTCTAGTAGGAGAGAGGTTATACACTGGTCCCTTCTCATTTGTTTACATATGCTATAAGGGACTTAAGCTATGCACACTGAACTCATGCTATCTGAATCTAAACATTCTTTATTAAGGATTCCTTTCTGCATGTTTTTCTTATCATTTTAATATTACTAGAATCCCTTTACCTTTCTTTTCTGACTTATCTTGTCATTTCACTAGTTAAAATAACTCTTAATTATCGAGACACTTTGATGATTGATGTCATCGTTTGCTACGCACTCAAGTTACATTACTACTAGGTTGGCTAGACCCAATATCATGTAACCCTTATTGCAAGCAAATCATAACATCAAACACTAATACATGGGCACCTCATGACTAAGCTCAAAGCCACTATCATCAGTATATTACAAGTTTCCTAATAATCTAAAGTATCCCTTTCATACTTTTCTCTGTTTGCCCTATTCTCGTAGGATGCTCAAGGAAAATAGGATTCTTTCTCTACTTTATCCTGAGATCACTTTACATTGCCTGACTGTTTTTACTTTGGGCACTATCATGCAAAAAGGGCATCTATGCCAAGGACAAGTGTACTTTCTTAAGTACTCAAGCACATTAACTCGATATCTATTCTCAATCTAGTATGTTCTCAGCTTAAACACTATCATATCTTCTCTTTCTCTTATCTTTACTATCCTTTTGCTTAGATAAAAGGATGTTCTACTACTGGCTATCTATGTTGCCAGTTTGAGTTTCTTTATGTTCAAGAGCACCTGTATTTTTCTTGGGTTCCTCTACTTGTCTATTCTTTATAACATCAAGGGGGTCTACTTTTTCTCATACTCTTACTTTGCGTTTAACTAGACTATCCCTCGATAAGGAGATTTTTTTTCATTAAATCCCCAGAATTTCATTCTATGGCACTCTCAACTTACACTCTTTCTCTACATAATGCGAGACTCGTCTTCTTAGGTGGTCTCTAGCTTGCTTGAGTTTCCCTAAGGTTACTAAGGCACTAGCAGTTTGTCTTAGCTCATTTCTATGCTTGGATCAGAGCTAAGCTTTCTCTCTATTTAGCCTCTTTAACTTTATCCCCAAGAGCACAGTATACTATTTCTAGGGTTTCACTAACCCAATCTAGGACGTATACTCTTAATGTTTGGATTCCACTTTACTAGAACTTATGCTCTACTAGGTGTTCTAATCACTCATGTGTCTTAACCCTATATCATTCTCATATTAGGGATTTTGTCTAACTAATTATCGGACCCTTATTTGTTTACTTTTCTAGACTTAGTCTACTCATTTAGTCATTACTAAAGCGAGGACATCTCTTTTGTAGCTAGTTTCTCAGCTTTTCCTTGCTTCCCTTATCACTGTACTCTTATAATTCAAAGGGATCTATCTACTGGAATTTATTAACCACTATTGCGTGCTTTCCCCAACTTAAGATGTCTTATCTTTCTTTTCTCGATCTAAGGAGAACTTTCGCTGAGCCTTAGTCAAATTAATTTTTTCTTTTATACATCTCACTTAGACGATGCTACTGATCACTTCCTCTAGGCTTCAACTTATACTTAGTCTAAGCTACTTATCTCATCAAACCTATAGCTTGCAATAACTTAGTGCTTCCTAAGCTTTCTTCTAAGCTTTTATTACTAGGATACTCATACTCACCTCTAGGTGTTACCTATGAGGTACACTTTTCTCGGCCACTCACTATGTACCTTACTACTGGTTGCCTTATCTTACATAAATTTTAAGGCTATATTAACATTCCATCATTCAGTGTCTCACAGGGTAGCACCCTAGGTTGGAGTCAATACCTTAAAGGCAGGTCTTAATAACTTAATTATCCCTATGTCTAACTCTTTTTAAAATTGAGTTCTTTTTCAATTTCATCTACTAAGCCCATTGATCACATACTACTTACTAATCTTCCATGACCATTTACTATTCTCTTTCTTTACTTATATTAGGGGTTCCCACTCTTTGTGGATCAACTAATCCCTCATCAGTTCATTCCTCAAGTTGGCTTGAATATGACTAATAAGGCATTCATACTACCATTCGTCGCGGCTATCATTTCATTCACCATGGCTAATTAGCCTCGGGTTCACCCTAGTCTCCTGTCTAAGTATTAGCCATGACTAATTTCTTAATTGGCGACAGTGAGGAACTCTTTGGATTGCCTCATTGCTTCATGGATTAATTGGCCATGGCTAATGGCCTCGGATTGGCTTACTTCTCCATCGATTAGAACTTCACCTTAGCTACAAAACTCAAGCCTCATTGCCTCTATATTTAGCCTATCATCAAGTTAGAGGATTCTACCTCTTACTTTGCTCATATATAACTAACTATCATCTCTGGACTATCAAGGCTTTAAAGAGTGTAGCTTGTAACTTAAATCTTTGGCTTGAGGGAATTAGCCTCTTAGGCTCTGAAACTTATTTAGACATTAGGAATTAACATTTAAATTTTATAAGGCAAATGAAAAATCATAACTAATTATAAAAAATCAAAATCATGCATACTTTATCATTCTAGAAAGCTACAAATGTCTAATTTATGTAAAAATAAATCCAAACCACAACAAGGGATTCTAGCTACCAAAAATTGATGGAATAATACCAGAGGTCGCCTTTCACTACTAGTACTGTCCTCAAAGTTCAAAAATTCATATCTCTCTTCTTAGATGTCCAATTGGGGTGATCTCAATGGCCATAGAAAGATTATCATGTATAGTTTATGGCTATAAAATTTCATGAGCATTAAACACCATTTGGCCCTTAAATGACACAGCCTAAATTACTAACCATATGAACAGTGTCTGAATCAGTTTAGCAGGAAAATGCCAACTTTGAAAATTCATAATTAATTTCACAGACTTCTAAATAATCTAGTCTTTGGTTTTTCAAAAAGCTCTAGATGAGATCTATATACATGCCAAATTTCATGGGCAAATTCGTTCATTTGGTTAGAGTTTCACATAGGGTTACATAATGGTCATTTTTGTGTCTTATAAGGGGTCCAAATAGTCCAATTTAGGTTCTAAGGCAGCCATGGCCACTTGAGCAAGTGGAAAAGTACCCAAATGGTCTATTAAATTTGTCTCAAAGGTGCACAAACCCATATTTCATAAACTCACTCATCCATCCCATAATATACACAAGAATGTATATGTCTAGTCTTGCCATTCCATACCCAAAATGTGTTATATCATACATATGGCATTACATCTCATACATACATCATACATTTACATATTTACATGTGTTCATGAAGCCATACAACATATATAACGATGGATTACATCATGTGCCACTCATATAACTGCAATTTGACATTTTCACACACTTGGTTGTCAAACTTCTTCTAGGCTTGGTGGCTTCCATTCCTTGGCTCACTTAGTCCACCTAGACATATTAGACATATGGGGAGAAAAGAATGAGATTCTAGGAACCCCAATAGCTCCTCTCCCTTTCAATCAAATATAAAAAATATAAATTTATGTCTAAAAGTACATGTATGACTATTATGGAACATGTAATCATTCAAGAAACATTCTTGGCATTTAAAAAAAATCATATATAGCATACATAAGCTTGCCAAGTAAGTGGATTAGCCTCATCTATTCTTTTCAAGGATTTTGGCCTTGTCTCACCTTTTTTCTTAAAGGCCTTGAACTAAGCCTTACTCTTAGGAAACTCTAAACTTTGTTTTAACCATTCTTAAGGTTTCTTGGCTCATCCTCACAATGGCTAAAGGGTTCTTGGCTTCACCATATTCAAGTAAATCAAAGTAAAGTCACAAGATATCATTTGAAGACATAATGCAACATCATGGTACCATGGCATTTAGATACATGCTAAAACATTTTCTCATAGCTTAAAACATACATACATATGTTCAAAGACAAGATAACATCCACTCATGCATGAGAGAAAGATGAGAGAGCTACCTTTGTTACAATTGCAAGATTTTCTTCTTGAATTGGATTTCTCTTCCTCGGCCGCACACAGATAAGAAGGTGGAGATTATTTCTCTTACCCTAAACACATCATATGGAAGGCAATTATACATTTATTAGAAAAGCTAGGTAGTTTATATGGTTCTTTTATGGTTCCATAATGCACCTAATGAAACAACCCTATGGAAACATGATCTTTGCTCCATTCTCTTCATGCATTTATGATTCTTGACTCCTTTTAAATCTCTTGGAGTCATTACACAATCAAATCAAGGAGTCTAGTTAGGTGTTATTTCTTTAAGCTATAATATGGAACCTATGATGCCATCTCACTATCCATGGCTTCTAAAATTTTTCCAAGGCTTCCTCTCATCCTTTTCCATCATATATGACTCAAAAATAAGTTTGGAACAAATCAAAACTACCCTTAGATGCTACAACCTCTCTAGGCTATGGCTATGGAGCATGTGAGCACCAAGTGAGTTTGCTTTGTTTTCTTGATGGAAGATGCATATGAAGAGGCTTCTAGGGATCTCAAGAACTCATCCAAACACTCATTTAAGCCCATAAATTATTGTATCAAATTAGATTTTTAGTGGAACACTTGAAACTATAACTTTGTTATCTTGAAATCTAATAGCTATTTGATTGTTTCCTTTGCATATTCCTGTTCTCCTCCCTCATTTTCCTAAGATTCATCCTTGGTTTAACTAGAATTCTAACCCTTTAGGTTTGGTCTTACATGGGGCAAAATGGAGAGAAGAGGAACAAGGAGGCTTAAGCTTAGAAAGTAGCAAAAATACCTTAGATTCTTGCTTTTCTTAGCTTGTTCTTCATTTGGTTGGCCTCCTCCTTGAATTTCAAAATTTTCACCTCAGTTCTACCCTCAATATAAACCCAAAATCATCAACAAAACCATATAAAGAAAGAGGGTAAAGAGGAGAAGAAGATTGGTAAAGGAGAAAGCATGAAAAACTATGAAATTCTTAAACTTTTTGCTAGGTTTCTCTCTTCCTTCTTCCCTCCATCTTGTGTGCCATTCTCCTCTGCCCTTGGTTCTATTTTAGCCTAGAAAATTTATTCATAAGGAATGGGGCAGAAGTGGGGACATTTTTATAAAGGAAGCTTCAAGAAACAATTGTTTTAAAAATGACGTTTACGTCTCGCATTCGTGGCATTTTCATTTTAGCTTCATTTTAGCTCATTTTTTAGAACCTTCTTCTTCATCATAAAATTTAGGCTCTTAATCTTATAAAATACCTTGAAATCACTCAATTTGGAACTAAAACCTTCTCAAATGAATCAATCAAAGTTTGGGCTCACCGCCATTTGAAAATGTCTACCGGAGAGACTTTAACTGTCTTGGGGCTTTATGTGGTTCTTAGGGCCTCTAAGAACTTTGAAAAACTCAAATTTTCTATTTAAAAATCCCTCCTATGAGTATTCTAAAAATTGCCTGAAATTACGAAAATACTATTATGTTTCGTTGCATTTTTGTTAAAATCCATTTGGCTATTTGAGCTCTGGTTTCAAAGCACCTCTAGCCTTGACTCATTATTATTTAAAGTCTAAAATATTATTCTAATTGTATTGGACCTCAGATCACTCTATCTAAGATACTTCCTTTTGTATCTGGTGAATTTCACTAGTTTACGAAAAAACTGCACGTTATGTTTCTCGTGTTTTCTCTTGTTTTCAAATAATCGGATATTACAGAATGAGCTACAATACTCAATGAGTAGAAGGTAAAGCACAATAGCATGAGAGACAAGCAGTCACAGAGCTTTTCTAATTAAAATAAGTTTTGACTTAAGAAAGAATAATAAAAATATTTATGTGAAGACAAGGGGAGAAATAAATTTTAAATAAAAATAAGTTTATAAGTAAATAAAAGGGGAAAATGCATGAAATAATTGATATAAAAATTAGGAAACTGGAATTAAATAAGAACATGGTAATTTCATTATTAACATGATAAAATACACAGAATATGTAGGCATATAATATTTTAATCAGTATGTAAAATTATTAGGAAGTAACAATAAAGAATAAATAAAAATTAAATTCAAACATTAAAAAAAAATAGTGCTAAAAAAAATAAATGTTGTAACAATAATATTTTAATAAAAACATTTTATTAGGAAGATCTGTGTAGAAAATTTTTAACATATATGATATTCTAACATAGGCACACAGTGTAATGATTAGTAATTTTTATAATGGGCTAAACCTTATGATAAAGGTAAAAGAAAGGATAAAAAATAGTAGAAGCTCAATTAAAATAAAGACAAATGAAGCTTAAGGCCCAAAAGAAGGTGTTCTAGTAAACTCTATAAGAAAATAAGGGCAAAATAGTAATTATATAAAATTAGCAATATAATAAACAAATAAATTATTTCCCCTTACTATAAAGTTAGACAAAGTTAGTAGAAGTCTGAAAAATAGTTAAAAAAAATGCCAGGGCCTTAATTTCACACATATCAAGAAGCCTAGTGGTACAGTGGTAATCTTGACAATTTTAAGCTGCTAAGGATCCAATATTTATTTATTTTTTTAAGTATGAGAAAAAATAAAATAAATAAATAAATATAGTGAAATAAAAATATAGGATTCATGGACTAAATTAGAGAAAAATTTAAATTAGGGGTAAAATTGTCTAAGAAAGTATCATTTTTAAGCCTTGGAATGTATGCACTTAACAAGTTACTTTTGTCTTCATTTGTTCCTCCTTCAACCTGATGGTATAACAGAAAAAAGAGAGAGAAAGTGCAACAAAAAATTCATCCAAAAATAAAGTAGAAAAAGAAAGAAGATAGAAGAGAGAGAAAATTTCAACAATGATTTTGGGTACGTTCTAGCTACTTTTAGCCTTTCTCCTAATTATGAACTTTCTTCACTCCTCAAGAGCTTCTCATTGACCTAAATTTCACTTTGAACTATGGAGAATTATGGGGTGGCTTGAAGAGCTTCTTTGTGGAAGAAAATTTGAACAAAGTAATTAAGTTAACTATCCTAAGCTTTCCCTTACATTTTAGTAGCTCGAAAATTTAGATTTTGTTGATCCCTAAGGATTTGATTCTTAACTAGCATGGGGGGTTGGGGATATGATACTTTCCATGGATGTAAATGGTAACTAATGGCAGGAATACTTGGATTAGATGAAGCTTTGAATGAGTTTGATAAAAATCTTACATTGTGGACTTGGCATGTGTGTGTTGCCAAGAAACTATGGTCAAGAATGTGGGAGTGCCTTGTTGAATAGTGTAATGAGAGGCTTAATTAAGTGAATTAGAGATGGCCTTAGGTTAGTATGATGCAAAATTTACTAAGGTTATGCATTTTCGAAAATTGGTTATTGTGATGTAAGAAATGGGAATTTTGATGCATGAACTGAACTTTGGATTTTGTGGCTATCAAAATGAGTTGCACATGATCCGAAAATATTATTTGAGTTGTGGAAATGAAAATTGAATAACCTTAAGTTTGGGGTAATATTAAGTTTTGAGATCAAAGAGGGTATAATGCGTTATGCATGTAAATGGAAGAATTGGATCAAATGGATAGTTAAAGTGTTCTTTTGGGATAATATAAGGAATTTAGAAAGCCTAAGATGCATGAAAAATCTTCCCTAATTGAAAGTTTTAATTTTGGCTGAAGAAAAGGAAAATTGTAAAAAGTGTTTTACCAATGGAACTTTATGAGTTTTGGCCTAAATTGAATATTGGAATGGTATGTCTTAGACCATGATATGGTTAAATATGAAGTATAGAAAGTTAAAGCATGATTTAGAACCTTAAAATGTGGTTTGGAAGCCCTTTTTACATGTTAAGTTTATATTAACTATGGAATTGAATGGTTAAATACCTAGTTGCTTATTATGTTATCCAATAGGATGTGTTTAGGCTATTTAAGTTAATTGGTGGTGCTTGAGAGTGTTGGGCTAAGAAGGAGGACCCTTTTGTGAATAAGAGTTCAAAGGCTTGCTTGGCATAGGATGGTAATCCTACAAGGTAGCAGCTTTACCCATCTTTGTGTGCATAATTGTTGTTTGGTGATTGGAATGCTCATATGAAATTGTATGTTACAAATTTTAATATTTCATGGCATGAGTTGGCTATGTATGTTATGCTTCCATGTGCCTTTATGGCTAGAGATACCTTATGGCTTTATATGTGATGAAGTAGGAAATTGAGTGTAGTAACTATAACACCATAACTTTCTAACCTTTATATTCCATTTTAAGGCTTGGCTTCCAACCACTTATATGGAAAATACCATATTCAATGGCATTTAATTGCATTATGTAAGGCCTTATTAATTCATTTTATGCTTCATGGACCATATAATCTCATCAATATCATTTTCCATCCATAACATATCCATACATGTCAAAAACATTACATTTCATCTCATACATATCCGATTTGGAACCAAGCTTCACCAAAAACCAGAATTGCTCTCGGGTTACTGTCACAAGTTTCTAGTGTGAATTTTGAAAATTTATAACTAATTTTAAAAAAATCACAATTATGCATATGATAAATTTTTAGAAAGCTCTAAATGTTACCTAATGACTAAAAATAGTTTCAAACCAAACAATGGCATTTAACCTAATAAAAATAATATAACAGTACATTAGGTCTGTTTTAGTCAGCTCCAAGACCTAAAACTTTAAAAATTTGGTTCTCCCTCTACAAAGCTCCAAATGAGTTGATCTTAATGGCTATGGAAATCTTATGGTATCTAGTTTATATTTGTAAAATTGCATAAGTATGGACTTCATTTGTCTTATGAGTGACACAGAAACATAAACTGACTATATGAATAATAACCATACCATTTCTATATAATTTGACCAATTTTAAAAAATCATAATAAATTCTATAGAGCTCCAAATTGGGTGTTCTTTGACTCTAAAAAGCTCTAGTTAAGCGTTATAAATGTGCCAAATTTCATTCCAAGACTAATCCATTTGGTTAGTTTGTAGTTCAACTTAAGATTATGTCAATTTTAGCACTATAAATAGGTCAAGGTGGCACCAAATGGTAGTATAAATAGTCCACAACCATTTGGGCACATTTCATAACATAAATGCAGCCTATGAGAGCACCTCAAGTGGTCTAATTCACTATGCATCTTAAAATAACCTCTTTAGTTGACATCATGCATATATGCAACAAGGCCTATGAATGTCAAAAATCTATATAAACATACATTGGGTTCTAACCTATATTCGTACATGATATTCACATACTTTTATACTTGCTTAATAGCTTACATGTCATAAACCACTCATACATACATACTTTGACATTGCATTACATTAAAAGATATTTTATTGTCAAAGTGTGGCAACTTATGCTTCTTGGCCTCCATTCTTGCTTCCTTGAACCTCACTGAGACATGGTTAGATAGAAAATAGGGAAGAGTAAGATTCAAAGAATCTCAATAGCTCTTTACCCTTTCAAATATACATAATAGATGCATAGACATTTCAAAGAATGCATGTATGTTCTTCAGACTAGTTATGAACATACATAAATCATTTTCTTCATCACATAAACTCATACATGTCAAATATAGGCTCTCAAGGCATTGGTCTAGCCTCACCCAACTTTATAGAGACTTTTGGATTTGCCTAACCCATTTTTAAGAGACTTTTGACTAAGTATCACTCTTCTTGAGACTTTTGGCTTTTGGCTCATTCTCACCCTTGTTAAGGGACTTTTGGCATCACCATACTCATTCAAGCTAAAATACATTTATAGACTTATTTCAAGATGCATAATGGTACCATAGTAAGTAAACAATAACTAGAAACATATTTCATAATTCAAACATACATACAAGCACTCAAAGACAAGCAAACATCTAAGCAATGTATGAGAAAAAGGTTAGAGAACTACCTTAGAATAAATGTCACACACTTTTCCCTGGACTTGTCTTCCCTTTTTTGGCCAAGCTTATGGAATTGGGTGGCACTTAATTTTTTTGGCCTAGGCACATCAAATGAGACATATTTAAATCATTGGAGTAATCTTTAGCTTCTCACAAGCTCTATGCTATGCTACTTTCTCATATAACCTCATTATAGATCCATTTAAGACACAATGAAGCAATCCTTGGTATTTATGATCTTGGCTCCCATTTCTCATTCAATCTAGGTCTCTTGACTCTATTTAGACTCCTTGGAGTCATCACAATTTTATTTTAAGGAGCCTAGCTATAAGTTGTTTCTTTATATCTCATTATGGAGCCTACACCTCCATCTCACAATCCATGCTTTCTAAATTTATTCCAAGACTTCCCTTGATGTTCTTCTATTATATTTAGTCTCTTTCTAGCCTTACAATTTAAAACACTCTCTAGGTACATGGTTTTGTTTTGGCCGAGACATATACCACCAATAGCACCTATGGAGTTTGCTTCATTTTCTTTAGGAAGTTGGCACATGTGAGGCTTCTTAGGTGTCTTGAGAACTCATATATACTCTTATATAACTTAATTTATCATTAGGAAGCTGCATATTGGCCAAGGTGCAACCAAATACCTAATTATTACAACTTGTTCTCTAATGGTTTTTTTTTAATCTTAATTGTTTCATTTTGATTTCCCATGCCTTCAAACCTCACTCACCATCAAGTATGAATCAGAATTAGATCCTTAACTTAGACTTCTAGGTCTGACCAAACTAAGGAGAAAAAAGAAGTTAAAAAGAAACAATAAAATTTTAGTTTGCTTCCTTATTTACAAGCTTTTCAAGGGAGCTTCCTTATGCTACCAAAAGCTATCTCAAATCCTCCCTTCTCTCCACTAATTCAGTCACCAAGCAAGACCAATCAAAGTGTTAAAACCATAGGAAAAGAGAGGAGAAGGAGAAAAAGAAGTTTAATGAAGGAAGAGAAATGAAAATCTAAGAATTTCATACACTTTACAAGCTTCTTCTTCCTCCCTTAGCTCTCCCTCTTGTGCACCACTCTTAGCCCTCTTTGATTCTATTTCAACGTGTGTGGAAGTTGGTTAGGAGATTTGACCAGAGGTGGGACATTTTTATAAAGAAGAGTTCTTCTTAAATTCTTTTTAAAAATTCCATTTATGTCCAATTTTTTTGACTTTTTCGGGTGAGGCTCATTTTAACTCCTTTTTTAGAACTATCTTTTCCATCATAAAATTTAGATTCTCTAACTTATAAAATACCTTTGGAATCACTCAAAATGGATCTAAAACCTTCCTGAACGAAAAGGTCAAAGTTTAAGTTAACCATTGTTCTAAAACGTAAATCAAAGTGGTTTTTACTATTCCAAGAGTTCTTATAGTTTTTAGGGCCTCTGAGAATCTCAAAAAACTTAAATTCTTCATTTAAAAATCCCTCCTTTGAGTTTTTTAAAAAGTGCTTGAAATTACAAAAATGTCACTGCATTTTTGTTAAATTTCGTCTAGTTATTCTGACTCTGTTTTCAGGGCACCTCTGGCCTTGGATTCTAATTATTTAAGGTCTAGATTATCATTCTAATTTTATTTGACTTCAAATTATTCTAATTGGAGAACTTCCTTTTATATTTGTTGAGTTTGTGCGTTTACAAAGAAACTGGGCATTATAGTAACTCATCTCAAGCTAAGAAAAGTATATATATTCATGAGTTAATGGCCATTAACTAGTTTATATGATTACTAACTCTAATGCCTTCATAATGATGTCTTAAACATGCTTGTGTTCTATTACCTATGTGATAATCTGTATCCATAGAATGGTGGATTTTGCTACTGAGATTATCAATCTCAATCTTTATATGTAAACTAACCCATGCTAAAAGCAAGCAAGTTGCCCCTTGAGAAGTTGCAAACTTAAAGGAGACTTTTTATTGTATTTAGTTCTTTTTGGAGTACCTATTTGTAATGGATAAGACATTGAGCTAAATAGTTTAAATTATTTTACTCTCTTGAGTTGTAATTAATTATGATGATGAACCTTATATGAAGGATGTTGATATAACTTTTTGAGGCTTAGTTTAATGTAAACATCTATTCATGAATGGCAATGTATGTATATGTTAAACTAGGGAGTCCTTGACATTTAACTTATGGAATGAAATGGATTATGTTCAAAAGTGGATTTGTACCAAAATTTCTCCTTATTTTCCTCCTTCTAGCTGAGACCATGTATGATTATGTTAATGGATTGAAGTTTTACCTTGTTCTTTCTTATTTTCTCTCGAAGGCCAAGGATGTGCATATATTTATGGATTGAACTAGTTTTGGTTACCTTATTTCATGTTTGGTCATGTAATACCTTACTCATTAGTCTTCTCATCTCATCATTAAGACTAGCTTCACACACTTACATAGAAAATAAGCACATTTAATGGTAATAAATTATATTATATAAGGCCCAAAATTTTCATTTCATACTTCATGGACCTTATGGACTCATCAATGTCATTTTCTACCCATAACATATTCATTCAAGTCATAAACATCACAAAATATCTCAACATTCACGGGTTTGGAACCACATTCCACAAAATTAATGTTTTGCTCTTGGGTTTCCTGTCACCATTTACTGATATGAAATTTAAAAATTCATAACTAATTCTAAAAAAATTAAAATTAAGCATATGATAGCATTTTAAAAAGCTCTAAATGTTAACTTATGACTAAAAATAATTTCAAACCAAGCCAACAACATTTATCCTGTAAAAATAATGAAATAGTAACTCAGGTCACTTCTCAAATAGCTCCAGGACTTGAAAATTCAAAAATTCATTTCCTCCTCTATAGAACTCTAAATGGGGTGATCTCAGTGGCTATGAAAAGCTTATGATGCTTAGTTTATGTCTATAAAACTTCATAGGCATTGGACTTCATTTGGCCCATGAGTAATATAGAAATACAAACTAACTATATGAACAATGCTCACACTAATTCTATATAATTTAGCCAATTTTGAAAAATCACAATAAATTCTCTAAAAATCTAAATTTAGTTCTCTTTAGCTCTGTGGAAAGCTCTAGATGAGACCTACTTTTTGGCCAAATTTCATGGAAAAACTCATTCATTTGGTCAAATTTTGGTTTAACTCAAGAATTAGTCACTTTTAAAGTTCGAAGTGGTTCATAAGGCATCAAAAGGCTCTCGTCTCATTCCATAGCCACTTGAGCACATCCCATAGCACAATCATAGCTTAAGGAAGCATCTCAAATGGTCCAAAACATCATAGATCTCAATCTCACTATGCTACATACATTTATACATGTAATGTCCGAATTTCATAAAAACAATGCAAATCAATGTTGTAAGAGCAAGTCCCCCCGAAATAGATGAGTTAAGTTCCAAAAAACTAGGACAATAAAATAGACCCTAAATAATGAATTTGGGAAGCCAAAGATGTCCTGAAACTAGAGTTAAAATAGCCAAATAGAATTCTATAAAATAGCAACGAAACGTAATGGTATTTTTGTAATTTCAGGTAATTTTTAGAATTTTAATAAAAGGGTTTTTTAAATGGCAAATTTGAGTATTTTTGGGTTCTTAGATGCCTTAAAAATCATGGGAAGCCCTGGGACAGTTAAAACCCCTTCGGTGTATGTTTTTGAATGTCATGTAGCCCAAACTTTGATCTTTTCATTCAGGGAGGTTTTAGCTCTAATTTGAGTGATTCCAAGAGCATTTTATAAGATTAAGGACCTAAATTTTATGATGAAAAAGATAGTTCTTAAAAAAGAGCTAAAACAAACCTAAAACAAAAATGTCAAAAAAATGGGACATATATGGAATTTTTTTATAACAATTTTATAAATTTCCTTCTTAAGTGGTGTGTCCCCTCTCTTCCCCTCATATAACCGACCTTGTTTTTGCCTTTAACCAAAGAGTGAGACCTAGAGAGAAAGGAGCATAAGAAAAGGGAAGGAGAGGAAGAAAACCAAGGCAAGAAAGGTATAAATTTCATGGAATTTCCTAGTCTTCTCTTTAGTAAACTTGCTCTCTTCCTTCTCCTCTTTCTTTCCATAGTTATATTAAAGCTTTTAGTTCTATTTTAAGGCCAAACCAGAGAGGACGAGTTTCAATTGGAGGAGGAGAGCCAAAGAAGAAGAAAGAGCATCCAAAGAAAGTTAGAAAATCAAGGTAGTTTTGCTATTTCCATGCTTACTCTTCTTTGCCTCTCTTCTTGTATGTTTCAGCTATGATATGGACAGTCATGAGGGAGTTGTTTTTTAGTAGAACGAAGGGTGAATCTTACGAATTAGAGTGTGGGAAACAAGTATATACAAAGAGAACCATGAATTAGCCATTGATTTTCAAGAAGGAAAGGCTAGGGATTCTTGAACATAACTAAAAATATGATTTTTATCCAAGAGTCCCTAAACTAATGTGAATGTTTGTATGAACTTTTAGGGAGTTTCCCACATTCATCTCCCATCATGGAAAACAAAGAAAACTCCTTGGCCCTTTAAAAAAGCATAGTCTCAGCCTAGGGCAGAACTAATACCTAGGGAGTATTTTAATTCCTTTCAAACTTAGTTTTGTATCATATATGATGGGAGAGTATGACAGGAAGTCTTGGAAAAATTTTAGAAGTCATGGATAATTAGATAGGAGCTATAGGTTCCATATTGCAGCATAATGAAATAACACATAGCTAGACTCCTTAAAATAAATGCATGATGGCTCCAAGGAGTCTAAGTAGAGTCAAGAGTCATAGATTAAGGGAGAGAATGGAACCAAGCTCATGAATTACCAAGGTTACTTCATTAGGTGCTTTATGAAGCCATAACTAAATCATGTGAGCCATCTAGCTTTTTTAGTGTATGTGTGACATTAGAATTTGTTCCAAGAGCATAACTAGATCTCATTTCATGTGTTTAGGCCAAAGGAATCAAGCTCCACCTTCTTATGGGTGTTTGGCCGAGGGAGAGGAAAGAGTTTCAAGAGTTAAAGTGTGTTCTTATGTATAAGGTAGCCCCTTTTTCCTTTCTTTCATACATGCTTGGATATTTTCTTATCTTTGAATGTATGTGTGTGTATGTCTAAACTGTAACACCATACTTCTAGGACTCAATTCATACAATTCTCATGCCTCATCTTATGTTTGTTCTATGGAAACAATATAGTGGCATAGGGAGTTATGAATAAAAATACATTTCTCTACAAATAAAATTTTTCTTTCGGAGTCCCGTTGGCCATATGAAAGCATCTATCATTTTCTCATACTTAAATACATGAATATAACTCATTTCCATCATCAAATTTGGCCTACAACTCGTGGAAAGCAAAGGAACATATGAAATCCGTGTTTACATTTTCGGCCAGGATTTCCTCTTTTCTATCACAAATTTTGGAAAATCATAACTAAATCTAGAAAAATAAAAAACATGAAATCTTGGTCATTATGGAAAGAGTGGGATGTCTAATTTATGATAAAAATATGTACAAATCATAACATCCTACACACAGATCGTTTAACATGCGAAATAGTCCGGAGGTCAGACTGGGTTCTGATGCTATCACAGTTTACTGATATGAAGTTTAAAAATGTCCAATTAATTCCACAGAAATCTAATCCATACAAATGATACCAATCGGAAAATCTGTGGATGTTAACTAGAGGGGAAAAATATCTCCAAATTAGTTCATCAAGCCCAGATCTCAGAAATTGATGGAACAGTACTTCTGGTCAGGCTAGGTTACTGATACTGGACAAAAACTTCAAAAATTCATATCTCCCTCTCTAGACCTTGAAATGAGGTGGTTCTAGTTGTAATGAGTCACTATGATTATCTAGTTTCTTTGTACAAAATTTTGTGGCAATTGGACATCATTTGAATTTTGGGTGACAGAAAACAATTTCAGACCAAATGAATAGTGCAGCAAACCAGAAATATGAATTTTGCTAACTTTGAAAAATCCTAAAATATTCTGTAGATCTCCAAAAATTATGATCTTTAGCTTCTTAGAAATCTCTCAATGAGACCTAATTTCATGCCAAATCTCAAATCAAGACTAACTCATTTGGCCAAAAAGTGATATAGGGTTCCATTATAGTCAAATTTGGCTCCATATGAGGTACCAAATTTACCAAATGGCCTTCCCTTGGTTGTGGCACCTTTTGGGCAATTCTAAAAGTATATTTGAGACTTAAGTGAGCTGCCCAAATGGTCCCAAATCTCATGTATCTCATTTTGGCCATTCAACCCACACTTATACATACATTCATCAAAATCTCATATTGCACACATCGGCCTTCCATACTCAAAATAAGTGCTATAGGTCATATATCATTTTCATACATCTAAACATCACATAATAGTATATTTACACATGTCTTATGGTTCATGGTACATATATAATATCATATATATTATGAACTATTATTATGGTTCCAAAATGGCTAAAATAATACATAGGCTTGTCAATCCTTGCTCTTCATGGTTGTTGGCTCCCTTCACCCATAATTTCTTGGTCCACCTAGTATGTTAGATCATTGGAGAGGAGGGGATGAGATTCAAAGAATCCCAATAGCTCATTTCCCATTCAATCACACATAATATGTGCAAAAACAAGCTTTACAAATGCATGCATGGAGGAAATAAAAGCCATGGACATTTTAAAGCAAACTTGGCATGTGAACAACTCATACAAATCATTCAAGAGCTCACCAAGTGTTTGGAATGGCCTCACACTTCTCCTCATGGATTTTGGACTTGCCTTACCCATTCATGAGCATTTTGGACTCAACTATACTCTTAGGAGCCCACTTTGCTTTTGGGAGACTCTTTACTTTATCTCAACTAAGCTCGAGGGTTCTTAGCTCATCCTCATCCAATGGAAGAGTTCTTGGCCTCTCCACACTCAAGTAAACTCATACAAACATCATGCACTCATTAAAAAACATAACATGGCATCAAGGATCGTAGCATATAAAGGAATGCTAGCATACTTTTCATAGCTTGAAATTATACATACACACATTCTAAAACAAGTTAAACACACATTCATGCATGAGAGAAGATGGAGAGAGCTACCTTGTATACAAGCACACACTTTTTCCTTAGCTTTCAAGCCTCCCTTTTCGGCCACACACCCACAATTTAGTGGAGATGGTTTCTCTTGGCCTAGATACAATTTATGGGAGCCAATTAGGTTCATGAAACAAACTCTAAGGTCATACCACTTGCTTAGATACTACATTGTTCTATAGGTTCCATTATGGTCCATAAATGCACTTAATGAAGCAACACTTCTCAAAAAATTTCTAGGCTCCATTCTTTCCTCTCAAATATGATTCTTGACTCCTTTTAAGCCTCCTGGAGTCATCACACAATTAAAACAAAAAGCCTAACATCATGTTGCTTCTTTAGGTCATAATATGGAACCTAAGGCACTAAATCACTTTCTATGAGTTCTAAATTTTTTCCAAGGCCTCCTCTCATTTTCATTCATCAAATATGACTCAAGAACGGCCTTAGAAAAATTTAAAACTCTCCCCCACACCTAGAACTCTTCTTGGCCGAGACATGCCTAGGTTTAGGGCTTCTTGGAGTTGTCTTAGTTTTCTTGAAGGAAGAAGCTTGTGGGGAGCATCTTAGGTGTCTTAAGAACTCATTTAAACTCTTACTTAGACCTAGGAATCATCATACAATTTCAGAAATTGAAAAGTGCACTTAAAACTCTAGGTTTTGCATCTTGCAATCTAATGGTTATTTCATTATTTTCTTTGCATATTCTTATTCTTCTCCATCAAATACCTAAGAATCATGCTTGGTTGGGCTTGGAAATCAGATCCTCCTAGGGTTCTTGGTCTAGGTCGAAATGGAGAAGAAGTGGGGTGAAAAGTATCAACCATATGATGCATTTTTACCTTGTTTCCTTGCTTAGTTTGGCTTGAATCTTGATTTCTCCAAGCTCCTCTCTTCAAATCCGAACTTTCTCTTGAATATCTCCCTTGAATCAGATTTATAAACATCATTTTAATCCAAGGAAAGAAAGGAGTATGAAGGAGAGGTGGTGGAGATGAAGAAAAGCAGGAAAAAACATCATGAAAGCATACCTTAAGCTTGGATTTCTTCCTCCTTCTTCTTCCTCTCTTGGGCGCCTCTCCCTTAGGGTTTTGCTTCTGGTTTGGGGCAAAATTTTCTAAAGTTAAATGAGGACAAATGTGAGGCACCACATATATATAGGTAGGGAAAAGTGACTTTTTCAAGAATTTCAATTTTGCCCTTCATACTTTGCATTTTTATTTCTCCTTTGTTTTAGCTCCTTTTTGAAAACCATCTTTTCCATTATAAAATTTAGGTCCTCAATTAAGAAAAATGGCTTTGGAATCACTCAAATTGGAGTTAAAACCTTTCTGAACGAATTTGTCAAATTTCGAGCACACTGACGTTGGAAAACGTCTATCGAAAGGGATTTAACTGTCCCGGGACTTTTCATGATTTTTAAGGCCTCTGAAAACCCCGGAGAACTCAAAACTTTCATTTAAAAAGCCCTCCTGTGTGAATTTCAAAAATTGCTCGAAATTACAAAAATGCCATTACGTTTCGTAGGCTTTTTGTGAGAAATTGTTTCTTCATTTTAGCTCTGTTTTTCTTTCCGTCTGAACCTGGGATTCTCATATTTAGGAGTTTAGAATGCTTCCCAAATTTTTTAGGACCTTAACTCTATCATCTTGGGGGACTTTCTTTTGTATCCGGTAAGTTTTGTTCTTTAATGGAGAAACTGTACGTTATGTTTCTCATGTTTCCTCTAGTTTTCAGGGAACCGGATGTTACATAAACCATGAAAAATGATTTTAGCAAGTATGTATATGCCATGGTACCATGATGTTTATGTAATGTTCGATTTTCGTTAAACAATGGAAATGGGTGCATTTTCAAAGCAAGTCCCCTAAAATGAATTAGTTAAGGTCCCAAAATATTTAAATAGCATCCTAGACTCCTAAAAATGAGAATCCCAAGCTCAGGCAAAAAGAAAAATAGAGCTAGAATAAAGAAACAAAATTTAACGAAAGACTTACAAAATGTAATGGTATTTTTGTAATTTTGAGCAAATTTTGGAATTCACACAAGAGAGCTTTTTAAACAAAATTTTTTAGTTCTCTGGGATTCTTAGAGGCCCTAAAAACCATGGGAAGCCCCGGGACAGTTAAAACCCCTCCAGTGGATGTTTTCTAACGTCAGTATATCCAAACATTGACGGATTTGTTCAGGAAGCTTTTAGCTCCGATTTGAGTGATTCCAAATTCCAAAGGCATTTTATTAAATTAGGAACCTAAATTTTATAATGAAAAAGATGGTTCTAAAAAAGGAGCTAAAACGAATTAGAAACGAAAATACCAACAACGAAGGATAAAATAGGAAAGTTTGAAAAGTCTTTCTTCCTCCTAGCTATATATATAGGGCGCCCCACTTCTCCACTCACTTAGCCACATATGTTTCTACCCTAAACCAGAGAAAAACCCTAAGGAGAGAGGCACACAAGAGGAAGAGGAAGAGAAGGAGAAATCTAAGGTAAAAGGTATGAATTTTTAGTTGTTTTTCATGCTTTTTCTTTACCAATCTTCTTCTCCATTTCCATTTCTTTCCTATGATTATATTGAAGTTTATGGGTCTATTTTGAGGGAAGAACAGAGGGTAAATTTTGAAAATTAAGTGAGGAAGCCAAAGAAGGTGAAGAACAAACAAAAAAAACTAAGGAAATCAAGGTATTTTGCCATCTCTTCACTTGATCTTCCTTCTTCCTTCACTTATGGATGTTTCGACCTATAGATGGCCAGCCTTAGGAAGTTGAAATTCTAGTTAAACCAAAGGTGAATCTTAGGAATTTAAGGGAGGAGAATAAGAATATGCAAAGAAAATAACAAAAGAACCATGGAAATTCAAGATAGCAAATCTAGGGTTTCATGTGTTCCTTATAAAATCTAACTTGATACGTTAATTCCTATGCTTAAATGAATGTTTCAATAAGATCCTAAGATCCTTAGAAGTCTCCCAATGTGCATCCTCTATCAAGAAAACAAAGTAAAATCCATGGATTTCAAATTGGAACCTAGTCTCGGCCTAAAAGGGTTAGCATACCTAGAGAGAGTTTTAAATTTTTCCAAGCCTATTTTCAAGTCATATATAATGAATGAAGGTGAAGGGAAGTCTTGGAAAAAATTTAGAAACCATAGAAAGTGAATTGGCCTTGTATGTTCCATAATATGACCTAAAGAAGCAACATGTAGTTAAACTCTTTATTTTAATTGTATGATGACTCCAATAGCTAAAAACATTTCTCATGGCATAAACATACATACAAGTACTCAAAGACAAGAAAACATCTAACAATATATGAGAGAAAGGTTAGAGAGCTACTTTGGAGCCAATGCCACACACTTTTCCATTGAAATCTTCCTCCTCCTTCTCAGCCAAGACTTGCTATTGAATGACCCTTAGTTTCCTTGGCCTAGACACACCAAATGAGGCATATTTAGGTCATAGGAAATAAGCCTTGACTTCTCTCAAGTGCTATACTATGTTACTTTCTCATATGGTTCCATTATGCTTCCATATAAGCAACTCTTAAAATTCATGACCTTGGCTCCCATTTCCCATTCATTCTAGGTCTCTTGACTCTATTTGGACTTCTTGAAGTTAACACACATTTATTTTAAGGATCCTAGCTATGAGTTACTTCTTAATGCCTCATTATGGAGCTTATACCTCCATTTGACATTCTATGGCTTCTAAAATATTTTCAAGGCTTCCATGGGTGTTCTTCTATCATACTTAGTCTCATTCTAGCCTTTAAACAAATTAAAACACTCCCTAAGTACAAGAAGTGTGCTTGGCTGAGACACATAACATCAATGGCACCCATGGAGTTTGTTTCATTTTTTTTAAGAAAGAGCCACTTGTGAGACTTCTTAGGTGTCATGAGAACTCATTCATGCCCTTAGATAATCTAAATTGCCATTAGGAAGGTTCATATTGGCCAAGGTGCAAGTGAATCCCTAGCTTCCATATCTTGAATTCTAAGGCTTTTTAATTAATTCCACTTGCATATCCTTACTCATCTCCTTTTTAAACCTCTAATTCAATCATGCTTTAGTCATAATTATATCTCTTTTAGCATCTCCCTAGAGTGGCCAAACCAAGGAGAAGCGAAAACACAAGGAAAGAACAAGCATTTCAATTGATATCTTACCTTATTTGATTCCTTATTCCATGGAGAAAATTATGCTATCAAGAGTATCCTCAAATTCCTCCCTTCCTCCAAGAGACCAACCATGAAAATGCTCCTTTCAAGTAGCTTAAACCACCAATGGAAAAAGGCTTAAGGAGAGGAAGAAAATTTGTAAAGACAAAACCATGAAATTCTATAAATTTCCATACCTATTTTAGCTTCTTTCTCCTTCTCTATCCTCCCTCTTTGGATACCGTATAATACCTTACTTCTCTAGTCTTCCCATTCCATTTCATAGCTTAGTTAAATGCAATCACATAAAAAAGGCACATTAATGAAGGAAAATTGCGTAACGGAGGGTCCAATTAATTCATTTTATGCTTCATGGACCTTATAAACTCATGAATATCATTTTCATAATAATATACCCCTTCATATATTAAAACATGATCACATAAGCTATTTCAACATATCTTATGCAAATTAGAGCACATTTAAAAGAAATCATATCTCTTATACATAGATAATTGTGTAATGAGGGAGCCATACACATAATTCAAGACTTTAGGGGCCTTTTGAACTTACCAATATGATTTTTTATCCATAACATATCCATTCAAGTCATAAACATCTCAATTCATCTCATATGCCACGGATTTGGCACCATATATCACAATTTCAAGAAGGGAATTTCGGATTTCAATGGTAGATTTCTATCATGAACTTTGAAAAATAATAATTAATTCTAAAAAAATTGAAATTAATCAAATTATAGCTTTCTCAAAAGCTTTGAGTGTTAATCACAGGTCAAAAATCATTCTAAACCATAAAAACATCAACTAAATCATGAATAACAACAAAATAGCACCAAAGGTCCAGTTGTCAAATCTACTATCACAAATTTTTGATATAAATTTTGAAAATTCATAACTAATTCCAAAAAATTTGAAATCTAACAAACTATACCATTCTCAAAATATGTGCATGTCTACTTTCGAGTAAAAATAGCTCTAGATCAAGAAAATGGCATTTGATGCATGAAAATTGATGGAACAATATTAGAGGTCTATCTGCATTACTAGTACTAACCACCAACTTCAAAAATTCATATTTCTCTCAATATAAATCCAAATGGGGTGTTCTCAAGTGCTACAAAAAGTTTATCATGGCTAGTTTATTCTTGTAAAATTCCATGAACATTGGGTGTCACTTGAACCTCTAATGACATAGGAGAACAAACTAACTATATAAACAAGGCATATACCAAATCTGAATATTTTTTCAACTTTGGAAATTCATAATTTATTTTTACAGCTCCAAATAATATGGTTCTTAAGTAAAAAAAAAAGCTCTAGATGAGACCTATATTCATGTAAAATTTTATAGGAAAATTCATCTATTTGGTCAGTTTAGGGTATAAGGTGCAAAAATGACACTTTTAGATGTCATAAAGGGTCAAATTAATATCATATGCTCTCCTACTCCAACCATAACCAATTGTGTAACACCGTATATTTCTAGATCATTTCATAACATTCTCATGCTTTACATCATGGATTTCATGAAAGAATAAGAAAAAAGGAAATTAAAATAATGCATTTTTTTTGCGTTGCGTCACGTATAAAAAGTTTATTCGATGTCACGTGGACCATATGAGCTCATACATCACATTCTCATTATTTAATTATATGAATACAACTCATTTGTATCATCAAAAGTGGCCTATATTTCGTGGAACTCAAAAGGAGCTTAAAATACACATATATTTTCGGCCAGAGTTGTCCTCATTTTTGTCACAACTTTGAAAAATTATAACTAATTCTAGAAAAAATTGAAATCAAGAATTCTTAACCATTATGGAAAGCTACACATGTCTATTTTATGGTAAAATATGTCCAGACCATAACATCCAACATAGAGGACATTTGCCATTCAAAAAGGTCCAAAAATCAGGCTGTCCACTAGTGCTATCACAAAATTCTATAGCAAACTTAAAAAATATCCAATTAATTCCACAAAAATTTAATCTATGAAAATGATACCAATCTAAAAATATGTGGATCTTATATAAAGTAGAAAAATAACTCCAGACCAATTCAGTTATGTCCAAGTCTCAAAAATCAATCAAATAATAACTGAGGTCAGCTGGAGTTCCTGATACTAGGTAGATTCTTTGAAAACTCATATCTCCCTCTCTAGACATTCAAATGAGGTGCTTCAAGTTGACATAAGTCACTGGAAATGTCTAGTTTCTCTGTATAAAATTTTATGACAATTGAACATCATTTGGGCCCTGTGTGATAGATTTCATTTTTGAACTTGAGTGAACAGTGACATGACCAAAACCAGAAAATTTGCCAATTTTAAAAATTCATCAAATATTTTTAGACCTCCAAAAACTATATTCTTTAGCTTTCCAAAAAGCTATCAACAAGCTCCAATTGCATGCCAAATCTCATATCAAGAAGAGCTCATTTGGACAAAAAGTGATATAGGGTTCTATTATGGTTAATTTTGGTTCCATATAGGATACCAAAATGTCCAAATGGCTTTCCTTAGGGTTTGACCCCTCTTGGGCAAGTCTGAAAGCATAATTAGGACTTGTGTGAGCTGCCCAATTGGTCCCAACCCTTATGCATCTCATTTTGGCCATCTCACACACACTTATACACAATTTCATAACACCATTCACGAAACTACAATGCCATAACATGCTCAATTTGCATTCTAGTGATCACATAATATATTCTCCCATTTATACATGACATATTTCCATAATTACATGTGTTATAACATCATAGTACATATTCATCTATTGGTTACATCTTTTGCCATTTGTATGGCCTTAAAGTAGCAAAATTCAAGCACTTTCATGTCATCTTCTCATCTTTAAAGTGGTTAGCTTCCATTACCTTGCTCTCTTAGTCCACCTAGCATATTAAAACATTGGAAAGGAGTGGATGAGATTCAAAAAATTTCAATAGCTCATCTCCCATTCAATCATACATAATGGATGCAAAACAAGTCTCATAAATGCATGTATGGGTCATGTTGGCATGTGCAAATATTCAAGAGGTATTTTCATCATTTGAGAAGGTCATACATAGCATACAAAGGGCTTACCAACCAAGTGGATTGGCCTCACCCATTCTTTAAAAGGTTCTTAGACTCAACCATGCTCTTGGGAGTCAACTTCACTTTTGGGAGACTCTTTACTTTGTCTCAAGCAATCTTAAGGGTTCTTGGCTCATCCTCACCATGGCTAAAGGTTCTTGGCCTCACCACACTCAAGCAAACCTAAGCACACACCATAAATATCATATGAAAGCATATTGTAATATCATGGCACCATTGGAATCGAAGTCATACTAGAACACTTTTCATTGCTTAAAAATATATATATACACATTCAAAGACAAGTGAAGCAAACAATCATGCATGAGAGAAGGAGGAGTGGGCTACCTTGGAAGCAATTACACACTTTTTCTCTTGAACCAAGGCTCCCTCCTTCGGTCACACACACACAAAAGTGTAGGGATGATTTCTCTTGGCCTAAACACAATTTATGGAAGCCAATTAAGTTAATGGAATTAATTCTAAAGTCACACAGCTTGCTTAGACTCAAGCTTGATCTTTAACCCTCTTTATGGTTCCATAAATGCACCTAATGAAGCAACACCCCTCAAATAAATTCTAAGCTCCATTCTTTCCTTTCAAATATGATTCTTGACTCCTTTTAAGCCTTTTGAAATCATCACACGATCAAAATCAAGAGCCTAACTATATGTTACTTCTTTAGGTCATATTATGGAACATATAAGGCCAACTCATTTTCTATGGTTTCTAAATTTTTTCCAAGGCCTCCCCTCATCTTCATTCATCATATATGACTCAAAAATGGGCTTAGAAAAATTTAAAACTCTCCCTAGCTATATGAACCTCTCTTGGCCGAACCTATGCTAGGTTTTGGCACCCATGGACTTTGCTTTGTTTTCTCAAGGGGAAAAGCACATGGGAAAACTTCTAAGGATCTTAGGAGCTCAATTAAACTCTTATTTAGGCCTAGGAATTATTGTACAAAATCATATTTTACAAGGTACACTTAAAACTCTAGAAATTATATCTTGAAATCTAGTGACTAGTTTGTTATTTTCTTTGCATATTCTTGTTCTTCTCCTTCAAATTCTTAAGATTCACCCTTAGTTTATTTGAAAACTTGACTCCCTGAGGCTGACCATATATAGGTCGAAATGCTCATAAGAGAGGGGAGGAAGAAGATCAAGTGAAAAGATTGCATGATACCTTGATTTCCTAGGTTTTCTTGCTTATTCTTTACCTTCCTTGGCTTCTTCACCTTAATTTGAAATTTACCCTCTGTTCTTCCTTCAAAACAGCCCTAAGAACTTTAGCAAAATCATAGGAAAGAAGAGGGAAAAGGAGGAGAAGAGATTGGCTAAGAGAAAGTATAAAAAATAATCAAATTTCCATACCTTATGTCTTGGATTTCTCCTTCTTCTTCTCTCTCTTTGGTACGCCTAAACCCTAGCTTTCTTCTCTGAATTTAGGCAGAAAAATATGAGACAAAATGAAAGAAAGAGTGGGGCACCTCCTATTTATAGGTGGAGGAGAATGACTTTTCAAAAATTCTCATTTTGCCCTTCATTCTTGGCATTTTCGTTTCTCTTTCATTTTAGCTCCTTTTTTAGAACCGTATTTTCTATTATAAAATTTTTCAATTTAGTAAAATGTCTTTAGAATCAGTCAAATCAGAGCTAAAAGCTTCCCCGAACATATCCATTAAAGTTCGAGTACACTAACGTTGAAAAACGTCTACCAGAGGGGATTTAACTGTCCAGTGCTTCCCATGGTTTTCAAGACCTCTGAGAACCTCAAAGAACTCAAAAATTTTGTTTAAAAAACCCTCCTGTATGAATTCCAAAAATTACTCAAAATTATGAAAATGCCATTACATTTTGTAAGATTTCCATTAAAATTTGTTTCTTCATTCTAATTCTATTTTTTCTTCTGTCTAAAGCTAGGATTCTCATTTTTAGGAGTCTAAAAATGTTATCAAATTTTTCGGGACCTTAACTAATTCATTTCAGGGGACTTGCTTTGAAAATACATCCATTTTTGTCGTTTAACAAAAACCAAATGTTACAGATTGGGCATGCGTAAATAGTTAAAATCAGCATATAAAGGCTGCCTAAGTGGTCCAAATCCATATGCATCTCAAAATCACTTCCTAACTTAAGCTTACATACAAGTATCTTGAGGCATTTAGATGCCAAACTTTCTTTACATGCACATATGGTTCCAAAACCCATTTATTTATCATAAATACATAAATTTGTATATGTTCAACCAATTACATCATTCATATATCATGTGATTACAACTTTTGACATCAAAATGCTTATTTTCTTTCTCCTTTATCAGAGTACCATGTTTCAAGGTCTTTGGCCTCCATTATTTGATCCATTTAGCTCACCTAGATATAATTAGACATATGGAGGGAAAAAGTGAGATTCAAAGAATCTCAATAGCTCTTACCCTTTCAAACATAAATAATAGATGCATATACATATCAAAGAATGTATGCATGGCTTTCAAGCTACTAGTGAACATATACATAGCATTTTCCATATTCAAGAAGCTCATATATAACATACATAGGCTCTTAAGGGCATTGATCTAGCCTCACTCATTTTCCTTAGGACTTTTAGATTTGTCTCACTAATTTTTAAGGGACTTTTGACTAAGTCTTACTCTTCTTGAAACTTTTAACTTTGTCTCACCCAATCTTAAGGACTTTTGGCATCACCATACCCATTCAAGCTAAAACACATTTCAAGAGCATCATGGTACCGAAATAGCTATAAACTTTCATCATGGTATAAACATACATACACACATCCAAAGATAAGAAAAAAACTAAGAATGAATGGAAGAAAGGTTAGAGAGCTACCTTGGAGCCAATGCCACACACTTTTTCCTTGAATTTGTCTTCTCCTTTTTAGCCAAGCTTATGGAATTGGGTGGCACTTGATTCTCTTAGCCTAGACACATCAAATGAGACATGAATCACTCATGGAAATAAGCTTTGGCGTCACACACACTGTATGTGAAGCTACTTTCTCGTATAACTCTATTATGCTTCTATACAAGACACAATGCAGCAACTAGTGGAATTCAAAATCTTGGCTCCATTTTCTCCTTCAATCTAGGTCTCTTAACTCCATTTAAACTCTTTGGAGTTATCACAAATTCATTTTAAGGAGCCTAGTAATAAGTTTCTTTTTTCTGTCTCATTATGGAGCCTTGACGACTGTGTCATGCAATCTCAAATAAAATTAGGTAACAAAATAAATTCTATAGATAATGGTGCAACCTAGGTCATTTTCCCAAGGAGTTTGTGCCTCAATTTGTTTATGAAAGAGTGTTCCAAGTATTACTAAATGAAAATTGTTTAGGGGGGTTTTGGATTACTAAAAATTAATTGAACTGAAATTCGATTGACAAGAATAAAAAACTTAAGACTAAACAAAGTGAACAGTTAAGAAAATGTGGTAGCTAGCTTTCAGATGGACTCTCTAGAATTCAAATATCCTTGCTCCCTTTTTAGTGTACCAAATTTGGATTTAATTTCTTGCTCATTAATGTATTCCCCATAAAAGCTCTTAAATGATCGTCCAAGATTCAATTCATCAATTACTCAAAGAATTTGTAACCACAAGAAACCTTAAAAAATTAATTAATTGAATTAAGAACAAGAACATACTATAACCAATCCTAATTGATCAATAAAATCTGCTGCACAATCTACTTAAAATGCTAATTAACCAATTAGATTAATGAATTCCTCAAACAATTAATTGCGCAAAAATTCTAGCCACTTAATCTAACAACCATTGCATCAATTGACCTATAATCAAGAGGAAATTAAAATTAATTTGCATAACACTAATTTTGGAATTTTCACAAACATGTAATGATCACAATTAAAATTCCAAAAATTAAATATACTCAATCCACAAATCAAACCAATCCAGTAATTTCCAGCAATTAAATTCCTAAATTAATAAGCTAAACCTAGTCAAATTAATAATGGAACTAATACTAACATTAAAAGATTAAGCAAGGAATTTTTATCCAATATGGTGAGAAAATGTGGAGCTCAAATATGCATCTGGGAGTTTCCAAGCTTCAGCTAGCCACCAAGGATAATTCAAGCTTCCATGGAGAATTTAATCTAAGGAGAATCAATGGAATGAGTAGCAACCATGAAGAAACCAATGAGAAAATGCTCTTCGTTCAGCCTCTGAAGCTCTCATGTTTTACGTCGTGTTCCCTCCTTTTTTTCCCTAGCTCCTAGCTCGCTTGTTTTTTACGTTAAGGTCACGTTGTACGCGTTTTTCCCCCAGCTCACTTTTCATTAATACACGTCAGCTCGTAGCTTAATTCTTACTAAGAATCACATGGCTCATTTTTTAATTTAATTGCACCTTACGTGTTCCTTCATGCTCAGCCCACAGCTACATTAATCTCAAGCTCTCTCCATTCATCAATATTCACGCTCCTTCATTACACATGTGCTGCCTCATTCTATTTCTTTTACCCGTAGCTAAATCCTCCGAGCTCATTCCACGTGATATTCAAGCTCATGTCCACGTGTTTCTCCTTCTTCGTGTCTTATTCTCCAGCCAAGCACCTAGCTCTTGCCTCACACGAGTTATTTGATTATTCCCACATCAACTCCCTAAGAAAAACGTGCTCTATTCCACATTCTGGACCTTCCAATCTGTAGCATCTTCTCACAAACTTCAGTCCCTTGCATGCTCTGTTTTACTCACTTAACTTATCCTCCTATCTTCGCTGCTACCCCATGTCAACTCTGCATGCTCCAGCTTCTGTTCACAGCACCTAAACTCGAGCTTCTCACGTGGATTTCTCCATGCAAGGTTGTCACGCTAACTTACGTGTTATTCTCTCAGTTTCTGCTTCTTTTCGTGTTTTTGCTTTGCAAACCATTACTTCCAGCTTCTTCACGTTAGAACCAAGAAACTCGAGCCTCCAAAACTGAGCTACTTCCTCGTGTTGCTTCCAAGCTCCTTCATGCATCTTCCTTCACTTACTCTCTTCTGCATTCGAGCCTCTCAACTCGTGGCCTTATTTTCCATTCAAACCAGAACCCACTTAACCCGTAGCTTCTTTCATTTAAGCTCATTCTTCTCCTTTACGTGGCTGTTCAACCCTCAGCTCCAGCGTCTATCTTCTCAAGTGACGTAGCTTCATTTCACGTTATTGCCACGTTGTTTCTGCCCAGACTCCCAGCTCATTAAACTCGTATCTTTTGTGTTTCTTCACACGTTAAAACCATAGCTTTGCCTTCTTCGTGTAGCTTGAGTGTGTATTAGCCGTGGCTAGTTCTTTGTTTCTGCATGTGTATGAGAGTGAAGTAGCAACAGTGTTCTCTTCATGCAAGCCTCACGTCCTACTTCTCCTAGCTTTGTGAGCTTCCTCTCCATACATATAAAACCCAAGCATTCTCATCAAGAACCCGTTGCTTCTTCTTTTCCTCTCAAGTATGAAACCTAACTTCTTCCAGCTCTGTTCTAGCTTGTGGCTTCTCTTCACTCATTCAACTCACTTTAGCTCACAAGCTTTTTCTTGAATCATAAAAGCTCACCACATGCTCTGTTTTGCTCTTCTCTTCTTCATTTTCTTGCTCTGTTCCAATGGGTGGAAGTGTAGTGGCTAGTTCTAGGAGATTGAGTGTGAGTGTATATGGTGAGATGCCACGTGAGAATGGAGGAAGAGTGGATGCACTAAGGATGAAATGGCTCATGGCTTTTTTTTCTCCAATTACTCTTTCATATTTTCTCCAACATTAAGATTTAATTTGCTCAAAGTCTGCAAAAAAAATGGAGACAATTAAGTAGGAACAATCTTACAAAAATATTTAAACAAATTTATGCATTAAAACCAATAATTTTGCAATTTAATTCCTAAAATACAGAAATGGTCAATAAACTCAATTATCTTCCAATTGAAGTCCTTTAAGCCAAAATTTTTATAATCAAAATACCTAATTAGGAGAGGAAATATATATGAAAATTAGCAATTATCAAGCCTATACCTCCATCTTACAAACTAAGGTTTCTATTTTTTTTTTAAGGCTTCCTTTGATATTCTTCTATCATATCTAGTCCTATTCTAGCCTTAGAATAATTTAAAATACTCCCTAGGTGGCCAGACCTTTTTTGGCCGAGACATGCTCCTAGTTTGTGGAGCCATGGAGTTTTGTTACTTTTTCTTATGGGAATGGCTCATATAAATCTTCCTAGTGGTCTAAAGGACTCATTCAAGCACTTAAATAAGCTAAAACATCCTTAGAAAAATTCAGAATTTGCCAATTATCTCAAAATCCCTAGGTTCCCATTCTTAAATTTTCAAGCTTCTCTTTTAATTCCCTTTGGATATTCTTAATCCTCACACCCCATAACCCTTTTTCCTACCTTAATTTGGTCAGAATTTCTTCCCTAATAGATGGGCTCAAGGCTAGATGAAGAACACCATGAAGGAGTAAGGAAGGAGAAGCAACAAAGGCAATGAATCTTACCTTAGTTTCAAGACTTTTTCAAGAGTTCTTCCACTTACTTCAAACTTCTCCTCCCAATTCTGATTTTCCCCCTCTGAACCAACCATGAAACATCCTTAATCAACCATTAAAATCATAACAAAAGAGGGGAGAAAGAGAAGAAGAAGGTGGAAGAAGGAAGAAGCATAAGAAAACTTGAATTCTTACACTTTTTTGTTGGTTTTTCCTTTTCCCTTGCTCTTTGTCACACCATAATTTATCAACCTCATTAAGACTCTACTCATGCTTGATTTCATGTAAAAAAGCTTGATTTTGCACCAGTTTAAAGAGAAGGAATAGAAATAATAGCATTTAATATGCTACATCAAGGTTTAAAAACTCATATTTCACTCTGGAGACCCCGTGGACTCCCCAATATCATCCTCTACTCATATTCCATCTAAACAAGTCATAACCATTACAAAATATTCCATACATTTCGGTTTATAAGTGACACATTAGAAAATCACAAATTGGTCTCCAGTCCAAAGTTCAATTTAGATATTAGCTAGAGAGAAAAAATAGTCCAGACCAAAATAGAAGCAATTAGACCACAAAAATTGATGAAATAGTAACCAAGATTTAACTGCATCCCTGTTACTAATCTGGAACTTCAAAAATTTGATTCTCCCTTTACAGACCTCCAAATGAGGTGATTTTAATGGCCATAGAAAGATTATCATGTCTAGTTTATGTCTATAAAATTTCATAGTCATTGGACAATATTTGGCCCACGAATGATAGAGGTGAAGGAACTGACCATTTGCATGGTGCCACTGTCAAATTTAAAAATTTTTGTCAACTTTGGAAAATCACCAAAAATTCTTTAGAGCTTCAAATAATATGTACTTTAACTTTCCAAAAAGCTCTAGACAAGACCTATATGTATGCTGAATTTCAAGCCAGGAAGAGCTCATTTGGTCAGATCTTAACATAGCTTTAGAATATGGGAGATTTGGCCCCATACACAAGTCAAAATTGGTCCATTTAGCTTCTTAATTTCTCTAGCACCTCTCGGGCACATTTTAAAGTAGAAATACATCATATATGAGCTTCCCAAGTGGTCCAAACTATCATACATCTCAAATTCACTATGCTACATGCAAGAATACATAACTAAACATAAGCCACCAAGTGTCCAAAACTCATATTATCATTGATTTGATTCTAATTTTGGTTCACACACTACCTATACATACTTTTACATCTGCTCAAATATTTACATCTCAAAAATAATATTTACATATAAACTTTGACAATTCTTTACATCAAGAACTATACAAATGACAAAATATGGTCTATCAAGTGTCTTGGCTTCCACTTTAGCCTTTTTGAACTCCACCTAGGCATGTTTAAATGGGAGAGGGAAGGGGTGAGATTCATGGAATCTTAATAGCTCAAACATCCATTCAAGCAAGCAATCAAGGCATATCACATGTCAAGGGGACACAAGTATGTATCCAATACAAACATAAAGCATTCAATTCAACATTTCCATGCCATAACATCAAATCAAAGCTTAAAGCGAGCTCTAAGAGCTTTTGATTTAGTTTCACCCCATTTTTGAGACTTTTAGAATAGCTTCACCCTTGGTCTAGGGATTTTTGACTTAGTTTCACTCATCCATGAGACTTTTGGCTTTGTCTCATCCATTCCTAAGGACTTTTGGCTTCACTTCACCCATCACAGGGGATTTTTGGCATAACCTCACCTATAAGAGCAATTTTCATAACCAAGACACAATTCAAGAAATATATTAGTACCAATGTAATAAGGCAATATCATATGGCATGTCTTATAATACAAACACACATACAAGCATCCAAGGGCATGCATATAACCAAAATGCAACAAGAAAGAGTGAAGAGCTACCTTGGTGCCAAAATAAGTCTTTTACTTGGTTATTTCTCTTCCCTTAAAGCCACACACTTGGAAGTAAATGAGTTTGGTTTCTGAGAGGTCGTGTCACACAACTTCCAAAATAAAACAAGGTTGAAAAATATATAGCTAGTGGCACAATCTAGATCATCTCCCTTGGAAATTGAATTCAATATTTAATTGGGTTTTCTAAATATTAAAAGATGCTAGAACTATCTAATTTATGGGGGTTTTGGATCTAATTAAACTAATTAAAATAAAATTGAAGTAAAATTCTTAATTGCTACTTAATTGCATGAACTAATAGTTGAAAGATAGACTTGTAACTAACCTTGGATTCATCTCTTAGTATCTACTATCTTTATCCTAATTCAATTGTAATTAATTCTAGTCTAAGAGTCCCTAATTGTGTTTATAACAATGTATTTTGAGTTACCATATAAGAATCAAGAGATTAACAAATTAATGTTGAATTGAAACCTCAACCCCACATCAAATCACTAATTCTTGTCATTAGGATCAATGAATACTTAATTTGATTGATTAATGGACCAATTAGTCTCTGAATTATCACCCTAAGATATTTAATTAACCAATTAAACTCTAAATAATCTTCAAATTAGACAATTAAGCACTCAATTTTATTTATGCATTTCATCAAACACCTTGACTACATACATGAAAAATTGGAAGAGAATGAAAAATTCAGCACTTGATTTAATCAATTAATCAACAAAAAAGTATCATAATTAGTGTCTAACCAGCCACTAATTACAATTACACCAATCCCAATCAATTACATCTTAACTAAGCATGTACAAGAAAAAGGCAAAGTGTAGAAAGTAAGAAAATCTTAGCCAAGAATCTATTTATAATCCATGGATTCAAGCTTCCCCAAGAACCTCCTTCTAGCTAGCCATAAGATGGAGATTTAATGCTTCATGAAGGTGGAAGAATGGTGGAGAATGGAAGATGAAATGGCTACAACATTGTGAATGGTAGTATGGTATGGATGAATGACAATGGAGTGTGTTTTTTTTAATACGATGGAATGAGATGGCTTTTATTTGATAAATAATGGTTCTTCCTGCAGCCTTTCATTAAAAATCACGTGCCTTCCTCTCTGGATGAATCTCACATGTTGTGGATGGGGTGTTATGCAATGGAATGAGTGAATGATGTGTGTCCCATTTGGTTGATTGAATGATATGTTGATTAATTCTACGATGGATGATTCATCCTCTTGATGTTGCCACGAATGTGTTATTTTATTCCCCTCATGTGGTTGCTTCTTATTTTCTTTTTATATCACTTGTTCAACCTCCCTCACACACTTCATATAATTCTTCCACGTGTTCTCTTATGTGTGGCTCTCACTTCTCTTCATTCCCTTGTAGCTTCTTACGTAAGACATGGTTTTGAATAACGTACTCCTTGTACGTGCTTAGCTTGCATCTTCAAGGGAAAACTCATGCTTTAACTTCTTCTAGCCTAAGTCTTTATTCCTTTCTTCATGCATCCTTTTTAAAGAGTCCATGCACATGCTTCTCCTTTTCTTCATCGTTGTACTATTCACATGCATAGCCCATTTCTTCCACATCAACCTGTAACATCTTATTTATCATGTTGCTTCTCCTCTATTTCATCCATGTCATTTCTTCTCTTTCGTTCAGCTCCAACTTCTCCATGTATCATATGGCCTGCATATATGCTTCTTCTCCTCACCAAAATTCTAGCCCATAGCTTCTTTTCTATCATGTTTGTTCCTTCCTCTCCATTTGCTTGAGTGTGCTAATGTCTCTACATGGAGCTGCTTCTACGTAAATATTGGACATTGCTGCATGGTTGTGTTTAAACTTCATCCAATAAACCCATGGCTGCATCTTTGTTCAGCTGCGACCTGTGGCTTTCTTCCTCTTTTTTCTCTTCACACATGAGATGCCCGTAGATGGTTCTACCTCTTGTTTCATCCACCCAAGCCTCTTTTTCATTCATCCTTCTCTTTAAATGCTTTTTCATTTGTGTTTTCTCAAAGTACCAGAACCAATGGCTGCATGCTTCTTGCTTTGCCTTTTTGGCAAACTTCAAGTAAGGGAAAGGAACCTGTAGCTACATTTACTATTTTGCATGTGTTTAATGATGTATTGATTGGAGGTATGAGAGCTACATGGAAGTGTGTGTGTGTGTGTGATGAGATGAAGCTGAACTTGGTGTGGGTAATGTGGAAAAGATGCCATGGCTCTACTATGTGGAGAGATTAAAGTGTTATGCTAGTGAAGGAATGTGGGTGTGCTTAAATGAGTCTAGTATGTGCTTATGTATGTAATGTGGCCACGTGGATAGCTTATGTGTGTGCTTGAAGGGAGTAGATGCTGTGCTGGTTGGAGGAAAGTGAACAAAGCAAGCATGAGTGAATGAATGAAGTCAAGGGTGTTGGAGTTGACTTGTGGCTTCTTAAATCCTTCATCATGTGATTTACTCTTTTCTCTACTTCAAAACCATAGCAAGAGATACAAATTTTGCATAAACAATAATAATAATAATAAAATAATTTAACAAGAAGAATTCATAAAATTATTAAAATGAATTTATACATTTAAATTCAATAATTCTGTAAATAAATTCTTAAAATGTAGAAATGGCCAATAAACTCAATTATCCTCCAATTAAATTCATTAAACCATATTTGCTTATTGAAATGCCTAAGTTAGGAGAATTAAAATATATAAAAATGGCCTTCATTAGTTCCTTTGGCCTAGACATAATGAATAAGGTTCAATTACATTCTTAAAGTAAGCTAGAACATTACATATGCACTAAGGAAACACACTTTATCTATTGGTTACATAATAGCTCCATTAATGGCCTAATGAAGCAACTACCACAGTTCAAGTTCTTGATTCCACTCTTTTATCATATCTAGGCCTCTTGGTTCCATTTAGACTTCTTGAAGTCATCACAAACCCATTTCCAAGAGTCTAGATACAAGTTACTTCTTAAGGCTACATTATGGAACCTATTGCCCCATCTCCCAATCTATGGGTTCCAAATTGTTTTCAAGGGTTTCTCCCATCTTCTTCCATAACATAAAGTCCCAAACCAAGTTTAGCACAAATTAAAACACTCCCTAACCCTTCCAAACCCTTCAAGCCGAGACAATGGAGGCATTATAAACCTATGGACTTTGTAATTTTTCCTTAAAGGGAGAAGCACTTGAGAGGCTTCCTAAGGGTCTTAGGGATTTAAACAAACACTTACATAGGCTAAGGAATTTTTAGACAAAATCATATTTCACAATTTGTCCAAGGATTCCTCACTTTCCCATCTTAATTTTCATTAGCTTTTCTTCCAATTTCTTTGCATTTCCTAGGTTCCCACACACTAATTCATAGGTTTCTTGCTTGTTCTAGGTCAAAACCCACTCCCTCTCTTAAGCTCTTTCCTTGGCCAAAACATCACACATGAAGAGCAAAGGAAGAAGAGCAAATAAAACTATGAATTATACCTTATTTTCCTTGCTTCTTCAAGAGTCTTTCCCTTTGCCTTAACCTACTTTTTGAATTTCTAAACTTTCTCCTTTGAACCAAGGCCAAAACAAATCCAATTCATCCATCAAAACCATAGAAAGAGAGAGCAAAGAGAGAAGAATAAGATTTCAAGAAGGAAGGCCATGAAAATCCTTAAAATTCTATACCTTTCTTAGCTTTTTTCTTCTTCCTCTTGAGCTCTCTTTGTGCATCCTTCTCCCTAGTCTTCTCCTCTATTTGAGCAGCACACTAAGACAATTAGAATAAGGGGAGGAATGGGATGCCTCTTTTAAAGAATAATCAAGAAGGAATTATTTCAAAAAATGACATTTATGTCCTGTGTACGTGGCATTTTTGTTTTAAATTTGTTTTAGCTCCTTTTTTATAACCGTCATTTTCATCATAAAATTTAGGTCCTCGATCCTATAAAATAGCTTTAGAATCACTCCATTTGGTTTTAGAACCTTCCCGGATGGAGAAGTCAGAATTCAGGCCAATCGACATTAGAAAACATACACCGGTGGAGTTTTAACTATCCTAGGGCTTCCTATGGTTTTCAAGGCCTCTGAGAACCTAGAAAGCTCAAAATTTTTATTAAAAAAACCCTCTTGTGAGCTGTCTAAAATGACTCTCATTACAACCAAAGACACCTCTCGCTATTGTGAAAGCTTCACAGCTATCCTCGCCACGGCTAGTGCTATTGCGAGATATTTCCTGGATTTTGTATGAGCATAAACTCGCTATAACTAACTGGCATCCTCGCTATAGTGAAGGGACTCACTTCTCATGCTAACTCATGTCGACGTTTCTACGGACTACGGATGTTACACTCTCCTTCTTATGCATCTCTCAACTCTCTCAAATTTGTTTAGACCAAAAAAGCATCAGTAGAGAGAAAGAGAAAGGGCTGAACATTTTTATAAAGCCAAGTGTCCTTTCCCATAGCTTTTCAAATTTACAATTTTGCCACTACATTTTGACTATGCCATTTGAGCTCGTTTTAAATCCCTTTTGAGAATTTTCTTTTCTATTATAAAATTTAGGTTCTTAAACTTATAAAATACCTTTAGAATCACTTAAATTAGATCTAAAACCTTTTCGAACAAAATGGTCAAAATTCAGATTAACTGACATTATAAAATGTCAATCAGAGGGGTTTTTACCATTTTAAGGGTTCCTATAGTTTTTAGAGCCTCTGAGAACCCCAAAAAATTCATTTTTCCTATTTAAAAATTTTTCTATTGAGTTTTCTAAAAAATGCTTGAAATTATGAAAATGCCATTAATTTTTGCCAATTTTCGTCTAGTTATTCTAATTCCATTTTCAAGGCACCTCTAGCTTTAGATCCTCATTATTTAAGGTTTAGATTATTGCTCTAATTTTATTGGACCTCAAATCATTCTATCTAGGGGACTTCCTTTTATATCCAGTGTATTTCGAACGTTTATGGAGAAACCAAACATTACATTTCTTACGTTTACGAAGGAGTCGGATATTACACACCATACTAAACTTATGTGGAGCTACTATGAGTTGGTGGAAACCAAGGAAGAAGAAGACATGCCACTTATAAAAAGGTGGAAGGGATTTTTTATAACATTTGCCTTTATTTACATTTTTGCCATTATATTTTGACTATGTTGTCTGAGTTCATTTTAGATCTTTTTTTTAAATTGTCTTTTCCATTATAAAATTTAGGTTCTCTAACTTATAAGATGCTTTTAGAATCACTTAATTTGTATCTAAAACCTTCTCACATAAAAGGTTCAAAGTTCAATTCAACTGATATTGTAAAACGTCAACCGGAAGGGTTTTAATTGTTTTAGAAGTTCCTATAATTTTTAGAACCTCTGAAAACCTTGGGAAACTCATTTTTCTCATTTAAAAATCCTTCCTTTGATTTTCTAAAAGGTGCCCAAAATTATGAAAATGCCATTACATTTTTGTCCATTTTCGTTTCATTGTTCTGGCTTTATTTTTAGGGCATCTCTGACCTTGGATCCTCATTATTTAAAACCTAAAATATTGCACTAATTTTATTTGATCTCAAATCATTCTATCTGAGAGACTTTCTTTTATATATAATGAATTTTGTATGTTTATGGAGATATCGAACATTATATTTCTCATATTTACGAAGGAACCGGAAGTTACATTCAATTCCTAAAATCTTTCCTCACATTTGTCATCCCAAATGAATGGTTGATCCTTCTAAGTTAATCTAGTCAAGGGTGTAACTAGTTGAGAAAATCCCTTAATGAATCTCTTATAGTATTTGGCTAGTCCCAAGAAGCTCCTAACCTCCATAATAGTTTTAGGCCTTTCCCAGTTCACTACCGCCTCTATTTTGTTAGGATCTATTGCTACCTTTTTTTCAAAAATTACATGCCCTAAGCATTCGACTTCTTTTAACCAAAACTCATACTTATTGAGTTTAGCAAACAATTACTTTTCCTTTATGATCTAGAGAACAATTCTAATATGCTTTTCATGTTCCTCTTCCCTCCTGGAATAAATGAGAATATCATTTATGAAGATAACCACAAATTGATCCAGATACGGCCAAAAAATTCTATTTATATAATCCATAAAAATAGCTGAGACATTGGTCAAACCAAAAAGCATAACGAGAAATTCATAATGACCATACTTAGTTATAAAAGCAGTTTTTGGAATGTCCTCAGCTTTGATTCTCAATTGGTGGTATCCTAATCTCATCTTAGATCTATCTTAAAGAAAATGGAGGCTCCTATTAGCTAGTCTAAGAGATCATTTATCTTGAGCAGTGGGTATTTATTCTTTATGGTTGCCTTGTTCAACTACCCATAATATATACACAATCTCATATTCCTATCTTTCTTTTTGACAAACAACACCAGTGCATCCCATAAGGATACACTGGGTCTAATAAACCCTTTTTCTAACAGTTTTTCTAATTGTTTTTTCAGTTCAACTAATTCAACTGAGGCTATCCTATAAGGTGCTCTAGCTATGGGACTAGTTTTAGGCACTAAATCAATCAAAAACTCTAACTCTCTATCAAGAGGAAGACTGCTAATCGTAGTAGGGAATACCTCAGGGAAATCTCTAACTATAGGTATATCTATTATTCCCTCTTCAACCTCAACTTGTAGAGAAACGAAGACTAAAAGCCCTTGACAACCCTTCATAAGGTAGCTGTGACGACCCTACCTTGTTATCATTGTAATTATAGTTAAATACAAGTATGTTTAATTAGAGATCAAGGTTTGAGGTCATTATATTTTACCACATTACAAAAATATGAGGAAATTTGAACATTGATGTTAGGGTCATCACCATACCACCACAACAAGATAAAATTTGTATAAAAGAAATCCTACTACCATAAGGGGTTGATGACTCAACCATCCATCAGTTTTAATACCTAATAACCTCCCACAACCAAAACTCACACTTGCTCAACTTGGTATACAACTTATGCTCTCTCAAGGTTTGAAGAATTATCCTAAGATACTCTTCATGCTCCTCACTACTTTTAGAGTAGACAAGAATGTCATCAATGAAGACTACCATAAACCGGTCAAGATAAGGCCTAAAAATCCTATTCATGTAATCCATGAAAATGGCAGGGGCATTGGTTAACCCAAAAGGCATAACTAGGAATTCATAATGGCCGTATCGAGTCCTAAAGGCAGTTTTAGGTACATCCTCAGCCTTGACTCTAAGTTGGTGGTATCCCGATCTAAGGTCAATCTTTGAAAAGACCGACGCTCTAACTAATTGGTCAAGTAAGTCATCAATTCTAGGCAAAGGGTATTTATTCTTGACAGTTGCTTGGTTCAATTGCCTATAGTCAATGCAAAGTCTAAGACTACCATCTTTCTTCTTGACAAACAATATTGGTGCTCCCCATAGAGACACACTTGGCCTAATAAACCCTTTCTCAAGTAACTCTTCTAGTTGACTCTTCAACTCAACTAACTCAGCAGGTGCCATTCTATATGGAGCCTTAGAGATTGGACCTGTACCGGGTACCAAATCAACAGAAAATTCTAGCTCTCTCTCTGGAGGTAGTCCACTAAACTCCTTAGAAAAAACTTCAGGGAACTCCCTAATCACAGGTATATCCTCCAACCCATCATCAACCTCAACATGCAATGAAAAAAATACTAGAAACCCTTGGCAACCACGCCTAAGGCACCTCCCGGCTTGGGCGGCAGACAAACAAGTAAGCTCAGTCACCGGACCAGTTTCAGATATATTTGCAGGTAAGGAAACAGTCTTACGGTTACAGTCAAGTATCACATTATTAGCCGACAACCAGTCCATACCAATGATTACATCAAAGTCACACAAAGGGATGCAAATCAAATCAAGGGTAGTACAACGGCTATCCAATTGTACAGTACAATTTAAGCATACATCATATGTAATCATAGAATATCCAGTAGGGGTGGACACAGATAATTCAAATGGAAACATGCTAATTTTAAGGCCCAGACGCTTAACACAGTCATATGAGATGAATGAGTGGGTCGCACCCAAGTCAAACAATGCATCTACGACATGATTATGGACAAGTAAAGTACCTCGGATCAGACTAGGGGATCTACTAGCCTCTTGCTGCATAAGTGCAAACACCCTTCCTTGGATAGGTGGCTTAACCGATAAAGCCGACTCTCGTGACACCATGCAAGTCCGTGCATAGTGTCCAGGCTTCCCACAATTATAGCACACTGGGCATGGCCCATTCCCATGGTTCTTCCCACACTTGGCACAAGTAGGTAGGGCACTCATCGCACTCCTTAGTGGTCCCATGCTTCTTCTTTGAGGGACATTCCTTAGGGGTGGTCTCCTTCCCCAAAAGTCACTTCCACTATTGGCTCCTTTCTTGCTTCCGCCCCTAAAGGGCTCCATGCCTCGGTCACGTTTACCTTCCAAGGTCTTCTTCTGCTTGGCCTCACTCTCCATCATAGCCCTTTCCGTCACTCTACACTTCTCCACCAATTCATCAAAATTACGAATTTGTAGAGATACAATCTTATCCTTAATCTCCGGCCTTAAGCCTCTTTCAAACTTTTCAGCCTTCCAGGGCTCATCATCAAAGCGCTTCAAGTAAGAGGAGAAGCAAGACAATTGGATGAATTTAGCTGCATATTGGTCTACATTCATGTCTCCTTGCTCAAGGAAGTTAAACTCGGCTTCCTTGCCTGCCTTCACCGATGATAGGAAATATCTGTTCTCAAAAGCCATCTGAAAACTTTCCCAGGTCAAGGATATCTCTCTTGCAACCAACAGTCTGGAGGCATTTCTCCACCAATGTTCAGCCTCACCCTCTAATTTGTAAATGGCCAACCTTGCCTTTTGTTCTGTAGTGCAGGTCATAACCTCAAAGATTTTCTCTAATTGCATTAACCATCTCTCAGCTTTCTCAGTATCTAACTCCCTCAAGAATGATGGAGGATCAGCTTTCCTGAATTTGGCTAATGCAATAGAGAGGTCACTATCCTCCCCTTGGTGTCCCACATCAGGGTTATAACCAGCCCTCACACGGTTCTCCATTGGCACCTCCTCATTTCGCTTATTCATACTTTCATGTAGCTGTTGCAGCACTTGCACAGTCGCTGCATGAGCCTCAGCTTGCTCTTAAAGCCGGTCAGCCATTGCCCTTACCGTAGTCTCATGGGCCTCAGCTTGTTCTCTCATTCGGTTGGCCATTGCAACCATGGCCTCTTGCATCTCTCTTAACATCTCAGTTGTTTCTCTACGAGTAGCCATCTAGTTCTGCAATGCCACAAGCACAACCACAAGCATCTCCCATTAACCACAGTCCAAGGCAACCAAACACAACTCCACCCATGGCAGGTATATATACAAGTATGAGGGTTATCATCAGGTCACAATGTTCCTATTCCTATCATGCATGCATCATGATTGCCAAGTTTTCTAACCACAAAGCAGTAAATCAAACACATTTGCCTGAACCATTGCTCTGATACCAACTGTAACAACTCTAACTTCCAATTATAGTAATTAAGGTTAAGTACATGATTAATAATCATATATCAAGGTTTGAAGTCATTAAAATTAATTACATCGGGAACAAGTGAGAAAATTTGAAACCTTAATGTTGCTAGGGTCATTAGCTAGACAACCACAATTATTCGAATGCGTGAGTGAATTTAATTATTAATGAGGAGCCTTTGATTCTTCCATCCATCATTTCCAACTCATAAAATCCTCATACAAGTATTTCTAAATCATTACTTAGCATTACCTTAAGAGAAACTAAGGTTTCTAGGTGAATATGAGAAATAAAGCACTTTCGCTGCGGCTAAATTCCCTTGCGCCGTGGCCAATTACTCTCGGTTCAACTCCTTACGACTTCACAAATTTTTCACATTTCGCCGCGGCCAAATACCCCTTTAGCCGAGGCCAAATACCCTCTGGAACACCCCCAAATCTGCCTCTCAGACTTAGCCGCGGCTAACGTCACTATTCACCGAGGCCAATTGCTCTCTATTTCTTCCCTGACAGGTTCACCACATTTGGCCGAGGCCAATTAAATGTTGGCCGCGGCCAATTCTTCTCTGTTACCATTTGGCCTAGGCCAATTAAATGTTGACCGCGGCCAATTCCCTTCTGTTCCTACAACTCCTAAAATTTCATCTCATGCTCTCCAATTCCCCCTCTAGCAACACTAAAGGCTACTTTAACTTAGTTTGTGAAGATTTAGTGTCTTTGTTTTACCTAATTTACCTAACATATCTATCATTACCCATTCAAAATTCAAATGTGGATCCTTAGCCCTCTAGCTACCATAAACTAGTGAGTTCATAGATTAATGACAGCAAATGTATTATGGTCACAAGGTGCATGGGGTCAATGCTTAATGTTCATATAAAATCAAATCACTTATCCATTATTAGCCAATTACAATCATAATGTTCAATTCCATAATAATCAAATTACATATACAATCCCTATACTTGGCAACTCATGATGCAATGCAGCAATGATACAAAACTAATAATTTAGTTACAATACATTTTGTCAAAGCTCCCAAACCTATGTGCTAACAAACCATTTAATAATCTTCCATTAATTTTCTCCTTGCCACTAAAAGGTCCGGTCCCTGAAAATGTTAGTCCACAACGAGGTGAGATATATAATCTCAGTAACAAAAGGCAATTCCTATATATATGTACAAGTTAATCAATCCAATGCAATTTCATATCATCAATTCCATAATCATCAATTCAATTCGCAAATGAACTAGTTAAACTACCAATAACTACTGTCCTATACCAGCAGTCATACACAACATGTTAATGGCCAATAACATCGGGAGAGGTCCATCCATGGCACCTACTCCATAATGAGCACAACCAGGGCTCAGTGCATCTGGGGTTTGATCACAACCCGGTGCTCGATCGAAGCACATGCACGGGTGGCAGCCGCACCACAGTTCCACCATGAACTCACAAGGTCCAATCACAATAACAATCCAAGTAGTCAACCAATCATTTAGCATTTCAAAATTATATACGTGCAAATAATATCAGATTAACATGAACATATACATGGAATTGAAAAATAACCCAAGTTACCTCAATGAAGCCAATTACTTTTCCCCTAGCTACCATAATAATCCAAATGCACACCAAGCCTATAACAAACGTAATTATCATCATTTCTAATCACAATCAAATATCCAAAAAGTTGAACTACTAATGACAGACTAGAGGTTACTCACCTAATTACCAAGGGATTTAATTTCGGATTCCAACTTTCCCACACCAGAAATTGCCATAGTTCACTCCAATTTTTGGGTAATTTCACATGACACCAAAGCCCATATCATAGGTCAACTATAAGGGTTTCAAACTAACAAAAAAATACATCAAAATGGGAAGGAGATACTCACTTAACAACAGCCACAGCCTTACCTCTGAAAATCCACCATGAACTCACCAAAATTCACATTTCAATCATCAAGCTCAGAAAATTGGGTTTTCCACCATTATCTCCTTGTAATTTCACACAATAACAGAACCCATTATGATAATACATCCTTAGGGGTATTTTCCAGCAAAGTGATACACAAAATGGAAGGGAAAAGCTTACCTAATCCTCCCTCTAACCTCCAAGTCCGAAAATCTTGCAAGGAATCACTAAACACCAAATTTCAGATTTGAGAAGAAGATGAAAATGCTCAAACCCAGAAATTAATTGGACCAAAATAAAGAGAAGGATGAGAGGGTCAAGTTATATATAACTCACCTTGGCCAAATCATCCTCTAGAAGTGAGAAATGGTGGAGGAATGCAGAAAACCCTAGCCTCCTCTCTTCCTATGCGAAAATGGAGTTCTCCTTTGTCTAAGATTGAGTTGGTTTGCAGAATAGAGGGTAAGGGGCTGAGTAAGTTAGGGTTTTAGATGGGTTTGGGTCAACCCTAAAGCCCAAAATCCACTTAGGTTCATATGTGTGCTTATTGGGCCTTTGTTTAGTGAGGTGGGTTGCAGAACATTTTAAGTTTAAGTGAAGCATGCTGACCCAATGGCCCAACTCTTTGGTGGGTTCAGATTTTGTATACTTGTTGGACCTTATTTCATGAGTTGGGTTGCAGACATTTGATTGGGTTAGGCCAAGTTCCAAAAGTCAATCTAACTTGGGTCTGCATAATGTGTGTTGGGCCAACTATAAGGGCTCATGTAAATTGGGTCTTAGGCCTCTCTTTTCATTAAATCAAATTGGGCTATTATTAGGTGATCTCTCTTGGCCCAAATCTCATGATAAGGAGTTGGGCTTAACCTAAAATCATTAGGCCCCCATAAATCCTTATCCATGGCTTATTCAAATTAATTTTGGGCCCAAATTAGGTTTTAATCTAATTAAAATCTTAAACCCATATTAATAATTTATTTCTCGAAAATCTCCATTCACTTATCTTGCACAATCATCCTATATTAATTATTCCTAATTAATCTGAATCCATGATTAATACATTAATTAATTTTTAGGGTGTTACAGTAGCTTTCAGCCTGGGCAGTGGATAATACAGGAAACTCAACGGAAAGTCTAGAATCAAATATATAAATATGCAACGACACCAATTTACAAGAATAATCAAGGATAGCATTATTTGTAGATAACAAATCCATGTCAATAATAAGGTCAATACCATTCATAGGAATACATACTAAATTAAAAGTAGTGGATTGTCTATCAAATTGTGTCACACAGTTTAAACAAACATGAGAAGTAGCAACATTTCCACCTGTGGGAGTAGTTATAGACAAATCAAATTGTAACATACTGATTTTCAAATCCAAACTCTTAGCATAATCATATGAAATGAATGAGTGAATTGCCTTAGAGTCAAATAGTGCATTTACAATACAATTATCAATTGAAATCGAAACTTGGATCAAACTAGGCGAGTGGACTGCCTCTTAACAAATTAAAGCAAATACTCTCCCCTGTGTTTGTGGTTTGGTGCTTGGGGTTGGCTCTTTTTAGACTTGACAATCTCTAGAAAAATGTCCTGACCGTCTGAATCTGAAGCATATGTTCTTACCCGCTTTGTAGGGGCTATTTCCATAGTTCTTGCCATATGATACATATTCTTACCACAAAACCTTGGCCTTGTTATTTCCCTCTAATTTGGTCTCCACTCTTTCTAGGTTTCTTATTCTAGAATTTTTCCCCATTCCCTCTCTTGAAAGTGCTATTCTCCCTCTCTCTCTCTCTCTCTTTTTTGACTGTGTTCTCCTCCTTTCTGCCTCTGCATGCAGTATACTTTCTTCTACCGGCATACAAATTTCAACTAACTCATCAAAATTCCTCTATCAAAGGGTGATCACTCTATCCCTTATTTCTGGCCAAAGTCCTTATTCTAATTTAGAAGCACTCCAAGCCTCATCATGATGGTCTCTCAAGTAAGAAGAGAATCTGGATAACTTTATGTGTTTGGCTACATATCAATCCACTGTCATATCACCCTGTACTAATTTGATGAACTCCACCTCCTTCCTACTTTTCACTAAAAAGGGAAAATACTTGTCATTGAACACCCTTTAAAAGGCTTCCTAGTTAAGTGAGGTTCCTTTGGCTATCAAGGTTCTCTCTGCACTCTTCTACTAAAACTTAGCCTCTCCCTCAAGCATATAAGCTACCAACAAGGCTTTCTATTCTGATGTACAATCCATAACCCTGAATATTTTTTCTAACTATATCATCCACATTTCCACCTTAGTGGGATCATACTCACCTTGAAATATTAGGGGATGGGCTTTCCAAAAGTGGGATAAAACTAGTAGTATAAGGTTGACTCTAGGCTCCCCTTCCTGAGGCATCTCATGGTTTTTAGTTGGCTCATCCACTTTTATAGGGTCTTTCTCAACATTTTTGCCCTCATCTCTTTTCCTCAGGGCTTCCTATACTTGCTCCAACGTTTCAGCAGTGGTAGCTTGCTTGATTGCTTGTTCTTCCAACTTACCTGACATAGACTATATGGCTATTGTTAATTCTTCTAAAATCTCAGTTTGTATTTTCCTTGAGGCCATACTAAACTATTATGTACATAAATTCATTTGCAAAACAAGCAACAAAGTCAAGTAAGATACTCAGTCAATAATCCTTAAAGGAAAGATCTATACAGCCTAAACGTTTAACATGCAAAAAACCACAACAAAGGGTCCTAATCAAACATGAATTTCTTCAATCATTACTTTGATACCAAGCTGTCATACCTAGATGATTCCTATTATATTTACAAGAAAACATAGGTTCATAACTTTGTTATTCTCCTTCTCATAAAAATTCTCATTTCGCGGTGGAGAAATAAAAGCTACAAAGTTACTATTAACTTGAATTTTTGGACCTATTTTTGTGAAATTTCTTTACCCCATCAAATGTCATCCAAAAATCATAAAAATTGGTAGGATGAGTCCTTATTATATTAATTAGGATCCATTAAAATATTTTTCAAAAATTTCCATAGATGGCCCCTTAACCAATACCATTTAGACTACTACTTGGTTTGAACTCATTGTACCCTATGCTCACAATTTCTGACTTAGTTAGCCTAGTGAATGAATTCAAAAAAAATCTAAAAATTTTGAGATCTAAGTTTATATGTCTTAGCTACAATCTTATAAAATTTCATGCATTAATTTATTCATTTATCTATTTAACCAGATTTATTATAAACCTTATTCAGAATTGTCCTGTACAAAAGTTAAGTTAAATTAGTACATTGCTTCCATAATCTAACTAGTCCCAAAAATTTCGTAACTTTCTAAATCATAAGCTCAAAGGATGGAGAACTCATTATAAAATTTTGGACTTAGAACTCCCCGTCCAACTATTTCTACCTATAACAAACATTAAGTACCTAAATTGCATACCAATTTGATGTTTTAGCTAAATATACTCTGTTATGATTTCTCCAAACTCAAGGGATTCATGCATAACATTTTAAGATGGCTCCCTAATATCAACCAAACACATAATATTTTTCCAAAATCATTCCCAAGATTATGATAATCAGTTTCATGCAAAAACGATAATTTGAGTTACTTTTACATACAAGCCAACATTTCTATCAAGTATTATTGTTGGGTTGCGCGGAAAGTTACTCAAGTACCATTATCATACAAACACAAAATAAAACTACAGACAACCCTACATTCTCAAAACTAAAGTCACATTTTAACATTTTACATTATTCAGAGAGTGTACTAGCTATGATAACAATATGTGCCCTATGATTCTGCTTGTTTATTTTCTGTTTGTTTGGCTCTGTTTGCGATATAACTAATACCTGAAAAATAGTTAACTTCATAATGAGATAAATCATAGTAGATAATAGTGCATTCACAAAGTATACATATAAACAACACTAAATATCATCCCGAATAAATTCAATGCATAATTTAGTGTAAGAGCATGCAATTACTAGATAGTAGCATACATTCATTTATTAGGTTGATGTGCTTCGGTCATGGCTAATAACAGAGATCAAATGCTCATAAGAGTCAATTTTGTGGATACACATGCAACCATACATAGCACATGGAATTTAAGAATTTATTTAGTGCAATTACATAACTAAGTAGAATAAATGTAGTGTTAACTACCTATTTTGTCGCCATTGTTCTGTCAAGTTATTCCTTAGCCCGTGTTGTCCCAATCACTTCCTTAAAATTTCACTCACATATTACCTTAACTAAGAACAAATCATGGTCAAGATTCAAATTATAATTAAGCTACTAACTTCTCATATGATAAGTCCTAATTCTCTTCTGTTAGTTGGAAATATGAGTTCCTAATTTAAAAGTAATCACATTTTCATTTTCTTTTCTTCTCATTAATTAAATTCCATCTAAATTAATTGTGTTAAGTCCAAGGCCTTAAAGTTCAGTTCCAAATCCTTATTTATGTGGCAATTTAGTCCCCAGTTATTAGTTTTCCTAGCCTCGACACATCCATTTCTCATTGTGACAATTATCTGCGTACGCTTTCCATGGTGTCTTATTGTATAGTTCCATTTAATGCCAACACACCCCTTCTATGTTTTTTCATTATTGTGTTATTTTTCCTAATTCAATTAAAGGTATTCATATGGCAAGTCCTTCCAGCTAACACTCATATATATGTATTCCTTTTACTTCATCACTCTTGGTCTCCTTTGAGTTCAAGGGAGCAAACTTAATTTACTTACCTTTAATTGCCTGTAGCTTCCCTCTAGCTTTCTTGTAGTGCCCTTCCTTCAATTTCCTATAGCTGTCCAATTAATAACATTCCATGGATTCAACAGTTTAGGGTGGAAGCCATTAAAGAGTTAAGCAATTTTTTTTCTACACATACCTTGTTAACATATCCTGAAACTTTCTCTCTTTAGCCACAGCTCTCCCTTGTTCACACTTCCATGGTTAGCATGAAGCATTCTTTTTCTCCTTCTCAATATTGCTATCGCCCTAAGTGGAGTTAAGGTAAAGGAAATGAGTGCAAGTGCCACCTTCTACTACCTAACCAAAAGTGTATGGAAGGAAGGTGAATAAATTTTTATTTTCTTCCATTTCTTATTCGGAAGGGTTCAAGATGGCAACGTACATTTCTTCCCTGTTTACACAATATGCCTAAATAATATTTAACTCCCACGAAAAAATGGATGCGAGCAATAATTGAATGCAATTCATAAATATATATATATGGCACAGTGAAAGCATGAGGGTTAAGTGCATGGGATTTGTTTATTTATCTTTTTTCCTAACTTTATTTACTACTTGGTGACTTTGTTAGGTGTCTTCTTCTCATGCTTCCAACCAAGCATTACATCAAATTGTGATTCATGTCCCTCCCACTGTTGAAATACAATATGGCAATTTACCAATTGGGTTTAACACATGCAAGTCATAATGGAAGCATTAAAATTTGATGCAAGTACTTTATTCATCTTAGTCCTTCTCTCTTGGCCCCATCCCATTGTCTTTCTTAGGTGTCACCATCTCATAATGCCTAAGCCACCAATCTAGGTAAATTTCATGGCAAGTCCCCACAGCTTAATGAAGAGTAATGCCATAACCAAATGAGTCAATGCATCTAGTAATCTAGTGTAATGTCAAGGTGTCACAATTTTGTCCTTATTCTCCCTTGTTTTATTGGTTGCTTCCTACACTCATATGCTCGGCCATGCACTACATAAAAGGTTCCTAGGCTTATTCCGATATTTATTTATATTTTAGTTCATGATATACACAGTTAATGGGAGGGGCTGCCACTTGACTAAATGCTCATGCCTAAGTTTATTCATATATATGAAGGTAATGGGGTTTTATGATGAGAATGGTCACAATTGGTCTTAACCTATGGCTATAGGCTTTCCTACTAAATGAATTGTCATGCCAGTGTCTCATTAAGGCTTCCTAACATACAATCTCCCCTTAGTACTAATTAAATCAATTAGCTCCTAATTAATATGGTTAATTTCCTAATTCTTACTTGAGGTGGTTCTTTGATATTTTTCTTTGGTTAATTTGGTTATGTTATCATCTAAGAAAATTTAGAATGAAACAGATGTCCCATAGATTACAATAGGATCTTAGGTAAGGATAACTGGCAAGAAATTAAGGAGGATAAGGACATATTATACAATATTCCTCTTAAAAATCTATGCCCAATTTCTTTGTTATTTAGCTAATGATTTAACCCTACAATGCTCTCACAACTAAACTAATTTTTGTTATCACTTTTGATAACTATATTGATTTTTGCTTTCTTTTTTCATTAGCATCTTGATTATTATCACTTTTGTCACACCCCAAAATTAGATGCATAACTGGTCCAGAATACGAGGAAAGCCTGCATCTGTAAGCCTAACAAATAACCAAATTATTCCTTACACTTGCATATAATCAATTACAATACATGTTTAACTTAGAAGATAAAATCATTCATCTTCATTGCTCATATCAAATTCAACATTCAAACTTTACTATCAAATTCATTTTCATTGCTCATCTTCATTGCTCATATTCATAGTCATACTTGACTTTTTGTAAAAGATCTGACAAAATTTTCCTCAAAATTAGGACATTCCAAATTTTCTAAAAATAGTCAAACCAATAAATACTAAGAAAGTGTTGATCTTATCAACATATACATAAAACACAAGGGGTGATGATCTTGCCTGCAAATTTGTGGAGCTAATCTAGAGTACAAAATAGAATATATATTTTCACAAGAATACAAAAGAACTGAGCCCATGTGAAGCAATGCCGAGTTCACTATAATAACAATCTAGCTACGCTAGAGGAAAAGGACCAAACACAACTTTACTATCTGCAATAATAAGTAAAGAAATGAGCCAGTAAGTAGAAAATAAAGTACAATAACAAAAGGGACGAACACACACAAAAATTTTCTAATGAAATAGCTTTAAACACAACAATAAATAATAGAAACTTTAAATATGATAGAACATCAATAAAAAAATTTCTATAAGATTCAAATTTGCAAAAAATATATATACATATATATATATGAATCAAAAGATATATGAAATAATTAATATAAATAAAAGATATAGAGTTTGAGTTAACAAGAAATTGATTCATTATGTTATTAATGAAATAAAATTCCAATAACATATAAGCATATAATATCCTAATCAAAATGTAAAATAGTAGGAGATATTTATGAAACATATACATATATATATATATATATGATGTAAAGGAAATCAAATCACATTCAAACATTTTTAAAGTTTAGTAATAAACAGAAAATGATGGTTATACCAAAAATGATCTAACAAAAACACATTTTTAAGAAGATCCATATATAACTCTAACACATATACTAATGTGGATACATAGCCCACGAGAATAAATAACTATATATCCAAATGTGAGCACATAACCCACAAAAATAAATAATCTCATATCCATACATGAACAGTTAACCCATGAACTATCAACGACCCTTTAGCATGGTACGATTCCAATATTCAATCACAGAAACCATGTAGTAATATTTAGGATGCATCAAGGATTAACAGAACTACTGTTAGTAACCAACTTTCTATACAACACCACCTCATATATATTTATGTAAATATGCAATATCATATACTAAAAAAAATACATATATATAAAAAAAAATATTCTCATTAATCCATTTCATAATAATAAAATCTTACAATTAATTGTGTGACATTTTATACTCATAAAACATTTAAGCAAATCTATAAAACATGTTAAGGCAACTTATCACTTTCGAATTTCTAACGTGACATGTTTAGTCCATATCACTCTATATCCATTTAGAATCATAAGTAAACATGACATATCATAGTTGGAAAAATATAAATAATAATAATAGTAGCACACACAAGGAATTCACTACTTAGGATGCTCATTCTACAAACACACAAAGTTTAAATAAATATAGGGGAAATGGAAACGAAGAAAAAATTATAAACATATAATTTATAATCTACTCATAATAATTGCCGAAAAATTAGCATAGCAATGCTTTTGCCACCGAACAACGTCACACTTTGACAAAATTGTTCAAATGCTGTCCAGAATACAGCCACAACAATTTATTTAGTTTCTCTATTACTCCTTGTTGTATTAGCCTGTATTTTTCTTCTTCTTCTTCTTTTGGGCCTAGTTTACCTTGGGCAAACTTAACTAATTTGCTACTTCCATTAATTATTCTTTGTTCATATAAGCTTTAACGAACTGACATTTTGCCTATGTAGTTCCTGCCAAGTCAATTCTTTATTTTACTATTATTATTATATTTTTTTCATAAGTTAAAAGTTCTTGTTGGATTCTTGTATTATATTATATTTATTTATTTTTTGTTAATTTGTCACCTATTATAAATCCCTTACTATTATTGTGAATTTAATTCATTTAATAGATATAAATTACCATTATTAAGTGATTTAGAAAGAAATAATTTAGAAATTCTTTACGGTACCAAATAATGGAATTGTGAAATTAACTACTATCTCCTACTCTACTGCTCCAATAAGTTAATACTAATGACCTTGTTAACGCCTAATCCTGTTGCTAGCTTTCAATTGGATGCTATGGTATATGTCCAAGTTGATTCATTGCAAGTCTTGGCCATAAGCCACACGAATTTAATTCAGCACAAGTGAGTAAAAAAGGAAAAAAAAACAATTTAGACAAAGTAAAAAGACAATTTACCAAGATGCTTACAATCCTCCACCCTGTAACTTACCTCCAAGGGACACGTCCTCAATCACAGCCAAAAGAAGGGAAGACTACACAGTGTTTGCAACAAAGTATGAGCTCAAAGTCTATTTTTTTTTAAAGCACCCACGAGGCACCAACGAATAAAACTTATGGGACCCACAAGTATGCAGGTGCTCACCTAGACAAAGCACAACAACCCATGTCATGAACAAGCAAAACCGTGAAATAGGGATAAGCTTGGCGGCTAACTCCTGCAAGAAGGAGATGGATCTTCAAAAAAAGATCAAGAGTTGCAATTGTGAAACAGAATAGAGCATGTGGTGGATGGAATGGGAAAAAGATCAAGGGAAAAGGAAACGCCAAAATTCTTGAATTAAAAAAAAAAGTGGGAAGAACCCAAAGAAGAAAATGGCTTACTCTGGGAGGCAAAGTCAGCTGCTGAACCATGCTAAAAGTCTCTAGGTTTGATATGAAATAAAGGCCCAAATCTCACAAAACAAAATAAGGAGCAAAACCGAAAGGAAGAAGGAGAAGACGAGGTGAACTACGAAGGAACTAACCGAAATCAGAGATGGAATGGAGAAGATTCTTGCAATTTTTTTTTCTTTTACCCACAAAAATGGCATGATATAGAATAAGCCTCATGGAAGAACAAAAGGGTTCTGCTACAGTGCTTGCAAGACCAGACCAATGGAGCTGAAAAAAGCTTGAGGAAGTATTTTTATTTTTCTGGAGGAGGTTCATGGGTTTCTCTCCTAAATATCTGAGGTACTACTTAGCAAAGTCTAGAAAGTATAAGGGCTAAAGGGAAATTTTAAATACTGGGACCTACAGCTAGGCAAACATATTTCGCCATTGTTCTGGAGAAAAGAACAGCCAGAAGCAAAATGAGAAAGAAAGAGAGAAAAAAAAAATGGCGAAGTGACCCCAAAGAATTTGAACACAAGTCCCAGCGTGGTAGTGCAGTGTGATGGCCACCAGAATTATGGCTTTATTGTGCTTATGTTCACTCATCTAAAGTTTTATCTTGTACCTAGAGGAAGTTTTAAATATTTAAATTTTAAACTTACTACTTTTAGCATTGTTTAATAAAACTAAGTTTAAATATTAATTAGTTAGATTCTTAGTAATTCTTAATATTTAATTGCTTAATAATTATCAATTTGACTCTTACTTAAATTGTTAGCCGCCATTACAACTTTTCCTTTAGGCTTTCATTTGGAGTTTGTTGACATGGAATCAAGTATATGATGATAGTTATTTTAAGAAATCTTGTCATTAACATTAAATTCAATTTATTTTAATGTTGAAAGTCAATCAACTAGTTTTTCAGCTACAGCGAATGACTCCCTCAAAAGATTCTGTTGGCTCTATGATAATGTAATTTTCTTCTAGAAGTTTATTGCAATGACATATATCACAAAGGGTAGTAAGCTTTTTGTTTATGTTTATCTAATATTCCCAAATGACTGAATTATGGTACTTTTTATTCTTTTTGTAATGGTCCTTTGATCTTCTAAATGTTCTTGAAACACCTGCGTCTTCAGAACCAGGAACATCTATTGGAGCAGCAATTGCAGCCATGTTGACAATTCCACCTGATGCACAACGCACTCTCACATTTTCATTGGCATGGGACTGCATCGAAGTGATACATAATAATTTTGCCTTTACAACCTTGCAGGCATTGCATACTTGATATATAATGGTTATCATTATCGCCAGTCTTCATCATTTCATCTCTTTCACAGATGTTTCACCCCAGTAAAGATCCGATTCCAGGAAAAATCAAAATTATACTACTGTTAACATTCTTGAAAGGTTTAGAAAAAATCAAAATTATGAGCCTATTTGGTTTCTTGTTTTTAGAACAATTTTTAATTTTTAAAAACAAAAAAAAACTTTTTTTATGATATGTTTTTTATGAAATGTCTCTTGTAAAATAAAAAAATAGAATTTTGTTTTCAGAAACAGAAAAATAAAAATATTTTTTAAGTGTTTTGTAGCTTCTATTTTACAAAATCAAAAAATAATTACTTTTCAGAATAATGATTTAAATGGATTTTTTTTTTGTTTTCAAAATTTGTTTTAAAAGTAATAAAATAAAAACAGAATGAAATAGGCCTGTAATACTGTTAACATTCTTGAAAGGTTTAGTTCAGGTAGCATCAGCCCTGGCATGTGAACTCCGTGAAAGTTCTGAAATTGTACTTTGCTTCACACAAAAATCTTTTAGCAAAAATGTTGCTGATCAAGTCAAAGCTCTGTAGAATGGACTACATACGAGGCAAACCTTTATTAAATGAAATATTTAATTTGTGATTATGAAACTGAACTTTCAGCAGAAAAATAAACTGAATGCATCTAAACATTGTTGATATAATTATATATTTAAATAATATTGATATGTAGTTAATATCCCTTGGTAGTATTTAAGATGAGAGCCTCTCACTACTAATGGTGTAGTTAATATCCCTTGCTTTAGCTATTGAACCATAAGTTCCAGGATTAATCAAAATTATCTGTCACATTCCGACATTCAAAAAGAGGACACAATTTAATACACTAATTTTCACGTTTGTGTTGTGTGCTCGGGTGAAGACATAAAATTGAAAATAATAAAAAAATAAGAGAGCAAAAAATAGAAATAAAAAGATAAACAGATATTAACATTCAAACGTGGCTTTTGGATAGAAGCTAATATAGTGGAGACAGACTAAAGAAAGAGGACAATGGAAATTAATGTTGCCTAGTAAATTGTTCATGTGAAGGAAAAACTACAAGATCAAAAAGCGAAATAAAAATGCTTTTGTTTTCAAATTTTGATTTTTCTTTTTCATGAAGTTAGTTTTGGAATGTGCATATAAATCTTCTTTTCCTCTCAATCTAATACAATATTAGATTTAGATAAAAATTTTCTTGTAACTTATATAGAATTTTGCATTTGAATGCAAAAGTTTTGTATTTTCCCCATTTATATTAAAAACTTTCTAAATGGCAATTTTTAAAATCATTATATGATATATATATATATATATATATATTTATTTATTTATTTATTTATTTATTTACATGACATTTGACTAAGACAAATTGTTTTCTTTTTTTTTTCCTCCTCTTTTATCTTTGTTGCTCTCTTTGCATCCCTCTTTTGATATTGCAAAGAAAAAGTTGGAGATCATGGCAGGAGAATTGGGAAGTGGGAATATATACATATATATATATATATATAACCAAAACAAAGAATTTAATTCAATCCATGGATGCCTTGTAAATTTTATTTTAATAGAGGAGAGTGTAATTTTTTAAAATAAAGAAGATAGTCACTTAATACAAGTATCTTCGAAAAAAAAATGAGAGAAATTTATCTACCTTTTTAAAATATGTTTTTCAAATTGAAATGTTTGTATATGAAAATTTAATTAAGGATAATTAATTAGTTAGGGGAGAGCTAATACCTTGTATTTGTCAAAACTATTAATTAACAAAATATATAGCAAAATTAAGCATGGGTATCAGTGTTCATTTTTTTCATATTCTACTATTCTTAAACTTCATTTGATTACTAATAATTGCTAAATAAATTTTTAGGATGATTTTTAGTAAAAGTTTCAAATTTTGTCTTTGCCAAAGTGTATAGCCTCCCTAGGTGAAGATCACGACATTGAATTATATTTCTTTAGTATGTAGTTAATTGTCTATCAGAACTCATCAGAATGATATTGAATTTTTAGTTTTATATCAAAAGATTTTGGAGTTTCAAATTTGAACCTTTTATTAAATTTCACCAAAAGTCAATTAGCCCTTTTGAAAAAAAAATACTTACCATAATTTGGAAAAATATAAACATTAACATGGCAAAAGAACTTGAGAGTAGTATAGATGAATAGTGTGAAGGGTACAATCATCACATGTTTTATTTATTCACATACAGTCAGAAATGATCTGGAAAAAGTAAAACAAACTTTTAATTAAGATATAGAATTGTAGGTCTTCTAGAAATTGATGCAGTTTGATGTACATTTGAATGCTGCTCAAATTTCTGGTAGATCAAGTACGGAATGTTCCAAATGAATAGCTAGCATATCTTGATCAAGAAGGTGTCTGCACAATGCAAAAGTTTAAATTTTTAATTAACTTCAAAGAAAGAAAGAATCAATAACCATAAATAATAGCAAAAAGGATCTAGATAGTAAAATTTTAGGCAGAGCCTCTAATAAAAAAAATATTAAGATACTGAATTGAACCTTAAATATCAACAACTTTTGACCCAGTTAATTTTCCCTTGACTATGGTTATACTTCAACATGAATTAATTGAGACATTATTTGAAACCATACCTCTCTTTTATGGTGTCGTATAATCTGATTAAGGTCTTCTATTGAAGAGTACTCTGTCCCATTGATGGATGCCTTGCATCCTAATGGTGTGATTACGATCCCATGACAAAAGGTTTCCATCCTTGAGCATTCTTCAATAATTATATCTAGAGAACCAAACCATGAGCTTTTAAAATGGCAAGAGCCTGCATAGAAACAATTAAGCCTGGGTAGCTTCTGAAGCTTCAACTCATATAATGTTGGAAATATAATGATATGCTCTTCGGGTTCTTGAGATACTTCATCGTCTTTTGTTGTGAAAATTTCCTCCATCATTTGGCAATTAGACACATGAAGTGATCTCAGTTCTGGAAGGCTTCTAGATACCGAAAGAGAGAGCACACTTTTCAATGCATCAATATGCTTCAATCTTGGTAGAGATGTTAGCGTTATTGATTCACAGGTTGGCAGCTCAAAATTGCAATTGCCCGAGCAGAATCTTTCAAGGTTGGGTAGGTTCTCAAGTTTCAACTCTGACAACTCTGGGAATGTAACAATATTTTCATCCTTTTCGGTGATTGTGACTATCTCTTCAATCATGTCGCAATCACATACATTGATATCTTGGAGTTTTCGGAGGCTTCTTGCTATGGAAAGAGGGAACACACTTTTCAAATCATGGCAGCCACTGATATGTAAGGTATTTAAACTCCCAAAACTAAAAACCCCACCATCATTATTTGTCCATATGTGCCTAAGTTTCGGAAGGGAATTCAAAGACATATCCTCCAGTTCATACTGGATCATACTATTTCCTTCACTTGCACCTGATTCAAATATCTCTTTCAGTGCACCACAATGTCTTACCTGGAGGTTTTTCAAATGCTGGAATCGATGTTTCATATTGCATGGAACACAATCCAATAGTTTTTCACAACTTTCGAGCTCCAATGTTGTTACCATTGCTATATACCCATCAAGATGTTGATCTTGCTCGATCCATCTAAATGTCTCTAATTTTTGCAATTCCACTTGCAAAACACATATTTATACATTATATTGATGAAAATTTTACACTTTTTCTCGTAAATAAAAAATCCTAATTTGGTTTCCTTTTCATTTTTTATTTAACATATTTTTCAAATCTGAGTGCTGAAAATCTTAAAAAGATTTAACTACAATAAAATAGTCTAGTAGAATTAGTACATACCTTGTATTTCTCAAAATTATTAATATAATATATAGCTAAATTAATATCTCCTTGCGTGCACATTATATGTGACTCTGCATTTACATGGCTATCCTTGGATGTCGTTACAACTCCGCTGGAAAAGGTTGTGAGTTGTGGGCAAGTTTCATAACTGAATTCAACCAACGATGGGAGGCCCAAGTGGTTAACTCCTGAACAAAAACATTTGAAGTTGGGCAGATCCGAAAGATCCAACTTGCTCAATTTTGGAAGTGAAATTGTAGCCTTATTATTATTGTCCCCTTCACTTTCCTTTGTCACTATCTCTTCCATCTTCTCGCAACTCCATACCTCTAAGTGTTGAAGTTGCACAAGGCTTCTGGCCATGGAGGGGGAAAACAGATTCTCAAGATTGCCACAAGCTTCAATTTTGAGAAACCTCAACTTCTCAAAGCTCACATGCCCTCTGGCACATAGGTGTCTTAGCTTTTGTAGGCAGCTCAATGTCATTACTTGCAGCTCACAATGTGTCATGGTGGCATCTGATTCAAATACCTCATCCACTTCACGACAACTGGATACTGTGAGTTCCTCTATGCGTGTAAACATGCCTATGTCATTGAATTGAACAACTTTCAACAGCCTGTCAAAGTCTTGGACAATCATCTCTCTTTCTTTGATACAGTAGCTCCGCACGCCTTCATCTTGCTCCCTCCACCTTACTATCTCTGATTCTTGCAAGGCCACCTATAAAATATCATTAAACAAACATTTAATTTCACTTGTTCATGAAAACTAACTACATATTACTTTTAATTAATGGTATATTCTAAGTACATACAAATGGTTATGGAAATTTAATTAATCAAGAACTTTAAACTTAAAAACAATAATTAACATGGAAAAAAATCAATCAATGGTCTATTTAAAGTTAAGGAAAAGAGTAAGGATGTGGAGAAGTTATTGGGCGTACAAATGCTATCATATGCTGTATGATGGCATTTAGGTCTCTAATATTTAAATAGTTGTTGCTGTATCCTCCAAATTTTATGGTTACATCCTCTAACTTAGGCGTGCGTGAAGATCCATGCGAGAACACCTCCATATTGTTGCAATCCTCAATTTCGATTTTTTGCAATGACGGAAAATTCAACTCAAAGGAACCTTGGCAAAACGCCTTGAGGTTAGGTAGGCATTCAAGAATTAGATGCTCCAATGTAGGTAACACATTAGCTTCCATTTCCCTTTTTGATTTTGTCATCCGTCTTCGGTCTTCATCAAATGCACCCTGCAATTGCAAAAATAAGAAAAAAAAATTTTGCTAATCAAAAGTCATTCATATGGTCACTTATAATTTTAGTAGAAATTTGAAGTATGGAATCACGCTATCAATCATTATTGTAATCAATGAGCAACACTGTACACGCATGAAGGAGTTCATGTCTTTAGGAATGATAGCTTCCAACTTATTGCAGTTCGAAATTTTGACAATCTTGAGGGATGGTGGAATGGAGGAGTGGCCATTTTCCTCAAGAGGGAATAGGACATCCAGAGTATCACAATGATCTATAAAAAGTTTTTCCAGAACTGGCAGGCAAGAGGACCATAATTTTGATTTTTTAACAAAATTAGGGACATGGTCTTTTGGTGATGTAGCCTGCAAGCGCAATCATAAAATAAGACAAAGTATACATCTAGAGAGAAAAAGTAATTAAATCATTTAATAAAATTGATGTTTTACATATCAATTAAATCGATACCTTACTACTTGTCTTACTTAGTTTGGCCATTGGTGTACATTCGAGGCACCGCTTGAAAGATATTGGGAAGTCATGTTTAGAACTGCTAAAGCCAACATTCTGCAAATTTGAATCCCGACGAACAATATTGCGATTGTCTTCTTTCTTTGCATATGTTTTAGTAAGCCAAGAAGATATCTTCAACATAGGACATTTAAGAATGAATAGTTCTCTCAAGGATGGCCAAACTGGTTCTCCATCATTATCATCACCTACTAATTTCTCCATCTGATTGCAATAAGATATATTTATACGCTCCAGTTGTGAGAGTGCTCTGACAATGGTAGGAGTAAAAACATATCTTAAAGAATCACAACTAAATACTTCAAGAAATCTCATATTCCGAAAACCTTCAACAAATTGTGGAACAGGACCCCACACGTCTGTTAGCTGATTGAGAAAGCAAATTCTAACTTCTTCCAATCGAGGAAATACAGAAACACTCTGGGTTTGCCTATCCATTGGTGAACATTCAAACAAAATCTCTAAGGAATCACAAGAATATAACCAGATTGTTTTCAATTCTGGGAACCATTGCATACAATAAGATGTGAATAGCTTGCCACTTTTGTTGATGGTACTTGATTCCTCAACCTTCAATAAAATTCATCACATCTTACTAATTAATGTGAAAGTAATACAAAGACATACTCTTAACACACAATGTAAGCAAGTTTCAATGCAATTTTCAAAATTTGATGCCCAAATATGATGCTTAAAATTTCACCAAAAAAATAATTTTGTATAGAAAAACTCTCGCAAGTGCCAAACAATTTTGGTCCCTTAACTCTCAAACTCAGCACATTTAACCCTCACATTATCACTTGTGAACAAAAATTCTTTAAAACAATAAATATGTTAAAATTATGATACTTGGATAATGAGTTGCCGTGTTAACTCAATATGTATTTCTTAATATTAAAAAAGGTTATATTTTATTATATTATTAATTTTGTTTATTTATCATTTTTTATTTAACTTATATGAAAATCAAATTGGATCCATGAATGCCAAATCTATATGCCAACTTATCTTTGAAGTAGAATGATTTGAACATAATCTTTACCTTTTGAATTGCTTTTAATAATTTGTTACATGAGGGACTAATATGTTAAAATTAAAAGGAAGAATCAAATTAATTTTTCCCAAATATTGCAAACCAAAATCGTTGATAAGGCCACAAAAATTCAAAGTACAAGGGCACAACAAAAAAAATCTTTTCAATAGAAATTGGACATATAGGTAAATGACAAGCTTACTTACAATCAAATAAGGGCATTTAAAATAATAATTTAAATAGATTAAAAATGGGGAAGGATAATAAGTGAAAGAACAATAATTTACCACTTGTCATGCAAAGATGAAGTCCAAATTGAGAATTGTTTATCAATGGTTAGACTTATGATGACATACGTACCTGCGACTTTGATTGAAAAGACTCATTTGAAGTGAAGCCAATTAAGCTTGAGAGATCTTGTAAGCTTAACTCCACTAAATTTGAAAACTCCATCATCGATTTCTCTGATTCATGATGACTAGAGATGTTGCATATCACTTTTAGATTCTTCAAGTCTGCTAGACTTAATGACTCAAGAAGTGGAAAGGCACTGGGATGGGTACTGCAATCCATGAGATACTTCAAATTGGAGCAGTCCTCGATCCTTAGATGTTTCAAATGAGGAAATCTCCCTTCATTTAATTTGTAGATAACATTTTCCAAGTACTTCACATCCTTTAAACATAGAAATTCACATTCCTTAGCAAGTTGCTCCAATATTGAATTACTCTTGATAGAGTTGTAATCTGCATCTGCAATGTGTAACCCTTTTAAGTCTAGGTTTTCCTCATGATAAAAATTAAATATTGCCCAACCAACTCCTACCCAAAATCGTACTAGACTTTTTATGACCAACTCTTTGGGTAAATATTCAACTTTTCTCATTGAAATCTCAAAAACCTTCAATTGATGAGATAGATTTTTTAACTCGTCAAGAGCTTCATTGTTTTGGCTCCAAGAAAAATTGTCTACTATAAAATACAATTCTTCCAATCTAGATAATCTTGACAAGACATTGGAATGTATTTTATAAAGATCATCACATCCTTGCAAATCCAATAATCTTAAAGAGCTTAGATGCCCAATTTCTTTTGGTAAAATTTTGATATTTGAGCGGGCAAAGCTTAGGATTTTTAGGTTCACAAGCTGCATGCCAATTATAGATATGTCTCCAATTTGACAATCTTCTACTCGCAATGTTCGAAGGTTGTACAAGATTTGGAATAGAGATGACATTTTTGGAATGTGCAAATTTTCCAAACCTAAAACTTGGAGCTCATTCATGCCGCAAAAGAAATTTTCTGACCATGGTATTTCTCGCTCCTTTGATGCTCCATGTAAAAGCTTAAGCTTTGGACATTGCAAGCCATTTCGAAGCTCCTCTGTCTCATCTAACAATAGTGATATCGCATTAACATGATCCCATGTGTTGTGTTCTAGCAACTCCATTATTGCAGTATCAGGTCGTAACATAAACCCATGTTCTACTCTGGAAGCAATTGTTATGACAACATCACGCACAACATCATGCATCCTAACACATCCTTCCTCGTCGCTATCCAACAACAAGAAGCATCCTTTTAAATCGTCCACTAAAGTGTGTACTCTATCTCTTGCTATCCATAGCTCACCAACGCCTGTAAAATATCCCATGCCCACTCCATACCTCATTACAATTTCAATAGGAATATCATAATCTTCTGGAAATAGGCCACAGAGCAAAAGGCAAGATTTGTGTTCTTCACTAGCCAAGAAATTGTAACTCAGTTCAATACGTGAATATACATGTTCTTGCATGTCTGAGAAGGATATTACTTGAGACTTTCTTAGTTGTTGAAGGGCATCCTGCCATGCGTGCTTCTTTTTATTTCCTAGTGCCTTTCCCACAGTCACAATAGCAAGAGGCAAGCCCCCACACTCTTCTGCAACTTGTTTTGCTATAGAATTTATATCGGGTTTATCTACAACATCCTCGCCTGCCATTTCTTGGAAGAGATTCCAGGCTTCATCATCAGACAAGATAGAAATAAGGAAATTTTGTTGGCTTCCCATCTTTCGACATACTTGCTCATTTCTTGACGTGAATATAATTTTGCAACCCTCATGGGAAGGAATTCCATTAAGCTCAAAATCAAGCTCCTTCCACACATCATCCAAGACTATTAAGACCTTCTTACTATTCAACCTCTCAAGTAATTGCTTTGCTCTTCCTTGCACACTCTTATTTGAGAATTTCAAGCCTAGACAATCAGCAATTTGACTTTGGATGTTCTCGTAGTCTGCACTTTGGGACACCACTGCCATCGCAACTTCATCAAATAGTTTATTTGTTTCTGTTTCTGCTTCTGCTTCTGTTTCTATTTCTGTTATCAATTTCACCAATGTGGTTTTCCCCACTCCCCCCATCCCGCAAATGCATAGCCTTTCTACCTTATCGTCCTGTAATGTCTCTTTGATGTTTGCTACAATCACTTTTCTAGATTCAAAGAGACTCCAGGCTTCATTGTCAGACAAGGCAGGGACAAGGAAATTATGTAGGCATCCCATCTTTTGGCACACTTGCTCATTTATTGATGTGAATATAATTTTGCAACCCTCGTAAGAAGGAAGTCCAACAAGCTTAAAATTAAGCTCCTTCCGCACATCATCCAGGACTATTAAGACCCTTTTACTTCCCTTCAGCCTCTGAAGTAATTCCTCTGCTCTTCCTTTGAAACCCTTTTTTGTCCATTTCAAGCGTAGCCCATCAGCAATTTGATTTTGGATGTCCTCATAATCTGGATCTTGGGACACCTCTGCCATTGCAACTTCATCAAACAGCTTATTTGGTTCTATCATTTTGATCACTTCTTTCACCAATGTGGTTTTCTCTACTCCCTCCATCCCATAAATGCTTATCTTTTGTATCTTCTCATCCTTTAGCTTCTCTATGATCTTTTTCAAAGTTTTTCTCCTAGATCCAAGTCTTGGTGGGCGTGCAGAGTAGGATATGACATCAAAATTCCCTTCCTTTAATCTTAAAATATCTTCGAACTTTTTAGCGGCTTTCCTACCCAATGAATAATAAGATGACAAATTTGGACACCACCCACCAAGGCACTTCCTTTTCATGTTCCTTTCTTCTTCATCTCAATTTCAATGTCATCCACCTTCCTCAACCAGGAATTCACACTAGGTAATATTTTACGTCCATTTCTTTCAGCTTCCTTGACTCGCCCCTTTAATCCCTCTGTCTTATCTTGCAATGTCTTATATTCTCCCTTCAATTTGTCGACATTTTTCTTGTGATTAATAAGATACCCACATTGTTTTCTGATTGACCCCACCAAACATTCTCCAATTTTTAACACTGTTTCTGATAATATTGACTCAACACACCCCATCTTCCCTACTATTGGATCTTCGGTGTCTACAAAATTGAATAAATTACAATCACTAGTCTACCCATATATATATATATATATATATATATATATATAAGGCTTATAATAAAACGTGTAATTTTAAGTGACAAAAGTATTAAATTGCCACAAAACATTAAAACTTTTAAAATTTTCCGCTGTTTTACTGAGGTTATCCACTTTTTCTATATGTTCAAAATTATAAACCTTTCTACAAAAATTTAAAACTTTAGTGATGCAGTGTTGTTATTAAAAAAAATTTAAGTTTTTTTTAAAATTAATTGAGAATGTAAAAATCAATTGAGGAGGGAGAAAAGTTTGATGCGATATTTAGTTTTTAGAAAATAATTCAAAATTTAAAAGGTACCCACTTATTTCTAAAGCAATACAAGTTTTTATTGTAATCAAAATTCAAATAATTTTTAATTTAATTCTCTTAAAAATTTATTTTTTGTACAAAAAATTGACAAGGGAAAAATTTTGATGTAAATTTTAATTTAAAAAAATAAATTCTAAATTCTAAAGCTATCCACTTATTTCTAAATCAATTAAAATATTTTATGTAATCAAAACTTAAAAAATTTTAGAAAATAATATTTTCTGCGAAGTTAAAGTTTTTCATTTTGATTTGAAGCTTATAAAAATTTCCAAAAGAAATCAGAAAGTAAAAAATGTTTTGAAAAATAAAAAAGTTTGATATGAAATAAAAGTAGTGAAAAGAAAAAGATGTTTAAAATTGAGATACTATATTAAATAGCTACAAATATTTGAAGCAATTTAAAAAAATATATGCTAGTGTGGTGTGAAATTTAAACTGATTGAAAAATAAAATAAAAGCTGCTTAATTTTATGTGAACCTAATACAAGTTTTTAAAAAAATTCTGAGAAATCACATGTCCTATGGATTTTAAATTTCAAAGTTACGCACTATTATTTGGATGTAATACATGACTTTCAATAATAAAAATACTTGAAAGTGTTTAGAAAAAAGAGAAATTTTGAATGTGAAATAAAAGAGGAAAACGAAACAAACGAATTTCAAAATTTAAATATTATTAAATAATTACTAAATATTAAATTTTGAAAACCTACATAAAGTATATATTTTTTGGCCAAAAGAAAACAAAAAAGCTACACAGATTTGATGTGAAATTTAAAAGCCACCCTTTTTTGTGAACATAATACAAATTTAAATGGAATTTTCATGAATAATCATCGCCATAAAATAAAGTTATAAAGTTGTCCACTTTTATTTAAACCTAATACCAATTTTAAAAAATAATAAAAATATTTTGAAAAAGGAAAAAAGTTTGATGTGAAATGAAAATTGAAGGAAAAAAAAAAGAGGTTTAAAATTTGAATACTATTAAAGACCAAACAAATGAGAGAAATTAAATTATAGCCATTTACACAAAAACTTAAAATTTAAATTCAAAGTAATCAAAAATTTAAATATATTTTTTGGAAATGTTTTCTCTAAAAAACTTTTTAAAAAAATCTAAATATGGTCAGTTTGTTTGAATCTAATTTAAAATTTTAAAATCATCAAAAATAAATAAAAATTTTTAGAAGAGAAAAAATTTAATGTCACAGTATTAAATTGCTAAAGAACATTAAATTTTTCAAAATTTCCCATTTTTTTAATTGGGATTATCTACCTTTTCTATATGTACATGTTCAAAATTATAAATTTTTCCGCAAGAATTAAAACTTGCCTGATTCATAGTCCTTGAAAATATTTTAAGTTTTTTAAAAAATAATTGAGAATGTAAAAAAACAATCGAGAAGGGGGAAGATTTTTATGAAAAATTTCATTTTTAAAAAATAATCGAAATTTTAAAAGCTGTCCACTTATTTCTAAAGCAACACAAAATTGCTTTATGTATAGCCAAAATTCAAATATATTTTATTTTATTTCTGTAAAAAAAATTAAAATTTTTCTAATGAAAAATTGACTGGGGAAAAATTTTCACATGAAATTTAATTTTAAAAAAAGAAAAAGCTACCGACTTATTTCTAAATCAATAACAATTTTTTATGCAATTAAAATTCAAAAACATTTTTATGAAAAAACATTTCCTATGAAATTTACAGTTTGCCAATTTGATTTGAATTTAATACAACTTTCCAAAATGATCAGAAAATTAAAAAAAAGCATTGAGAAAGAAAAAAGTTTGATATGAAATAAGAATAGTGAAAACAAAAAGATGTTTAAAATTTAGATAATATATAGCATCCCATATTTAAAACAATAAAAGCTATGCTAGTTTCGTGTGAAATTTAAATTGATTGATTGAAAAGAAAAATCTTAAAAGCTACCAAATTTAATGTGAATCTGATAAAATTTTTAAAAATAGAAAGTAGCATGTTACACACTATTATTTGAATGTAATACAAAAACTTCCATAATCAAAAAACTTGAAAGTGTTTTTAAGAAAGGAGAAAAGTTGGATGTGAAATAAAAGTAGAAAAAACGAAACAAAATCATTTTTAATTTTAAATATTATTAAATAGCTACAAAATATTGAAAAAGTATGTAGGTTTGATATGAAATTGAAAATTTAAAAGCTACTAGCTTTTTAATTAATGTGAATATAAGACAAATTTAAATAACATTTTCATAAATAATCGTTGCCATAAAATTTTAAAGTTGGCCACTTTCGTTTAAATCTAGCACAAATCTTAAAAATAAATAAATAATATTTTGAGAAAGGAGAAAAGTTTGATGTGATATGAAAATTGAAGACCCAAAAAAAAAAGGTGTGAAATTTGAATACCATTAAATGCCTAAAAAAATTGACTACTATTAAATGTCTACATAATACTAATAATTTGAAAATTACGTATTTCTATTATGACATAATCTAGAGAAAAGCTTTATTTTGGGCAGGTAAATTTTTTATTTGGTCTTTTACATATTTTTTTTTCAATTTAGTCTCCCAATTATTTAAATGTTTTATAAATTTTCTTTTCTTCTAACATGATTTTATCCAAAATTGAATGCTAAATCAAATAGATTACTGACTTGGAGGTTCATCTTTTTTCCAAAAGGTAAAAGTATTAGTTAAGCAAAAAATATCCAAGTTAGTAAACTGAGCTAAGCAACAAATTTTGAATGAATAAAAGGTAGAAGGATAATAGTAAGACATTTTAGTGTGTGTTTGGATTTTTATTAAAAAATTATATTTGTGTAAGAGCAACAATTCCTTGCTTCCTCTAAAACATGATTTGGAGAAGAGAAAACGTATATCCAAATGCAGGCTTAACGGCCAAGGAACTAAATTGACAGGAATAATTAGTTGATAACCAAATTGAAAGTCCACATATCCATCAAGGCCAACATAAGATTTTCCGTTATGATCTAAGTATTCAAAATAATCAAAATTACATAATTATTCAACAAAAATGTATAATTTGAAAAATATCTTGTTTTCTCTTAATTCAATCAAAATTTTTTAAAATAATAATCATTCAAATACAATTTGCTAAGGTTGACAAAATTTGATGCTAATTTTAAATTTTCCAACAAATTTAAATTTTAAAAACTATATATCAAACTTGTTAACAAAGTTTGATTTGCTTTCTTTTTGTTTATGTATTTTAAAACGTTAGATTTTGTAAAATGGTATATATTATTAGAAATTTAGAAGATTTATTTTTCACTATTTATAATATTATAAAATCTATTTTAGCAAATAGGATTGAAGAAAAAAATTAAAAAAATATTAAAAATCTAAAAAAATAAAATAATCTCATTAGCGACGAATAAAGTCGTCGTTAATAGTGTACCAATATTATTGATAATAGTTTATGCTAAAGATATATTTAGCGGTGACAAAATATTTCACCACTAAAAATATATATTTAGCGATGATAATACTCGCCACTAATCTCTCCAAATACCCATTAAAAGAAATTTCAATCACTACTAATGTCGCTGCTAAAACAATATTTAGCGTCAAAATACATATTGTCACTAAAAATCCCTAATGAAGACTTTTTGAAAGACCAAATAAAAGGATTTTTGCGGCGAAAAAGTCGTCACTAAATCTCTTCAACTAAATGGTCGTCGCTAAAAGTATACATTTAGTGACCACAGCTATTAACAAAAGTCGTCGCTAAAACTTTTTATTGTCAAAAGATATTGTCGCCGCTAAAACCATATATTTATTGACAAATTTTTTCGTCTCTAAAAATATTTTTTATGACGATATGAGCCTTGATGAACCTTTAGCGACAATATTTGTTACTTCTAAATGTCGTAACCCTAAAAGTTTAGGAGTTTTAGTGGTAAAATTACATATTTATGGGCAATTTTTGTCGTCACAAAAAGTCTTTTTAACAATGACAATTTTTTTGCTATTAAATTTCTTTAACAATGGCTGTAGTTGCGTCGACTTAGTGACGACTACATTCTCATCGCTAAATAGTTTTAGCGACGACTTCTGATTTTTTAGCGACGATTTTTGTCGCTGCAAAATCCATATTTTTTTTATAGTAACAACTTTATCAAAATCTAAAGTTTAAAGATAGTAATTTTCAGAATCTAAGTCTAAATTTTTAAAATAATACAAATTTAATTACTCAATTTTATCTGAATTTAATGCAAATTTTTAAAATCACCAAAATTTAAATAAATTTTTTATAAAATTATTTTCCTATAAAAAATTCAACTTTTATGAATACAATACAAAATGGTAAAAGAATAATTGAAAAGAGAGAAAAAATAAAAATAAAAAAAACTTTTTAAAAGAAAAAAGATGGGGAGGGCAAAAGGCCATAATTTTTTCCCACTAATTAATCATGTAGCTATGCAAAATCAGTAGTATTTTGAGAGGAAAGAAAATCAAACTCACATTTTTGGTCAATACTTTATTATCAGATGAGAAAATTTACTTCTATTGTTAACTGCAAATCCTAAACCTGCAGATAAATTAAAAGAAAATATATATATATATTAGTTGATGCATGATACTAAAAATATAAAAAGGGCTGTGATTCGGGTCAATTTATAAGTTAAAATGAAGAAAACTAATTTTAAGTTGAGAGAACATACAATTTGGAATACAAGTTCAGCTGTAACAAGTTAAAATATGCATCAGTGGTTTAGAACTTACCTTGAGAAATGAAACTTATAGGCAGCTCTGATACATCACTTTGCACCCATGTCTACAATTACCAAGTGAGAACACAATTCAAGCTTACATCCCAAGTTTAACAAGGAAGGGAGAAAGCTGAAATTTTCTTCAATCTAGATATGGAGGTGTTGAGGAAAGAAAAGCACAAAAATTTTCAGAATTGAAACAAGAGTAGAAAAATGAAGTACGGTTTTCAGGGCTACACAAGGAAAAACAAGGGAAGAAACTTACTTTAACAATGGAAGCCATCACATGGAGGGAACATTAGCTAAAGGAAAAATGAAGTACAGTCTTCATGGCTGCACAAGGAAGAGGACCATTTCGGGTGGTTAGCTAAAATGGCAAGAAGCAGATTCTCTAATGAAGAAGAAAAAACGTTGTCACACCTTAACAGTTGAATAGAAATGAGAGAGAGGTAAGAACGAAAAGGAAGTTTCAAGATTCTTTTAACAGTGTTTGAGAGCACTTTACAAGAAAAATAAAAGAGTCAAGAGGATGGTGGCAGTTAATGATGGAGGATGAGAAGGGGTGAATTATAGTAACCGTTGGGTAGAAATGAAATAAATAATTTTAAAGGTGAAAAATAATTTTTATATTTTTATTTAAAAAAATATTAAGAATGATAAAAATTATTTAATAATAATTATAAAAACATAATAAATATTATACAAAATTTTAAGAAAATTTCTTTTTTTTTTAAGCAGACCAAATGAGTCAAAAGATGTATGGTCACAATAGTGCTTTTATTTTGAAAGAAATATATACATATATATATATAAAGAAATTTTTTTTAATTATATAATACTTATTATACCTTTTATATATATATATTATAAAGAAATTTTTTTTAATTATATAATGCTTATTATACCTTATGATTATTACTTGTAACAGATTCCCAAAACAGGAAAAAAAAAAAGGATACAAATCTTGCATTTCATGCAAAAAGTGTCGGTAAATAGAGTTAGGACACAGTTTGTGACTAAGACTCTTATTAACAATTTCTAATTTTTTAAGTGCTATTTTTTAGATGTACACCCCAAAATTCCAACACCTCCTTCAGGAAGAAATATGGGGTGAGAAAGAAACTCATGTACTGTTCATTGCACTTTACAACTGCACCCAAGAGAAAAAAAAAAAAAAAGAAATGAATAAAATATAATTAAGCGCTCTTCATCATTCCCTTTTTGCTAAATCAAGTTGGATTTATCAGAAGAAAAAGAGACGAGATGGTCCAAATTAAAAGAAGATTGGAAAACCGTGTTTTATCCCACGTGTAAAGTCTAAATCTATGACGATGGCTCAACAACAAAAACCAAGATTACAAACACACACATAGTTTATGACAGTTCCTCGACAACAAACTCAAAGAGTAACGTCATTTACACTCGTACATCCTTCAAGTAATTTTAGAGATTATAATAAAACTATGAAAAAAAGAAATCTATTCTTATCTTTGACTTTTCAATTTAATCTTGTATATATATATATATATACATATTAACTTTAATCCTTTATTTATCAAAATGATTCTAATGTTACTCTTTCATTCCTTTTTTTTTTTCAATAAATTAATGTAAACCTTAACAGAAACGTAGATTCACATTTAACACACACTTAGTCTACAAGGGTTAACAAACCCTAATTAGTAACTATAATTTTATGAAATTCAAAAGTTTCATACTTCTAAAGTTCAAACACTCAATCCTAATTTCAAGAACTAGATTATCTTATGTGGATTGAATTATAAGAGATCAAATTGAATATATATATATATATATATAATAGAGGATTAAATTATAAGTTTACTTATTTACGAGGGACAAAAATAACTATTTTTTTCAAAATTTATTTATGATCTTTTATTTTATCTTTTATATCTTCCAATTAAAATGCAATTGACATGAAATCATATTTACTATAATTATCTGTTCAAAAATTCAATTCTCATCGCTTCCCTTTAAACCATGGCATGGGGCAAAAAACAAGTTATGTGAAATTTATCACAAAATATTAAAAAAATTCCTAATAAAACCTTTTTGTTCCAATTATGAGTATCAATTTGGCAACTCTAACCATCATACGCAAATATCTATATACAAAATGTTTTGTGATTAGAACAAACAAAATCTTTAATAAATTTAGTGTTCTTAATAATTACAAGCACTACAAAGTTTTCATTGCAAGTCACAAAAAGAAAAAGAGATGGGATGGATTACATTAACCCATTTGGTATATAGAATAAAATAAAATAATAATTTTGAGGATCAAAATAATTTTTTTGTTTTTATTTTAAAAAATAATGATAAAAGATGAAAATTATTAAATAATAATTATAAAAATATAATTAATATTATACAATTTTTTTTTAATTTTTTCCATTTCATACCTACGGGTCTAAAGGTGGTATGGTCAAAGTAGTCTCTTTATTTTGAGAGAAGATATATGTATACATATATAAATTGCTTTTAATAAAAGTATAAAATTATAATGCAAAGAATTTATCATGTTATTCTTCACCTTTTATTTTTCTCTCACAATGCTTTTCAAACACACTCTTATGGCCCGTTAGGGATTCATAAAAGAAATTTTTTTTAATTATATAATATTGGTTATATCTTTATAATACATTTCGAAGGAAGATTGTGAATGGATTTCATGTTGTGGACGAGGATATGTATAGCTGAGCAGCTTGGGGTTGCGGTGGATTTAATGTCTTTCTCTCACTAATCACCTCATGAAAACATAAAGGCTCTCCAATCTAGGTGCCAGAGATAATCTTCTTTAGTAAATTAATATTTAATTTTAATTTCTTAAGTGTTATATTATTATTGAAATGTGTTATGGTAAATTATTATATCCCTCAAAGTGGTTAGAGTACCTTATTGACTTAGCACTCTATAATAGCAGTGAAAATTGAATATTTAATGGTGACATTTATTTTTGTTTGCTCTTTGTTATCAAGTTTTATGTGAATAAGAATTAAATTAGGATAAGATGTATTGTTTAAAAGTAAAATTATCAATTCGCTTTTCTTTAATGAAATAATCAAAAAATTACATGGGCATTGCAGGAGTTTCAAATCAAAAAATGGTGTTATTATTTAGAATTTTTGGACCCCCATATATATGTAAAGGGGTCCTCTTTCATGCTATTCCTCTCCCGTGACATTGGAGAGAATTTAGATTGTTGGTATTAAAATTTGAACATTTTAAATTTATTAATTTTTTTAAAATTTCTTAAAAGGATAAAACATAAAATAAAAATAATTTTTCAATTATAAAATTTAAAAAATTATATTTAGCATTAAAAAAATTAAATTTAAACAATCTGAATTTGCACAATTAAGAAAACAACGAAAAGGATGAGATTGCCATTTATACTACTACATCTTTACATTGATTTTTGTGTGAGAGAGAGAGATTCGTCTTGTTTTAAAAAGTAAAAGAAAAAAAAAAGAATCTTATTTTAACACTTAGGAAATGGATAATCAATTTGGTTCTTTATAAATAATTTTTTTTAATTTAGCCTTTTAATAAATAAAATGTTTTGTAATGTTGTGATTCTATCTTATTTCATTTATCATTTAATTGGAATATTAGTAATACTAACATTAATTCCAAAATTTAAGGTGTGAGTTAATAATATTAAGCAAATAAATTATGACTAAGCAAGCAAACTATCATATCTAGCATCAACTCTTGGATGAAACTATAAGAGAAAGGCAAATATATTATTAAAAATATTTTAATGATTAAGTGGCAAAATTAAAAAGTGATGTATAAGACCAAATACTTATTAGTCAATGGTTTAAATAAAGTTTTCAACAAATATAACATCAAACAAATGGATGGTTAGTCGGCTCAATTTACAGTGGGTTAAAATTCTTCAGCCTGGAGCTCAACTTAAAGAATGTTGATGGATGGAAAAATGAATCAAACATCCTCATAAATCCTATCTAACCCATAAATCATTATGTGCGAACTGAATTGGATTAGGCAAGAATGTGAGTGAATCCACTCTAATTCACATCCTTAAAATGAAGGGTTGAGTTTGAAGAAAATTAATTATAAGTCATGATAACTTAGGAGTTTGGACAGACGTACAGCTTCTTAAATATGCCTCCCCCTCTTCCATCCAACGCATTTGATGTTACTTGATAATGGCACTTGCTTCTTTTAAAATTGTGTAACCCCACATCTTTTACTCCCCATCCAATTCCATAACTGCTTCCACCAAAGTTTCTTTCTTTCTCATTACTCACATGTTCCTTTCCCATGTCCTTCTTCTTGTCCCACTCACATGTTGCAATTATATCAACCTCTTTTTAAGAAAAATTATAATTAAGAATCTTACATATTTATATTAAAGTGCCTTTAAATTTTAAAATTATTTTAAAACATCTATGAATTAAAAGTTTAAATTGTACCCAAAAAAAATTATAATTCATAATCTTAAATTAAAAATTTTGATTCATGAGTCCTTCAAAATAATTTCAAGATTTAATACAAAAATCTTTAATGTAGGATTCTTAACCGTAGTTTTTCCTTTATATTACTTACGTGATTTTCTCTTCTCCATCAACACATTTGCTATTTTTCTTAAAAATAGTTTGAGTGAATGTGGAGGAATAAGTTTAGATTGTCTATAATTTAAATGGTTTAAATTTTATTTCTAAAATTTTTTAATCTTAATTATTATTTTCTTTAAAATTGACAGCTAAATGACTGGCTTATTTTGTGTCCATAAAAAAATCAAAATTAAAAATTAGAAAAACAAAAATAAATTAAAATCTGCATTATCCAAATCTAATATACTCTTCCTTATTTGTCTCTTATGTATCTTTTTCTTTTTTAAAAAATATTTTTCTAAATATTCCTGTTCGTCTCTTTTATTTTTTCATCTTAATTGTTTATTACAAGTTTATTTCTTCATTCTATCATTTTCCCCAAGTTTTTTTTTTTTTTTAGAATGTTAACTAAATTAAATTTTATTTTCATTGGGAGGAAAAATATCAAACTAGTTGCTTATTTCAACAATACTTAGATACTTTTTTACTTTTCAACAATACTTGAAAGCGCGTTTCCTGACTTACTAGTAAAAGGGGTTCGCTCCACCTCTAGAACGCGCATTCCTTTAGCTAGCTATAAGGCGAAACAAGATTTCAAAGGTCTCACACCAGTCAACCGATTTGGAATTTTAATTTTATGTCTTGTTCAATATATAACATTATTAGATATAAATATAAAAAAATAAATATGTAAATAAAATAAAATAATTATATTTTATATAATATAAAAAATAAGAATATCATTCTATAATTAGATGAAAATAATAAAATAATAATAAATAATCAGCATATCCCTATTTAAAAATAATGAGAATAATAATAATAATAATAATAATAATAAAAGTATAATAAATTTTGGATAAATTAAGAATAATATTACTTTTTATTTACATGTTTATAGAATGAAAATAATTTCTTTCTTCGATCCTATATATATATATATATCATATTGGATTATTCAATGAATTATTTCTTCTTTTTCTTTTATTTCCTTCTCCTAAACAGGACATTAGAAGTGTTTTGAATTATATAATAGTGTCGTATTTTATAGAAGTTTTCTTGGTATTATTTTTTTAACAAAATTCTAGTAATTTAAATTAAATTAGTATTTTCACCATTTAACTTTGAAACATAATAAAAATAGTTTTTTTAAATTTTGTCTTATGTTCTAAATTATTAAATTTGTCAGTTTATTCTAAGATCATTTTAATTATCCCAAGAAAATAGCAGCTTTATTAATTGTCTTTATTATTATTTAATATTATTTACTTGTTTATATTATTTTTCAAAATAAAAATATTAAAATTATTTTCTATCATCAAAATTTTTTTTTTCTAATTTTTTTTTCAACCTAGCAATCTTGTCTAACATTCATACGCACCAAACGGGCACTAGTGTAGGTGGTTCACATGTTGTAAAGTAGAAAAATAGTCTATTTTGGAGATTGTAGAGGTAACATGGATTTAAAAAATAAAAAGAAAAACAAAAAGACACAAATCTCATGTTTCATGCCTAACGTGTCGGTAAATAGAGTTAGGACACAGCTTGTGACTAAGCCTCTTATTAACAATTTTTAATCTTTTAAGCGCTATTCGTTAGATGTACACCCCAAATTTCAGCACTTCCTTCAGGAAGAAACATGGGGAGAGGAAGAAACTGTACTTTTTCATTGCACTCTACAACAGCAACCATGAGCAAAAAAACTAATTCCTGAAGAGCTAGTTCCAATAAAAGCTTGTTTTTCCTTCACTTCCATTGTTTGTTTTCACTGACGTCCAAATACATACGTCCCATGTCTTCTTTAGCCCCTTCACAAGTGAAAAAGCTACATGTTTTGATAAGAATATCTCTACATTCTTCGCAGCCAACATTATTTCGTTATTTGCCATCTTTCTCTCTCTCTTTCCTTGCATTAATTTACCCGTCCATAAATTAATGTTAAACTTAACAAAAATTCGATTCACATTTAGTCTACACCAGTTAAGAAACCCTAACTAGAAACTATAATTTTGTGAAATTCAAAAGTTTCATACTTCTAAAGTTCAAACACTCAACCCTAAATTCAAGAACTAGGTTATCTCATGTGGAATGAATTATAAGAGATCAAATTGAAAAAATATATAATATAAAGGATTAAATTATAAGTTTACTTATTTATGAGGGATGAAAATATTTCTTTATTCAAAACTTATTTAGGATTCTTTATTTTATCTTTTATATCTTTCAAATAAAATGGTAATTGACATGAAATCATATTTTCTATAATTGACATGAATCTTATACCTCATAGTTATGTTTGGTATAATGGAAGAAGAAATAGAAATGTTTTTATTTTTTTATATTTAGTTAGATAAAAATGACATAAAAATAAAATGAGAAGAGAATTAAAATATTTTTAATAATTATAAAATATAATAAAATATTTATTTTTAATTACTAATAATAAAATAATTATTTTTAATTACCAATAATAATAATAAATAATAAAATAATATTTTAATTTAAAATTTTATTTTTACTTTACCTTTAATAGAAAAAAATTATTTGAAGAAGAATAAAATAGTCTCAATTTTTATTCTCTTATTCAATAAAATTCTCTTTCACCACAAACACGTTTTTCTCTCAATCTCATTCATTTTCCCTCTCCATCACTCAACTTTCCTACCAATCAAACAAGGCCAAAGGGTCTCCAATGTAGGTGTCAAAGATAATCTACTTTACTAAATTAATATTTTAATCTCATAAAAATGCATTATTTGTTTAATTTTAATTTCTTAAGTGTTATATTATTATTGAAATGTGCTTGGAAAATTACCATATCACTCAGAGTAGTTAGAGTATCTTATTGATTTAGTACTCTATAGCAATAGTGACAATTGAAATTTTAATGGTGATATTTATTTTTGTTAACTATTTGTCATCAAATTTTATGTGCAAGAAGAACAAAATTAGGATAAGATGTAATTTTTAAAAAAAAGTTATCAATTTATTTTGTTTAATGAAATATATCAGATAATTATATAGGCGTTGCAGTTGTTTTAAACCAGAAAAAGTGCTATTATTCTGAACTTTTGGACCGCCATATATAGATAAATGGATCTTTTTCGTGCTACTTCTCTCCTGTGACACGAGAAGATGTGGATCTTTTGTATTAAAATTTGAACGCCTCAAATTTCTTTATTTTTTCAAATAAATAAAATATAAAATAGAAATAATTTTTAACCATGAATTTAAAAAAAATGTATATTTAATATTAAAAAAAATTATATCTAAATAATCCAAATTTACAAAATTGAAAGAGTAATGGAGAGGATCCGAATTATTTTATATAGTACTACATTTTAATTTTTTGTGTGGGTGAGAGAGAGGGAGAGAGAGAGAGATTTGACTTGTTTTAAGGAGTTAAAAAAAATCTTACTTCAATTTGGCTCTTTATAAATAATTTTTAAATTTATTCTTTTAATAAATAAAATGTTTGTAATGTTGTCATTCTATCTCATTTTATGTGAAATTTAATGTGAAAATTAATAGAACTAACATTAATGCCGAGATTTAAGGCGTGAGTTAATAGCACTAAGTAAATAAATTATGGCTAAATAAGCAAACTATCATATCTAGCGTTAACTTTTGGATGAAAAACTAGGATAGGAAGACAAAAATATTACAAATACTTCAATGATTAAGGGGCAAAATGAAAAAAGAAAAAAGAAAAAAAAAGTGATCTATAAGACCAAATACTTGGTCAACGATCTAAATGAAATTTTCAACAAACATAACATCAAGCAAATAGGTAGTTAATGGGGTCAGTTTACAGAGCTCAACTAACACAATGTTGGTAGATGGAAAAATGAATCAAACCTCCTCATAAAATCCTATCCAACCCATAAAATCATCATGTGTGAACGGAATTGGGTTAGGCAAGAATGTGAGCGAATCCAATCTAATGCACATCCTTAAAATGAAGAGTTGAGTCTAAAGAAAATTAATTATTAGTTATGAGAATACTTACAAATTTGGACACTGTCTAAAGAATACTTACAATCCAATACGTACAGCTTCTTAAATATGCCTCACTGTCTTCCATCCAAGGCATTTGATGTTACTTGATAATGGCACTTGCTTCTTTTAAAATTGTGTAACCCTTCTCTTTTACTTCCCATCCAATTCCATAACTGCTTCCACCTAAGTTTCTGTCTTTCTCATTACTCACATGTTCCTTTCCAATGTCCTTCTTCTTGTCTCACTCACATGTTGCAATTATATCAACTTCTTTTTAAGAAAAATTATAATTAAGAATCTTACATATTTATATTAAAGCGACTTTAAATTTTAAAATTATTTTAAAAGATCTATAAATTAAAAATTTAAATTGTATAAAAAAATTATAATTCAGAACCTTAAGTTAAAAATTTTGATTCATGCGTCCTTCAAAATAATTTTAAAATTTAATACAAAAATCTTTAATTTAGGGTTCTTAACTCTAGTTTTTTCTTTATATTATTTTTGTCATTCTCTCTTCTTCCTCAATATATCTGCTATCTTTCTGAAAAATAGTTTGAATGAATGTGGAGGAGTAAATTTTGATTGTTTATATCTAATTTGAATAGTTTAAATTTTATTTTTAAATTTTTTTAATCTTAATCATTATTTTCTTTAATTGTGAAGTTGAAAAATAAGCTATTCCAGAGATTGCTGAGGTAACAAAGATCTAAAAAATTAAAAAAAAAAAAAGACACATGCATAAAGTGTCGGTAAATAGAGTTAGGACACAGTTTGTGACAAAAGCCTCTTATTAACAATTTTTAATTTTTAAATGCTATTTGTTAGATGTACACCCCAAAATTCCACCACTTCCTTCAAGAAGAAACTCATGTACTGTTCAATGCACTCTACAACAGCACCAAAGAATTTTATGTTAAGCTTTACATTAATTTATGGAAAAAAAAAAAAGAAATGAAAGAGTAACACTAGAATTATTTTGATGAATAAAGGATTAAATTTAATATATACATATATATATATATATATGTATATATATATATATATATATGTTTATAAAAGATTAAATTGAAAAGTAAAAAATAAGGATAGAATTCTTTTTTCATAGTTTTATTATAATCTCTAAAATTACTTGAAGGATGTATGAGTGTAAATGATGTCACTCTTTGCGTTTGTTGTCAAGGAACTGTCATAAACTATGTGTTTGCACTCTGGTTTTTGTTGTTGAGCAATTGTCATAAATTTAGACTTTACTCACAGGGTAAAACACAATTTTCCAGTCTTCTCTTAACGTGGACCATCTTGTCTCTCTTTCTTTTGATTAATCCAACTTCATTTGACAAAAAGGGCAAATTTCTCTCACTCACCTGTTGCAATTATATCAACCTCTCTTTAGAAAAAATTACAATTAAGAATCTTAAGATATTTATGTGAAATTTAGCACAAAATATTAAAAAAAGAAATTTCCTAATAAAGCCTTCCTTTTCCAATTTTAATGTAACGAGCAAATGAAAGAAAAATTATCTCCTCAAAATAGGTCAAGGTTATGTCTTGAGGTTGTAACTAAAAATAAATATATCCAGCAAGTTTTTTGAAAATTACTATGGTCGGTGCTTTTTGTGAAATATTATATTAATTTTTTTTATGAAAAGTTGTCCAGTAAATTTTATATTTGTTGCAAAATTAATGACCCTCATTTACGTTGGGTATAACATGTTTAATATATGGTTTCTATTTATAAATATCTAATTATAAAGATCAAAATAAGAGTTACATTATTATAAAAAAATTTCTATAATTATATAACATAGATTTTTTTAAAAATTATAGAATATATGTGACTTAAAGAAATGTAAGAACAAAAAGAAGCTTCATGACACCTAGTGCAAGGAGTTCTCGTGTTGTAAAGTAAAAAAATCCTAAAACTATTTTTTTATATCTATATATATATATATATAGATAAGTTAGATTCAAATATGACACTTTTTTTTTGTGTTTTTATTCTTTTTTTTTTTAAATTTCTCTACTTTTGTTTTGGCCTCCCGTGCCTATTGGGGCCCACTCTCTAGTTTGCACAAATATATTTTTTATATATATAAATGGTTGGTACTGTTCATTCACGCTGTTGACTGCATTGTATATAACATGGTGTCATGGTGCACTGTTTATATATTGTTTTACACTGTTATTGTTTTATGTACTGTTTAATACTGTTCATTGCATTATTTTTTAAATTTTTTTGTGGGACCCACATTTTTTGAAAATCCCAGAATCTCCAAGGGTTAATACTAGTAACAAGTAAAAAAAAAAAGATCAAAATATTCCATTATGAGCTGAATAAAATTCTGCATTTCATACCTAAGGTGTCGGTGCATAAAGTTATGACATTGTTTGTGAATAACTCTCTTTCAAAAAATTTTAATCTCAAGTGCTCTATCAAAAAATGTTCTAAAATTTTCAGTCACTTCACTGACTTTTTGTCTTTCTCTTTGTTCTTCCAAAAGAAAAATGTGTTGGGAATTTATGTAATATTTATTATATTAAAAATTTTAGGTATAATATGGAAAACACTACATATAAATTGTCAAGGAGTGTACTTAAATTTTTTTCATAGTTGCAATTAGATTTGGCAGGACTAGAACTTTCTCTTTACAGCCTCAGACTTAATAATGACTTATACAAGGAGGCTCACAAAATAGGTTTAGAGAGAAAACTTAGCATAGTTTTAAAATAGTATCTTATTAAGCCCTCTTGTTATGAATTTTAGTAAAATCTAATAATTCACATTTTTTATTACTTATTAGACTTAATTTTAAATATGTATTGGGCCAAATTACTATATGGTCACTTGAATTAATTTAGGCGTATAATGTCTTGACAGACCATTAAGCAATCTATGTTTAGAAAACAAAATATGTAATTAATGTAAACCCACAAAATAAAATTGTTTAACATTCTTTTATTTGAGCCACATTAATTATGTTTTAAAAAAATTATTTTATTTTGTAAAACAACTCACAAGTTGACAAATAACAAAATCTTATGTGTGTACTTTATTAAAAAATGATTCCAAAATAATACAACAAAGACAATTTGACCTAACATAACTCTTAATATGGGATAATAGTAATTATCATGTGCTTTATTGACATAAAACTAATCCACAGTCACACATTACATGAATTATAAATCCAAAAGTGTGATAAAAAATACTTTTCAAGAGCCATTAGCAATACATTATTTCTCATTTGATTTTTGTATGATTTCTCAATATCTTTTATATTTAACCAATAGGAGAAAGAATAACAATAATTTAAACTATATAAAAGAATTACAATTTAAGATTTTAAATTAAAATTTTTAAATCTAAAATTTTTCAAAATAATTGTTAAGATGCATACTTTTTATAAAGTGTTGAAACACATGCTGATATGCCCTTGAGTTGTTTATAACCAAAGCTTAAAGATTAGACTTGATCACGGGCTATACTCGTTTAAAAATAGGTTAAGCTTATAAAAAAATTTACAAATTTTTTGGGGTTGGGCCCGCCCCGATACTGTTTGAATAATGCCAAGCCGGGTTCAAGCCCAGTAAAAACGGGCCTGGGCTCGGGGCAGCCCGTTTTGTAAATTTTTTTAATATATTTTAATCCTTTTTTTTAGTTTTAAATATCATATATATATATATATATATCTTACTTGTTAGGCACATTTTTATTCTTATTTTGATTTCTAAATAACTCATAAAAAATTACAAAAAGTTTAAATAACTTGAAATAAATAAATATATATAAAAGATAGTAAAACTTCTCAAAATAATACTTTTTTTAATAATATTACTATTAATAATTTATTTTATTTGAATTATAATTTATTTCTAATAATATATTATACAATAAGTAAAAATAAAAATAAAAATAATTATATATGTTATATAATTTTTTTATTTATATCTATAATTATAAATAAATATTCTAATAATATTATTTATTAATAATATATAAAAAATAATTATAATATGGGTAGATTCGGACTCGAATCGGGTTTTTAAAAAAGTCTAAATCCAGCCTTTTTTATATTCAGGTTTTTTTAAAATAGACTCATTTTTTTGAGTTTTTTTTTAAAACTCATATCTATTTTTTTGGAATCAAATTTATCCGACCGGGCTAACTTTTTGGCCTATGATCAGGTCTATTAAAGATACGTGGTTGTGAGGCTTGTTCTTATACGTGAAGTAAATTCCAATTCCAGCATTGTCCTTTTTCTGTTGAGATCGATGCAAATCTGACATGTTTCTAAACTTTTAATCATACAAAAACAACCATTTGCTTCTGATAAGGGGAATATCCTTTGTTATCCCAGGTTATTCTTTATGAAATTGCATTTTAATTTTCAAAGTATAAATTACTTTTCATATTTATTTATATTATTATTATATAAAAATAAATAAATAATTTATATTTAGATTGGGTAAAAACCAAACCTTGATTATTTTTAAAATATTTTTAGCAAATTTTTTGTGTGATGATTATCATGCATTGGAATTGATGGAGGCAACATCTTTTTTGACTAGTGCTCGTTTAGAGTGCATTATTATTTTGCCTCGGACACATTTTTGTCTCTTTACAGAGTTTTAATTTGCTCTTTTAGTTCAAAAATATATAATATTGTGATTTTATTTTTTAAAATAATTTGATTTTATTAACTTATATTCAGATTTAATGTTAACTTAGTAGACTTTTAAATTTGACGATAAATTTTAAATGAAGATGTAATAGAAAAACAAAATTGGACTTTTTCTTTAAATAGAGAGGTAACATTATTTGTTTTTAAACTAAAAAACTACATTAAATTTTTTTTATAAAACTAGAAATCTGAAAAATGTGTCTAAACATATTTTAAGAAAAAGATATTATATAATCTAAAAATGAATAAAACTTAATATTTATTTATTAAGTTTGGTGGTATGATTGCATTTCTCCTAGACTTGATGCTACTAAATGATTTCTTTATTAGCAATACATCCACTTGAGCATTTGACTTAATTATAATCTAAAAATGAATATAAACACCATTTTTTGTGTCATAATCAATATTGAAACTCGTATAAAAATATCAACATATATAATGCTGATTAATTATAGTTAATGAAACGCCTGAATCTGTCATCATGGTTTAATTTAATTAAAGCCTAATTAAGTAGGCTGAAGTGTGGATCAGATTCATTAATTTAAGATTAGAGATAAGTTTGGCTAAACAACAAAATTAATAATAAGGGGAAGACATAAAATTGATTAGAGATAATAAGGCTAAACAACAATGTAATACACTAATTTTAACATTTGTGCTATGTGCTTAGGTGAAGACATAAAATTAAAAAAATAATAAAAAATATGACAGGAAAAAGATAGAAATAAGAACATAAAAGCTTACAAATTCAAATGTGGCTTTTGAATAAAAACTAATATGGTGGAGACAGACTAAAGAAACAAGACAATGGAAATTAATGATGCCTACTAACATGTGTTCATGTAAAGGAAAAACTGCAAGTGAAAAGATGAAAAAGCAAAACAAAAGTGTTTTTGGGTGTGTTTAGTTTTGTTTTTGTTTTAATGTTTTTAAAACAGAAATTTTTTAGAACAATTTCTGAAAACAAAAAAATTATTTGAAAAATCATTATTTTCTATCTTTTTTTTAATTCTGCAGAATAAAAATTGACAAAATATTTTAAAAAATGTTCTAATTTTTTTATTTCTGAAAATATAATTCTATTTTTATGTTTTACAAAACATATTATTAAAAACATATTATCAAACAAATTTTTTTATTTTTTTGTTCTTAAAAATAAAAAATTATTCTAGAAACAAGAAATCAAAACAGGCACTTCATTTTCAAAATTTGATTTGTCTTTTTCATGAAGGTAGTTTTGGAAATGGCATATATATCTCCTTGTCCTCTCAATCTAATACAATTTTAGATTTAGATAAAGATTTCTTTTAACTTAAATAGAATCTTACATTTCAATCCAAAGGTTTAGTTTTTTCCCCATTTATATTAAACAATTTCTAAATGGCATTTTTTAAAATTATTATATGATATATATTTTGCTTACACGACATTTGCCAAGACGATTTTTTTTTTTCCTTCTCGTCTATTGCTTTTGCTCTCCTTGTATCTCTCTTTTGACATTGCAAAGAACAAGTTGGAGATCGTAGCGGGAGAATGGGGGATTGGAAAAAAAAAAGGGAAATTTAATCAAAACGGAGAATTTAGTTCTGTCCATGGATGCCTTGTAATTTTTATTTTTAAAAGGAGAGTGTAATTCTTTAAAATAGAGAAGATGGTCACTTCATGGAAGTATTTTCGAAAAAAAAAAAGAGAGCAATTTATCTATCTTATGTTTGAAATAGATGTTTTTCAAATCAAAATGCTTGTATATGAAAATCTAATTTGGGACAAATAATTAGTTAGGGGAGAGCTAATACCTTGTATTTGTCAAAACTATTAATTAACAAAATATATAGCAAAATTAAGCATGGCTATCATTGTTCATTTTTTCATGTTCTACTATTCTTAAACTTCATTCGATTGCTAATAATTGCTAAACAGATTTTTAGGATGATTTTTAGTAAAAGTTTCAAATTTTGTCCTTGCCAAAGTGTAGAGCCTTTTTAGCTGAAGATCATAAAATTATATTTCTTTAGTATGTAGTTGACTCTTTATTAGACCTCATCATGAGAAAGTTATTGAATTTTTAGTTTTATATAAAAAAATTTTGGAGTTTCAAATTTGAACCTTTTATTAAATTTCAACAAAAATCAAGCTCACAACTCAATTAGCCCTTTTTTGAAAAAAAAAAATCACTTGCCATAATTTAGAAAAATACGGACATTAACATGGCAACAGAACTTGAGACTAGTATATATGAAGAATAGGGCGAAGGTTACAATCATCACATGTTTTATTTATTTACATATAATTAGAAATGACCTGGAAAAAGTAAAACAAATTTTCAATTAAAGATATAGAATTGCAGGTCTTCTAGAAATTGATGCAGTTTGATGTACATTTGAATGCTGTTCAAATTTCTGGTAGATCAAGTACGTGATGTTCCAAATGAATAGCTAGCATATCTTGATCAAGAAGGTGTCTGCACAATGCAATCATTTAAATTTTTAATTAACTTCAAAGAAAGAAAGAATCAGTAACCATAAATAATAGCACAAAGGATCTAGATAGTAAAATTTTAGGCAGAGTCTTTGATTGAAAAAAATATTAAAAGATACTGAATTGAACCTTAAATATCAACAACTTTTGACCCAATTAATTTTCCCTTGACTATACTTCAACATGAATTAATTGAGACATTATTTGAAACCATACCTCTCTTTTATTATGGTGTCGTATAATCTGATTAAGGTCTTCTATTGAGGAGTACTCTGTCCCATTGATGGATGCCTTGCATCCTAATGGTGTGATTACGATCCCATGACAAAAGGTTTCCATCTTTGAGCATTCTTTGATAATTATATTTGGAAGATGAAGCCATAAGGCTTTGAAATGGCAAGATCCTGGATAGAAACAATTAAGCCTCGGTAGCTTCTGAAGCTTCAACTCATCTAATGTTGGAAATATAATGATATGCTCTTCGGGTTCTTGAGATACTTCATCATCCTCTGTTGTGAAAATTTCCTCCATCATTTGGCAATCAGACACATGAAGTGATCTCAGTTCTGGAAGGCTTCTAGATATCGAAACAGAGAGCACACTTTTCAATGCATTAATATGCTTCAATCTTGGTAGAGATGTTAGCGTTATTGATCCACAGGTTGGCAGCTCAAAATTGCAATTGCCCGAGCAGAATCTTTCAAGGTTGGGTAGGTTCTCAAGTTTCAACTTTGACAACTTTGGGAATGTAATAATATTTTCATCCTTTTTTGTGATTGTGACTATCTCTTCAATCATGTCACAATCATATACATGGATATCTTGGAGATTTCGGAGGCTTCTTGCTATGGAAAAAGGGAACACACTTTTCAAATCATGGCAGCCACTGATATGTAAAGTATTCAAACTCCCAAAACTTAAAATCCCACCATCATTATTTGTCCATATGTGCCTAAGTTTCGGAAGGGAATTCAAAGATATATTCTCCAATTCATACTGCATCATGCTATTCCCTTCACTTGCACCTGATTCAAATACCTCTTTTAGTGCACCACAATGTCTTACCTGGAGGTTTTTCAAATGTTGGAATCGATGTTTCATATTGCATGGAACACAACTCAATAGTTTTTCACAACTTTTGAGCTCCAATGTTGTTACCATTGCTATATACCCATCAAGGTGTTGATCTTGCTCGATCCATCTAAATGTCTCTAATTTTTGCAATTCCACCTGCAAAACACATATTTATACATTATATTGATGAAAATTTTACACTTTTTCTCGTAAATAAAAAATCCTAATTTGGTTTCCTTTTCATTTTTTATTTAACATGTTTTCTAAATCTGAATGCTGAAAATCTGAAAAAGATTTAACTACAATAAAATAGTCTGGTAGAATTAGTACATACCTTGTATTTCTCAAAATTATTAATATAATATACAGCTAAATTAAGATCTCCTTTCGTGCACATCATGTGCGACTCTACATTTACATGGCTATCCTTGGATGTCATTACAATTCCACTGGAAAAGGTTGCGAGTTGTGGGCAAGTTTCATAATTGAATTCAACCAACGATGGGAGGCCCAAGTGGTTAACTCCTGAACAAAAACATTTGAAGTTGGGCAAATCCAAAAGATCCAACTTCCTCAATTTTGGAAGTGAAATTATAGCCTCATTATTATTGTCCCTTTCACTTTCCTTTGTCACTATCTCTTCCATCTCCTCGCAACTCCGTACCTCTAATTGTTGAAGTTGCACAAGGCTTCTGGCCATGGAGGGGGAAAACATACTCTTAAGATAACAATCTTTAATTTTGAGAAATTTCAGCTTCTCAAAGCTTACAAGCCCGCTGGCACATAGGTGTCTTAGATTTGGTAGGCAACTCAATGTCATTACTTGCAGCTCACAATGTGTCATGGTGGCATCTGATTCAAATACCTCAACCACTGAAAAACAATCGGATACTGTGAGTTCCTCTATGCGTTTAAACATGCCTATGTCATTGAATTGAACAACTTTCAACAGCCAGTTAAAGTCTTGGACAATCATCTCTCTTTCTTTGATACAGTAGCTCCGCACGCCTTCATCTTGCTCGCTCCACCTTACTGTCTCTGATTCTTGCAAGGCCACCTATAAAATATCATTAAACAAACAATCAAACATTTAATCTCAATTGTTCATGAAAACTAACGATATATTACTTTTAATTAATTATATATTCTAAGTAAATACAAATGGTTATGGAAATTTAATTAATCAAGAAATTTAAAATTAAAACAATAATTAACATGGAAAAAAATCAATCAATGGTCTATTTAAAGTTAAGGAAAAGAGTAAGGATGTGGAGAAGTTACTGGGCGTACAAATGCTTTCATATGCTGTATGATGGCATTTAGGTCTCCCCTATGTATATGCTTGTTGCTGTATTCTACAAGTTTCATGGTTACATCCTCTAACTTGGGCGTGTGTGAATATCCCTGCGAGAACACCTCCATGTTGTTGCAATTCTTAATTTTGACTTTTCGTAATGATGGAAAATCCAAGTCAAAGGAACCTTGGGAGAACGCCCTGAGGTTAGGTAGGCGTTTAAGATTTAGATGCTCCAATGCAGGGAACACGGTCTTACTCATCACATGGGCTTGAGTTTCCTTTTCTGATACTATATCTTCTATTTTCTCACAACTTATCATCCTTCTTTGGTCTTCATCAAATGCACCCTGCCATTGCAAAAATAATAAATATATATATATTGCCAACTAAAAGTCATTGATATGATCACTCATAATTTTGGTAAATATTTGAACTATGGAATCACTCTATCAATACTGTACATGCGTGAAGGAGTTCATGTCTTTAGCAATGATAGCTTCTAAATTATCGCAGTCCGAAATTTTGACAATCTTGAGGGATGGCGGAATGGAGGAGTGACAATTTTCCTCAAGAGGGAATAGGACATCCATTGTATCACACTCCTCTATGAAAAGTTCTTCCAGCACCGGCATGCAGGAGGACCATACTTCTAATTTTTGAACAGAATCAGGGACATGGTCCTTTGATGATGTAGCCTGCAAGTACAACTCATAAAACAAGACACAGTTTGCATAGAGAAAGAGTTAGTAATTACACCATTAAATAAAATTGATATTTTGCATATCAGTTAGATTGATACCTTCCTACTCGTCTTACATAGTTTGGCCATTGGTGTGCATCTTCCAAGACACCACTTGACAGCTGTTGGGGAGTCTTGTTTAGAATTGCTAAAGCCAACTTCTTGCTTTGCATATGATTTAGAAAGCCAGGAAGACGTGTTCAACTGAAGACATCCACTAATTTCTAAGCTTCTCAAGGATCGCCAGACCATGTCATAAGAGTTTGCACAAATGCTCAAAAGACTTGGGAGGCTTTTAATTGTCAAAGAATTTAATTTGGCAAAGAAAACAGTTTCTTTCATTTCCTTTTCTCCATCATTATCATCACCTACTAATTTCTCCATCTGATTGCAACGCCTTATATCTAGATGCTCAAGTTGTGAGAGTGCTCCGACAATGGCAGGAGTAAAAACATATCTTAAAGAATTACAATTATATACTCTAAGAATTCTCATGTTCTGAAAACCTTCAACGCATTGGGGAACAGTACCCCACACATATCTTAGCATCTCAAGCAAATGAATATGAACTTCTTTCAATTGAGGAAATACAGATACACTCTTGACTTGACCAGCTGACTGTGAATATTCTTGAAAGTCAAATAGTATCTCTAAGGATTCGCATTCAAATAATTTGATTGTTTCTAATTTTGGGAACCATTGCATACAATTAGAGATGAATAACTTGCCATTGTATGCTTTTGTTGAATCATCTGATGAGCCGGTACTTCGTTCCTCAACCTTCAATAAAATCCATTATATCTCATTAATTTAAGTGAAAATAATAGAGGCATATTTTTAACACACAATGCAAGTAAGTTTAGGGGCAACTTTCAAAATTTGATGCCTAAACATGATGCTTAAAATATTACAAAATTATTAAATTTCTTTATTTAGTATATTGTTTCATTTAACATATATGAAAATCAACATTAGATCCATGAATGTCAAATTTACATGCCATCTTATTTCCTCAGTAGAATGATTTAAATATAATCTTCACCTTTTGAATTGATTTTAATAATTTGTTACATGAGGCACTAATATGTTAAAATTAAGAGGAAGGATCAAATTAGTTTTTCCCAAACATTACAAAACAAAATCATTAAAAGGCCAAAAAAATTCAAAGTACAAGGGCACAACAACAAAAAAGCTTTTTAATAGAAATCAGACATCTAGGTAAATGACAAGCTTACTTACAATCAAATAAAGGCGTTTAAAATAATAATTTAAATAGATTAAAAATGGGGAAGGATAATGAGTGAAAGAACAATAATTTGCCACTTGTCATGCAGAGATGAAGTGCAAATTGAGAAGTGTTTATCCATGGTTGGACTTAAGATGATATGCATACCTGAGACTTTGATTGAAAAGACTCATTTGAAGTGAAGCCAATTAAGCTTGAGAGATTATATAACTCCAACTTCATTAAATTTGAAAAATCTATCTTTGATTTCTCCAATTCACGGTGACTGGAGACATGGCATATCACTTTTAGTTTCTCCAAATTTTCTAGACGTAATGACTCAAGAAGTGGAAAGGCACTAGAATGGGCACTGCAATCCAAGAAGCACTTCAAATTGGAGCACTCGTCGATGCTTGGATCTTTCACATGTGGAAATCTCCCTTCATCTATTTCGCAGACAACATTCTCCAAGTACTTCACATCCCTTAAACTTATAACTTCACACTCCCTAGCAAGCTGCTTCAATATTGAACTGCTTTTGATAGAGCCATAATCTACATTTGCAATGTCTAAATCTTTTAAGCTTGGGTCTACCTGGCGAAACCAGCGAGATCTTGCCCAACCAATGGTTATACGAAATCTTATTAGATTTTTTACGACCAATTCTTCTGGTAAATATTCAACTTTTTTTACTGAAATCTCAAAAACCTTCAATTGAAGAGACAGATTTTTTAACTCAATAAGAGCATCATTGTTTTGGCTCCAAGGAAAATTGTCTACTCCAAAATACAATTCTTCTAATCGAGATAATCTCGCAAAGACATTGGAATGAATTTTATAGAGATCAGTACATCCTTGCAAATCCAATAATCTTAGAGAGACTAGTTTCTCAATTTCCTTTGGTAAAATTCTAATATCTGAACGAGCAAAGCTTAGAATTTCTAGGCTCGCAAGCTCCATACCTATTATAGATATGTCTCCAACATGACAATCTTCTACTCGTAATGTCTGAAGATTGTTCAAGGTTTGGAATAAAGATGACATTTTTGGAATACGCAATTTTTCCATACCTAAAACTTGGAGCTTACTCACATCGCAAAAGAAATTTTCTGGCCATGATATTCCTCCGTTCTTTGATGCTACTTGTAAAAGCTTAAGCTTCGGACATTGCAAGCCATTTCGAAGCACCACTGTCCCACCTAACATAAGTGACATCGCATTAACATGATCCCATGTGTTGTGTTTTGGCAACTCCTTCAATATTTCATCATCAGATCGTACTATAAATCCAACTCTGGATGCTATTGCTATGACAGCATCACGTACAACATCATGCATCTTCATACAGTCTTTCTTATCTGTGTCCAACAATAAGAAGCATCTCTTTAGATCATTCACCAAAGTTTGCACTCGGTTTCTTGCTTTCCATAGTTCGCCAGTGTCGCTAAAATATCCCATGCCCACTCCATACCTCATTAGAACTTCAACAGAAATGTCAGAATCTTCTGGAAATAATCCACAAAGCAAAAGGCAATATTTGTGTTGTTCACTGCCCAAGGAATTGTAACTCAGTTCAATGCTTGAATATACAAATTGCATATTTGAGAAGGATGTTACTCGCGACCTGCGTAGTTGTTCAAAGGCATCTTGCCATTCAAACTTCTCTTTACTTCCTAGCGCCTTTCCCACAGTTACAATAGCAAGGGGCAAACCTTTGCATTCTTTTGCAACTTGTCTTGCTATATCATAAATATCAGGTTTATATGCAACATTCCCATCTGCCATCTCCCAAAAGAGAGTCCAGGCTTCATCATCAGACAAGACAGGGACAGGGAAATTCTGTTGGCTTCTCATATTTTGGCACACTTGCTCATTTCTTGATGTGAATATAATTTTGCAACCCTCACGGGAAGGAAGTCCAATAAGCTCAAAATCAAGCTCCCCCCACACATCATCCAGGACTATTAAGACTCTCTTCTTGTCGTTCAGCCTCTGAAGCAATTGCTCTGCTTTTCCTTGCACACTCTCCTTTTCCCATTTCAAGCTTAGCCTATCGGCAATTTGATTTTGAATGTTCTCATAGTTTAGATTTTGGGACACCACCGCCATTGCAACTTCCTCAAATAGCTTATTTGAGTCTATCATTTTGATCAGTTGTTTCACCAATGTGGTTTTCCCCACTCCCCCCATCCCACAAATGCTTATCCTTTGTATCTTCTCATCCTTTAGTTTCTCCATGATCTCTGCTACAATTTTTTTTCTAGATTCAAAGTCCATGCCTTGTGTGAAGGTGGTTCCAAGTCTAGGTGGGGGTGCGGGGTAGGATATGGGATCCAATTTCTCTTCCTTTAAGCTTACAATATCTGCCGTCCTTTTAGCGATTTCCCTGCCCAAAGAATAATAAGATACCAAATTGGGACACCAACCACCAAGACACTTCCTATCCATGTTCCTTTCAATATCCTTATAAAATTTTTCCATTTCACTTTCAGCTTTTTCCACCTTGAGCAACCAGGCGTTCACTTTACGTGATATTTGAAGTCCACTCCTTCTTTTTGATTCCACTTGCCCCCGCAACTCCACTTTCATGTCCTGCAATCTCTCATGTTCTTTCTTCAATTTTTTCATCCTTTTGTCGTGGTCAGTAAGATAACCCCATTGTTCTCCGATTGGCTCCACCAACAATTGTCCAATTTTTGACGCGGCTCCTAATAAAATTGAGCTAACAAACTCCATCTTCTCTTTTCTTGGATTTTCGATGTCTACAAAAAAGAAAGAATTATATGGGATAATTTTACCCATATCTATATTTATACCATATATATTGATGACTTTTATAGTGAAAAATGTGATTCTAGGTAAGAGGAGTAACTAATCATTATTACATCACAAATTAATTATTAAGATTAAAGTAAAAACTATTGATAAATTTTTATTGGAATGAAATCTAAAGTTTTAAAATAAATAAAAAATAAATAGTATTTCAAAGAGAAACAAAGTTTGATACCAAAAAAAAAAGGCAAAAGACCCAAAAAAAAAGGAAGAAAAGAATGCAAAAATTTTAATATTATTACTCACTACAAAATATTTAAAATCTTAAAATTATCCACTTCTTATTTGAATTATCTAAAATTGATAAATATACGAAATTATAACCTTTTATATAGAAACTTAAATTCAAAGTAATCCGAAATTTTAATATATTTTTTAGAAAAATTTTTAATAAAAAATTTAAATATGGTAACCTTATATAAATCTAATTTAAAATTTTAAAATCATGAAAAATAAATAAAATTTTTAGAAGCGAAAAAAATTAATCTCACAGTATTGAATTGCTAAAAGACACTAAAATTTTCAAAATTTCCCTTTTTTTATTGAGATTATATACTTTTCTATATGTTCAAAATTATAAATTTTTCAACAAAAATAAAAACTGGATTGATTCATAGTTCTTAAAAAAAAATTCTAAGTTTTTGAAAAAATAATTGAGGATGTGAAAAAACGATCGAGGAAGGAGAAAAGTTTTACGCAAAATTTAACTTTTAAGAATTAATTAATAATTTAAAAGCTGTTCACTTGTTTCTAAAGCAACACAATTTTTTAATGTACAGTCAAAATCCAAATAAATTGTATTTTAATTCTGTAAAATTAAAATTAAAATTAAAAAATCAAAGTTTTCTAATAAATAATTGAAAGGGGAAAATTTTTCACATGAAATTTAATTTTAAAAAAAGAAATTCAGAATTTAAAAGCAACCCACTTATTTCTAAATCAATAACAAATTTTTTATGCAATCAAAATTCAAAAACATTTTTATGAAAATACTAATTCCTACGAAATTACAGTTTGTCAATTTGATTTGAATCTAATATAAATTTCCAAAATGATCAGAAAATTAAAAAAAAATCATTGAGAAAGAAAAAAGTTTGATATGAAATAAGAGTAGTGAAAACAAAAAGATGTTTAAAATTTAGGTAATATACTGCATCACATTTTTAAAACGATAAAAGCTATGCTAGTTTCGTGTGAAATTCAAAGTGATTGAAAAGAAAATTTTTTAAAATTACTATATTTAATGTGAATCTAATAAAATTTTAAAAAATTAAATTTTGAGAAATAGCATGTTACACACTATTATTAGAATGTAATACAAAAATTTCGATAATCAAAAAATTTTAAAGTGTTTTAAAAAAGGAGAAAAGTTGGATGTGAAATAAAAGTAAAAAAACGAAAAAATAATATAAATTTTAAATATTATTAAATAACTGCAAAATTTAAATATTATTAAAAGCTAGTAACTTTTTAATTAATGTGAATATTAGACAAATTTAAATAATATTTACAAAAATAATCGTTGCCATAAAATTTTAAAGTTGCCCACTGTCATTTAAATCTACTAAAAATTAAAAAAAAAGAAATAAATAAACAATATTTTGAGAAAGGAGAAAAGTTTGATGTGATGTGAAAATTGAAGAAAAGAAAAAGGGGTGTAAAATTTGAATAAAAAAAATTGACTACTATTAAATGGCTACATAATACGAATAATGTGAAAATTACGTATTTCTATTAAGCCATAATCTAGAGAAAAGCTTTGTTGTGGTCAGGAAAATTTTTTATTTGGTCTTTTACATTTTTTTTTTCAATTTAGTCCTTCTATTATTTAAATGTTTTATAAATTTTGTTCTTCTATGATAATTTCATCCAAAATTTAATGCTAAATCAAATACATTACTGACTTGGAGGTTCATCTTTTTCCAAAACTTAAGAGTATAAATTCAGTAAACTGGGCTAAGCAACAATTTTTGAATGAAGAAAAGATAGAAGGATAATAGTAAGACATTTTAACTGCTAAGGAAATAAATTGACAGGAATAATTATTGGATAACCAAATTGAAAGTCCACATATCTATCAAGGTCAATATAATATTTTCCTATATAATCTAAGTATTCAAAGTAATCAAAATTATAAAATTATTCAACAAAAATTTATAATTTTGAAAAATATCCCTTTTTTCTCTGAATTCAATCCAAATTTTTAAATATAATTTGCTAAGGTAAACAAAATTTGATGCTAATTTTAATTTTTTCAACAAATTTAGAATTTAAAAACTATGCAGTTTTATCAAAATCTAAAGTTTAAAGATAATAATTTTCAAAATCTAAGTCTAAATTTTTAAAATAATAAAAATTTAGTTACTCAATTTTATTTGAATTTAATGCAAAACTTTAAAATCACGAAAACTTAAATAAAGTTTTCATTTAATAAAATTATTTTCCTATAAAAAATTTAACATCTGAATTGAATTGAATTGTAAAGAGACATTCTTTTATTCGAATTTAATACAAAAAGGTAAAAGAATTATTGAAAAGAGAGAAAAATAAAAATAGGAAATTTTTTAAAGATAAAAGATGGCCAGGAAAAAAAGGCCGTGATTTTTTTCCCACTAATTAATCATGTAACTATACATAATTAGTAGTATTTTGAGAGGAAAGAAAATCAAACTCACATTTATAATCAATACTTTATTATCAAATGAGAAAATTTACTTCTATTGTTAACTGCAAATCTTAAACCTGCAAATGAATTATAAGAAAAATATATATATTAGTTGATGCATGATACTGAAGAAAAAAAGAGAGGGCTGTAATTCGGGTCAAGTTATAAGTTAAAATGAAGAAAATTAATTTTAAGTTGAGAGAACATATGATTTAGAATACAAGTTCTGACAAGTTAAAATATGCATAAGTGGTTTAGAACTTACCTTAAGAAATGAAACTTATAGGTAGCTCTCATACATCACTTTGCACCCTTGTCTACAATTATTCAAGCTTACATCCAAGTTTAATAAGGAAGAGAGACAGCTGAAATCTTCTTCAATCCAGATGTGGAGGCGCTGAGGAAAGAAAAGCACAGAAATTTTCAGAATTGAAACAAGAGTATAAAAATGAAGTACGGTTTTCATGGCCGCACAAGGCAAAACAAGGGAAGAAACAAATTTTGATGCAAAATAAAATCAAAAGACTAAAAAAAAGGGAAGTAAAGAATGCAAAAATTTTAATATCATTACTCACTACAAAATATTTAAATTTTTAAAATTATCCACTTCTTATTTGAATAATCTAAAATTGATTAATATATGGAATTATAACCTTTTATACAAAAACTTAAAACTTAAATTCAAAGTAATCCAAAATTTAAATATTTTTTTTGGAAACGTTTTCTAAATAAAAAAAATTTAAATATGGTCACTTTATTTGAATCTTATTTAAAATTTTAAAGCCATCAAAAATAAATAAAATTTTTAGAAGAGAAAAAAAATTAATGTCACAGTATTAAGTTACTAAAAGACATTAAAATTTTCAAAATTTTCCATTTTTTATTGAGATTATCTACTTTTTTCTCAATGTTCAGAATTATAAATTTTTCAACAAAATTAAAACTTGATTGATTCATAGTTCTTTAAAAAAAATGCTATGTTTTTGAAAAGATAATTGAAGATGTTAAAAAAAAAACAATCGAGGAAGGAGAAAAGTTTTATGCAAAATTTAACTTTTAAAAAATAATTCAAAATTTAAAAGCTGTCCACTTATTTCTAAAGCAACACAAAATTTTTTATGTGCAGTCAAAATTCAAATTTAATTTTAAAAAAGAAATTCAGAATTTCAAAGCAACCCACTTATTTCTAAATCAATAACAAATTTTTTAGGCAATCAAAATTCAAAGACATTTATATGAAAATAATATTTCCTATGAAATTTACAGTTTGTCAATTTTGATTTGAATCTGATATAAATTTCCAAAATGATCAGAAAATTGAAAAAAAAAAAAGCATTGAGAAAGAAAAAAGTTTGATATGAAATAAGAGTAGTGAAAACAAAAAGATGTTTGAAATTTAGATAAATGTATAGCATTACATATTTAAAACAATAAAAGCTACGCTAGTTTCGTGTGAAATTTAAATTGATTGGAAAGAAAAATTTTAAAAGCTACTAAATTCAATGTGAATCTAATAAATTTTTTAAAAAATAAATTTTCAGAAATAGCATGTTACCCACTATTATTTGAATGTAATACAAAAATTTCGATAATAAAAAAACTTGAAAGTGTTTTAAGAAAGGGGAAAAGTTAGATGTGAAATAAAAAAAGAAAAAACAAAACAAAATAATGTTAGAATTGAAATATTATTGAATGTCTGCAAAATATTGAAAAACTACGCAGGTTTGATGTGAAATTTAAAATTCAAAAGCTACTTACTTGTTAATTAATGTGAATATAAGACAAATATAATTAATATTTTCATAAATAATCGTTCCGATAAAATTTTAAAGTTGGGCACTTTCATTTAAATCTAGTACAAATTTAAAAAAATAAATAAATAATATTTTGAGGAAGGAGAAAAGTTTGATGTGATATGAAAATTGAAGACCGAAAAAAAAAGGGTATAAAATTTGAATACTATTAAATGCCTAAAAAAAATTAACTACTATTAAATGGCTACATAATACTAATAATTTGAAAATTACGTATTTCTATTAAGATATAATCTAGAGAAAAGCTTTATTTTGATCAGGTAAATTTTTTATTTGGTCTTTTACATTTTTTTTTTCAATTTAGTTCATCAATTATTTAAATGTTTTATAATTTTTTTTTTCCTTCTATCATAATTTATCCAAAATTGAATGCTAAATCAAATAGGAGGTTCATCTTTTTCCAAAAGGTAAAAGTATAAGTTAAGCGAAAAATATCCAAGTTAGTAAACTGGGCTAAGCAACAAATTTTGAATGAAGAAAAGATAAGGATAATAGTAAGACATTTTAATATGTAAGGAACTAAACTGACAGGAATAATTAGTGGATAACCAAATTGAAAGTCCACATATCTATCAAGGTCAACATAAGAACTTCCTCTATAATCTAAGTATTCAAAATAATCAAATTATATAATTATTTAAAAAAATTTATAATTTGAAAAATATCCCTTTTCTATGAATTCAATCCAAATTTTTAAAATAATAATCATTCAAATATAATTTGCTAAGGTTAACAAAATTTTATGCTAATTTTAATTTTTTAACAAATTTAAAATTTAAAAACTATACAGTTTTATTAAAATCTAAAGTTTAAAGATAATAATTTTCAGAATCTAAGTCCTAATTTTTAAAATAATAAAAATATAGTTACTCAATTTTCCTATAAAAAATTTAACATTTGAATTGAATTGAATTGTAAAGATACATACCTTTATTCGAATTTAATACAAAAAGGCAAAAAAATTATTGAAAAGAGAGAAAATAAGAAAAAAATTTTAAAAGAAACAAGATGGGGAGGGGAAAAGCCATGATTTTTCCTTCTAACTAATCATGTAACTATGCAAAATCAGTAGTATTTTGAGATGAAAGAAAATCAAACTCACATTTATACTCAATACTTTATTATTAGATGACAAAATTTAATTCTATTGCCAACAGCAAATCTTAAACTTGCAAATAAATTAAAAGAAAAAAATATTAGTTGATGCATGATATCAAACAAATAGGTTGTAACTCGAGTCAATTTATAAGTCAAAATAAAAAAAATTAATTATAAGTGGAAAGAACTCACAAATTAGAATACAAGTACAGATATGACAAACTAAAATATGTATTAATAGTTTAGAACTTAACCTTAGGAAATGAAACTTACGGTAACTCTCATACGTCACTTTGAACCCTTGACTACAATTACCAAGTGAAAACACTAATCAAGCTTACATCCAAGTTTAACAAGGATGGGAGAAGGCTAAAATTTTCTTCAATCCAGATATGGAGGTGTTAAGGAAAGAAAAAGCACAGAAATTTTCAGAACTAAAACAAGAGTAGAAAAGTTAAAGAATGTAGTGAAGGAAAAACAAGGGAAGAAACTTACTTAAACAATGACAGCCACCACTTAGTAAGAACATCAGGTGAAGGAAAAATGAAGTACGGCTCTCATGGCTGCACAAGCCAAGGAAGAAGACCAGTTCGGGTGGTTAGCTAAAATGGCAAGAAGCAGATTCTCTAATGAAGAAGAGAAAACGTTGTCACACCTTGAGAAAAGCAAATCTGTCTGATCTTCAGAGAGAGAGAGAGAGAGAGAGGGAGAGAAGGCAAAGTTGAACAGAAATGAGAGAAAAGTGAGAACAGAAATGAGGTTTCAGGACTCTCTTGACAATGTTTGAGAGCACTTTATAAGAAAAATAAAAGAGTCAAGAGGATGGTGGCAGTTAACGATGGAGGATGAGGAGGGGTGAATTGCAGTAACCGTTAGGCATAAATGAAATGAAATAAATAATTTTAAAAATGAAAATTAATTTTTATATTTTTATTTTAAAAAATATTTAAAATGATAAAAATTATTTAATAATAATTATAAAAATATAATAAATATTATACAAAATTAAAAAAATTTAAGTAGACCAAATTAGTTAAAAGATGTATGGTCACAATAGTATTTTTATTTTGAAAGATATATATATATATATATATAAAGAAATTTCCTTTTTTTTCAACTTACACAAGGTTCATAGATGGAAAAATGAATCAAACCTACTCATAAAATCCTATCTAACCCATAAATCATTATGTGCAAATGGAATTGAGTAGGTAAGAATGTGAGTAAATCCCATCCAATGCACACCCGACAATGGCACTTGCTTCTTTTAAAATTGTATAACCCCACCATCTTTTACTTCCCTTCCCATCCAATTCTATTATTGCTTCCTCCAAAGTTGCTGTCTTTCTCATTACTCACATGTTCCTTTCCAACGCCCTTCATCTTCTCTCACTCACTGGTTGCAATTATATCAACTTCTTTTTAGAAAAAAATATAATTAAGAATCTTAAGATATTTATATTAAAGTAATTTTAAATTTTAAAATTATTTTAAAAGATTTAGAAACCAAAAAATTAAATTGCAGAGAAAAATTATAATTTAGAATCTTATGTTAAAAAATTTGATTCATGGATCCTTCAAAATAATTTTAAAATTTAAAATTTTTTAATACAAAAATTTTTAATTTAGAATTTTCAAATTAATTTATCTAGAATAATTTAAATTTAAATTTTTTTAATCTTAAGCATTATTTTCTCAAAAGTTAACAATTGAAAGATTGTCTTATATCTAAATCTAGACTATCTTAAAAAATATGAAAATTAAACATTAAAATAAAATAAAATAAAATTTGCATTGTTCAAATCTACTAAAGACTTTGCTCTTCCTTACTTGTCTCCTACATATCTTTTCTTTTTTAAATATTTTTCCTAATACTCTTTTTCATCTCTTTTATTTATTCATGCTAATTGTTTATTACAAGTTCATTTCTTCATTTTATGATTTTCTCCAAGTTTATTTCTTTTTAATAATGTTAACTGAAATTTTATTTTCATTGGAAGGAACAATTTCAAACTAGTTGCTTATTTTTAACAATACTTAATATTTTGAGAAAAAGAAAGGTCAGAGAGAGGTTAGAGTGGATTTCATGTGATGTTGTGGATAAGGATACGTACAACTGAGTAGTCCCCTGTTAGGAGTTATGGATATCTTTTTCGAGCTCACTAGTTACCTCACCAGCGCGGGCCCATCGGAAGCGCATTTCTTGACCTACTTATAAAAGGGGTCCACTTTGCCTCTTGAATGCGCATTCCTTTAGCTAACCGTAGCGGGCAATAAGATTTCGAAATTTCCACATCCATCAACTTTTTTGAATTTTTTAATCTTATGTCTAGCTATACAAAATTAATAGATATAAAAATAAAAATAAAATAAGGATATAAATGAAATGAAATAGTTATATTTTAAAATGATATAGAAAAGAATAAAAATATTATTTTATAATTAGATAAAAATAGTCTAAAAATAAAAAAATATTTACAGAGAAATGATCATTGTATCTCTACATAAAAATAATATTAAAATAAAAAAGTAATAATAATTGGGGAATAATAAATTTTAAATAAATTAAGAATGAAAATGAATTTTTTCTTTAATGTTGTAAAATGTGTACCATACACAATTATTTAACGATTTCTTTCTTTTTTTCCTTCTACTTCCTCTCCCAAATGGCTATTAGGAATGTTTCAAACTGCATAATGGTATAGTATTTTATAGAAGTATCCTTGGTATGATTTTTATTTTTTTAACAAAATTATAGTAATTTAAATTAAATTAGTATTTTCACCATTTAACTTTGAAACATAATAAAAATAGTTTCTTTTTAATATTGTCTTGTGTTCAAAATTATTAATTTTTCAATTTGTCTAAGATAATCTTAATTATGCCAAGATAATGGCAACTTTATTAATTGTCTTTTTACCTTTTTCAATATGCTTTTTTAAAAAAAGAAAAAGAAATTCGGTTTAGGTCACAATTTAGATTTTTGAAAAATTAGACAACTATCCAATTACAGTTAAAGTTACTTCAAAAGCAATTAGATTAATGAACTTAATTATTTAAAGTACTTATGGGAGAAAATAAAAGATGATAAACTATCTTAGGAGAATATATTCTCTCCTTTTGAAGCATGAAATTGACCATCATTTAAAAAAAAAAATAATAAAAGATAAAAATTATTAACTAATAATTATAAATATATAATAAATATTATACAAAAGTATCAGAAAAGAACTCCCTTTTCTTCTTTAGCCTACCAAAGGGCTCAAAAGGGGTTTGGTCATAATAGTGTCTTTATTTTGAGAATATATAAGTTAAAAGAAAGCTTTCAATAAAATATAAAATTATAATGCAAAGAATTTATCATGTTATTCTTCACTTTTTATTTTTCTCTTACAATGGGTTCAAACAAATTCTTATGTGCTGTTTATAATTCATAAAAAGAAATTTTTTAGTTATATAATATTTATTATTTTTTTAAAATACATATCAAAAATACGTATAGTTCACTAGTTTCTCATTGATGATTGTCGATTTAATATCACTCTCATTAGCCACCTCATCAGCATGGAGACCATGAAAAGCACATTTCTTGACTTAGTAAAAGGGGCCCATCCTAGAACGCACAGTCCATGGAGTAATTCTTACATAATATATATACTCACGTCATTTATATATTTAATAATTAAAATTTATTTTATACATAAATTTTACTTGTATAGCTTGTATTATGTATAAATTCTATTTATATAAATTTATTTTTAACCTTTAATTTTTTTTAAATATTATATGCTCCAAATACACTTAAAAAAAATTTTCATTTCATGAGCAAACCTTAGCGTGTAAAGTATGCAACGTAACTCATCCATTCAGATTTTCTAGTTTTCAAACTACTCAATTTTCTTGAATTTTGTAAATTAAAATTTTTAATTCTAAAATCTTTTAAAATTAATTTAAAAATTAATTTTTTTATATTAAAAAATTTTTAATTTGAAGCCCTCAAATTATAATATTTTTTTTTAGGAAAGTCTTTTATTTACCTGTCCATCACGCCTTCTATAGTTTATAAGGTTAGGTCTTTTCAATCATACTTGGTTTTAATTTTGTCTGGGACTACAAGCACGCGTTTTATTGTTTATAAGGACAGGTCTTCACATTTTTTCTTACATCAAATATTTGGTAATTATTTGTCATCATCACTTCATTTGTCTCTCTTAAATCAATGATAGAAACGTGATGTGCAAAGTAAATGTGAAATCAAAAGTATAAAAATAATAATTTTCAGTTCATACCCCTTTTATCACGCCATTACAACTGCATTAAATATATATTATTGATTAAGTATTCATTATCTAGGTTAATTGATACTTTATATAATTCCTTTATCTTTCACATAAAATAATAAATTTTACAAACCCATTCCACTACATGTAAAACAATATATAATATATATAATTTTCAAAAAAGAATTCTCTTTTTTTACTTAACGTACCAATGGAGTGGAAAGGCATGTGGTTACAATAGTGTCTTCATTTTGATATATATATAAATATATATGAAAGTTAAAAGAAAGCTTTTAATAAAAATATAAGATTATAATGCGAAGAATTTACCACAATGCTTTTGAACATATTCTTATAAGTTGTTTGATATAATTTATAAAAAAAGAATTTTTTTAATTATATAATATTTACTATATTTTTATAATGCGTTTTGAAGGGAAAATGGTGAATGGCTTTTATACAAAATTGTGGAGGAGGTTATGTACAACTCAACAGCTTGGTGGCTATGGATTTAGTCTAGCGTGGGGTCCATGGAAAGCACCTTTCTTGACTTAGTAAAAAGGGCCCACCTCTTGGACGTGGCTCCTTTAGCTAACCTTGCGTGTGCAAGGATGCAACATGGCTCAGCCATTTAGACTTCAAAATTTTTAAACTAGTGAACCTGTTTCAATTTTTCAATGATTTTGAAGTTAGGTTGGTAATTAAATTATTAGAGATATTGTAGTTGATAATTTAATTTAATGTTGTGATTAAATTAATAATAATTAAATTATTTTTTTAATTTATTGTATCAAAATTTTAATATAATAAATAAATTTTAAATTTTAATAATGCTTAAAAAGTTATTTTTAATAAAATAAAAATTATCTATACAATTTAAAAATATTTAATATTAAAATTTTAAGATTTTTAAATTATATTAATATTTCACTTGTCATTAAAAAAACAAAAAAAGCACACAAAAGAGAAAAAAAATTAATCTTAACTAAATATCTTAATATTTAAAAAAAATGTTACTACAAGATAAAATATCGTAGAATAATAAGCACTAAAAATAGTTAAGTATATGTATATCCGTTTCTCTTTTATATATATATATATATATATATATATTTCTATTTCAAATATTTTTTATTTTTGATTTTTAATCTATCCAAGATAAACTCTATTGTTTTATAGAAAAGAATATTAAAAAAGTTTAATGATTAATTTTTTTTAAAGTTGTGTAGCTTATCTATTAGTCAATGGTTTATTTTGGAGATAAATAATTTGTAATATTGAAAATAATTTTATAATTCATTAAAAAAATAAATTTTGATATATTATAATTTCCTTTCCATTTCTAAATTCCAAAAAACCAAAAAAAAAAGAAAATACGTGCGCGAATGAGACCATATAATTTTTGGTTTCAAGATTCCTTAGGTTAAAAAAAAATTATAATTAAATATTCTAAATTAAAGATATTTATATTAAAGATGTTTAAAATTTGAAATTATTTTAAAAGGTATAAGGATAAAAAATTTAAACTAAGTAAAGAAATTATAATTTTAAATTTTAAATAAAAAATTTTTGTTATAAGATCTTTTAAAATATTTCAATATAAATATTTTTAATTTAAAATCCTCAATTATAACGCTTCTTTAAAAAAGTCTTGAATTTACTTATCTATTATGCCTTCCACAATTTATAAAGATAGCAGCGTAATTACAAGTTTATTTCTTCATTTTATCATTTTCTCCAAGTTTTATTTTTTTAGAATGTTAACTAAATTAAATTTTATTTCATTGGGAGGAACAATATCAAAGTCGTTGCTTATTTTTAACAATACTTAGTTACTATTTTACTTTTCATATATAATATAGCTCTGTTTTGAGAAGAAAGAAGATTGGAGAGGGAGGTAGAGTGTATTTCATGTGATGTTGTGGATAAGGATATATATAGTTTAGCAGCTTTCCATTAGTGCATATTTGGATAAGTTTTTTTATCTTCAAAAATTATGTTTAGGACAAAATTATAATTTGTTACTTCTGCTTATCTTGATTGACGTAATCTTTAGTCTTTTTCACGTTTATCTAAATACGCTTTTAGTGGTTGTGGATTTCTTTATTAAGCTCACCAGTCACCTCATCAGCATGGGCCTATTGAAAACGTCTTTCCGGACTTTTTAGCGAAAGGGGTCCCCTCTACCTCTTGAAAGCGTATTCCTTCAATTGACCATAGCGTGCAATAACAGGATTTCAAATTTTCCACACCAATCGAGTTGCTTGAATTTTCTGATCTTATGTCTTGGTTACTATACAGAATTATTAAATATTTTTTTAGCTTTTTGCAAAAAAAATTTTCACCAAATGCCGTACAAACTACAATCCAATAGTTTACAAATTAATAGATGAATATAATGAGTTAAAATTGTTAGAAATGGCGGTCAATTTAGTGCTTTAATAGGAGAAAATCCATTCTCCTATTGTAGCATGTTCCAAACTTAAAGAGCCAATATACTATTTTAATTAAGTTAAATAATTAAGATATTAATTTATACTTTTTTTAGGTATCATGTTTTGTCACGAATGCGAGTCACAGAAAGTTAAAAACAAAAAATAAAAAAGGAAAAAGCCTTGGATTGGACTAGTGCTGCAACTTAGGCCATTAAGCTATCACTTCGGCATTTGCTAATGAATCTTGATAGATATTTATATACCAATTCGGATAAATTACTTTCTCCATGTTTTGTCACATAACTTAATGATATGATTTTTTTAATATAAAAATATATAAACTCACCAATATTTCAAACATGAACTTGAAGCATGTGACTGCACTTAAAATTACACAGAAATTAAATGCTGCATATAATCATAGATGATTGGGTGAATGTTGCTGTGCGGGGTCACCTAACGAGGACATTAGCCAGTATATTTCTTTTATGTAAAGAAAGGAAAATATCAGTCACTTTTCCAGGGTGAAATTAATCCACTTACAATGCCATCAATTAGTTTGTCAAGCTCTTCACTCCCTTTCTGGAGCAAAATAATAGATAATAGACAATTTTAGCATGTTTCAACCTTAGAGTCAATTTGGACTTTTTATAAATGTGTCTTGAACTTCATTCGAAGCAGAGAAATGTAAGGAATGGGGAAAATATACCAATTTACTATAAATTTTATGTGCCTAATTAAGGAGGGAAAATCCAGTTTCAGGAATTGGACTGTGGGACTGGAAGCTCTACGTCAATGAGTGTAAGCTAAAAAAACAAACAAACAAACAAACAAAAATGGCATACTTCGAAGATTATGTTATTTTCATGACTAAAGAATCTCTGGTACAACAACCAAATCACTCCCATGAAATAAAAATTGAAAGTATCAAAACCTTGAGAGTGGACCAGTTATGAGGATTGGAAATTCAAGATGCTTACTAATGCTTCTTCTTCTTCTTTTTTTTTCCTTTTTTCTTCTAAGGTAGAAAATAAACATAAATAACATATAGGCAATGTCATGAAGAGTTCAACTTTTTAAGAAGTTTTGCTCTCTCATTCTTAAATTTGTTTTAGATTCATGTAAAATAATTTTTTTAAATTAAATTATGGCACATCTTTTATTTCTAGAGAGGGTTCATGTATATTTTACAATTAAAAAAAAAATTTGTAATTTCAATCATTTTTTTTGAGTTGACCAAAAGAAGATTCATCTTTTAAAAAAAGAAAGAGTACTTGATTTGAAAGAGAATTTAAAGATACCATAAGATAAATAAGCTTAAAAAGAGAGGCACAATTTTGAAATTTGGAAAACTTCATAACTCCGAAGAGTAAGAGAGACAAGCTGAAAAATTCACCTTGTTTGAAATGACAATGGCACGCGAGAGAGAAGAAATTAAGATTTAGGCATGTTCAACTCTCAATATTCAGGATCAACAAAATAATTTAGTTTATTTTTTATATTACAATTATTATATAATATGTTTTATAATATTATGGCTCAATCTCTCAAACATCTATCCATTAAAATTAAAAAATTCTTTCATTTTCAAAATTTGATATTCGTTTTCATGAAGGTAGTTTTGGAAATGGCATATCTTCTTATCCTCTCATTCCGGCACAGTATTAGATTTAGATAGAGATTTTTATTTTAATTTCTATATTATTGCGCATTTAATTCCAAAAGTTTTGTTTTTGCCCCATTTATATTCAAAACGTTGTTATTCTTAAATCCTGTTAGCTAAATCCATTAGCACTAGCACTATTAAATGTCTAAATGGCATTATTTTAATTCTTATATGATTTATATTTTGTTTACGTGACATTTGACCCAGATGAATTGTTATTATTATTATTATTATTTTCCTTTCTCTTCTATCGCTTTCGGTCTCTTTGCATGTCTCTTTCTTCTGAAAGGCACCACATCACCTACCTTTGGTGATGTGCAACGAGACTCAGTAGATGCCATAATAAATAAATATATAGAAATATGGCACAGGATGACATGACTAAACGAAATTAGTAATCGAAACTTATTTGAAATATTTTGAAAGTTTTGAATTTAAGTGGGAAAAAAAAAACCAAAACACCAACATTTAATCTTGTCCATGGATACCTTGTAATTTTAATTTGAGGAGGAGAGAATATAATTTTTTAAAATAGAAGAGATGAGCACTCATTTTAAGTATCTCTGAAGAAGAAAAAAAGTGTAATTGATCTTTTTTTAATTAAAAAAAGAAAAATATGTTTTTCAAATCTAAATACTTGTATATGAAAATGTAATTAGGGATAATTAATTAGTTAGGGGAGAGCTAATGCCTTGTATTTGTCAAAACTATTAGCATAATATATAGCTAAATTAAGCATGTATTTCATTGTTCATTTTTTCATTTTCTGCTATTCTAAAACTTCATTTGATTACTAATAATTGTTAAATAAATTTTTAGGATGACTTTCAGTAAAAGTTTCATATTTCGTCTTTGCCAAAGTGTATTGCCTCTCTAGGTGAAGATCCATTAAATTATATCTCTTTCATATGTAGTTGATTGTCCATTAGACCTCATCATTAGAAAGTATTGAATTTAATTTTAGTTTCATTTAGAAATTTTGAAGTTTCAAATTCGAACTTTTTATTAAATTTCAACAAAAGTCAAGCTAACAACTCAGTTAACCCCTTTCTAATAATTTTTTTCCACTTACCATAATTTAGAATAATACAGACAATAACATGACATTAATGTTAGCATTTAAAATTAAAGTAAATTTAATGTCAAAAATTCAATTTCTATCTCTGTATCTTTTCTCATGGCTTCTTATTTTGATAATACGGATCATGGCGATAATACATGATATTATTATTTTAGTTACATCTCATCATTTATTTTCAATTAGAATAATTAACGGTTAAAAATACTCCACATCAAATGTCAAATAAAATCTCTAATACTCATTATTTAAATTTATAATTTGACTTAGTAAAATGACTAGTAAGTATGAAAGATTTAACTATATTAGTCGGACTACTTTTAATTAAAAAATAAAATACAATTAAAATGACAATGCCATGTAGTCTCACGAGTACTTTTCATTGCATTCAGCGGCAATGCCTGAGAGGAAAAGACTGCTTTCCTCTTTGCTTTTCTTCCTTTCCAACTCAAAGAAACTAAAACATGAAAATAAAATTAACTATAATTGGAGGAGTGAGAAGGTGAGAATTCCAGCAATAGCAAAAGAGAAGGAGGAAACAAAAAAAATCAATATAATGCTGAAGACATACTATTTCAAAGTGCATTTGAGCTTAAAAATTTAAAATTGATGCCAATTAAACTCAGTCTATAAACATGATAATTATGCATAGTAACATAATCAATATATTATAATAAAACCTGTGCAAACCACAGCTTATGAATAGTGCAATTTCCATAGGCTGCATGCATGCAGGACATTACTAATGTCCATACATAAACAGTATTTTGTTCATACACTTATTGTTCACTCATTTTTTTCTCTTTTTTTGAATTTTTTTGGGGGCTATAGATATTTTTTAAATTCCTCCTGCATCTTGCAGGGGAAGGAACTAGTTATGTATATAATTTTATCATACAAACTTTTAATTAGTATAATTTATAATTAATAATTAATAAACTTATATTTTTTATTATTCAAAACAAGCAATTCACCACATAAGATAAGCTAGTGTATTTTTTCTATTTTATTTGAGCCTTTAAAAACTATTTTAACTATAAAATTCTAAATACACCATGTGAATTTGGATTAGAATTTGAATGTCTGAAAATTCATTTGCAATCCTTACTGGTAAAGTAAAAGCAATGTGATTGGGATAACTTCATTTTGTACAATAGTACAGTTTGAGGCTATTATGGGGATTGCACAGGTAAGAGGGATCTAAAACAAATAGAAAGAAAAAACACAAATAATTGTTGAGTTGAACCAAACCTCACCCTCTTACATGCCCTTTTTTGTGCTCTCTTTTGTGTAAAATTTGAAAAAATTAATTTGAATAACCTAAATTTATTTTCTTATTTAAAAAAATTTAAAAGAAATAAAATGTAAAATAAAAAAAACTTTTCAACTACAAACTTTAAAAGAAATGATATTTAAACCAAAAAAATAAAAAATCTAAATTGTTTAATTATTAATCTAGAGAATTGAAATATCATGAAAGAGACAACAGAGAGAGAGAGAGAGAGAGAGAGAGAGAGAGAGAGAGAGGATCTAAATTGGAAGTCAACCACAAATTTTGCATTTCATGCTTAAGGTATCGGTAATTTTTTTTTTCTTTGTTTCACCTCTCTCTTTTTCTTATTATTTTTAATTTTTAATTTTTTAAATTTGTCCAAGATGAACTATATTATTTCATAGGAAAAAATATTTTTTTAAAAATTAAATCATAGATCGATTCGACGTGTTTTTGATCAATTGGATTTTGATTGATTTAATCAAATTTTAGTCACTTCAACCAATTCTTTGACTAACTAGTTTTGTGAGCCAATAAAATCAAACTAGGGATTAAATTGTTGATTTTTTGATTGAATTGGTCAATTTAGTTTGATTTTGTGAACTATGAAAGTTTCTTATCTTAGAAATATTTCAAACTACAAAAGGGTGTAGTATTCTACAAAAGTATCCTGGTATGATTCTTTTTTTAACAAATACTACTAATTTAAATTAAATTAGTATGTTCACCCTTTAACTTTGATACATAATAAAACAGTTTCTTAGTTTTTTTATTCTCATATGTTTTAAATTGTTAAATTTGTTTGTAATATCCAATTCTCTGAAAATGTGAGAAAATGTAAGAAATGTAACATTCGATTTCTCCGTAAACGTACGAAACTCACTAGATATAAAAGGAAGTTCCTTAAAGAGAAGGATTTAAGATACAATAAAATTAGAATAATATTCTAAACATCAAATAATGATGATCCAAGGCTAGAGGTGCCCTGAAACCGAAGTCGAAATAACTAGACGGAATTTAAAGAAAATGCAACGAAATGTAATGATATTTTCGTAATTTTGGACACTTTCTAGAAAAATCAAAAAAAGGATTTTTAAATAAGAAAAATGAGTTTTTTGGGGTTCTTAAAGGCCCTAAAAACTATAGAAACTCTCCAAAATAGTTAAAACCTCTTCGGTTTATGATTTACAATATCGGTGGACTCAAACTTTGACCATTTTGTTCGGGAAAGTTTTAGATCTAATTTAAGTGATTCCAAAGGCATTTTATAAGTTAGAGAATTTAAATTTTATGATGGAAAAGACGGTTATCAAAAAGGAGTTGAAATGAGGCTAAAACAAAAAAATCAAGAACGAAGGGCAAAATTGAAAATTAAAATTTTGAAATATCTTAAATGGATCCCTAGCCTATATATAGCACGCCCCGCTTCTTCCTTTCACCTTGGCTGACTTTCCTCTACATTAAAATAGAACCCTAAGCTCCTTGAAGTGGCGCACCAAGAGGGAGGAAGAAGGGAAGAGAAAACCAAGCAAAAAGGTAAGAAAATCCATAGTTTTTCATGCTTCTTCCTTCACCAATCTTGCTCTCCCCCTTCTCCTCTTTCTTTTTATGGATTTGGTGAAATTTTTGGTGCTATTTTGAGGTTAGACTAGAGGGGAGAATCTCAAATTTGGAGAGAAGAATCCAAGAAAAAAAAGAAGCATCTAAAGGAAGCTACAAAATCAAGGTAATTTGGTTGTTTTCAAGCTTGCTCTTCCTTGCTCTTCTTCTTGTATGTTTTACCCTATGTATGGATAGCCAAGAGGGATTGAGTTTTGAACCAAACCAAGGATGAATTTTGAGAATTGGAGTATGGGGAATAAGAATATGCAAAGGAAACAAACAAAGAACCATGATTTTCCAAAATGCATAACCTAGGGTTTTAGTTATACCTTCATTTGTAAGATAAGTTCTAGCCATAAATTAAGATGTTTAAGAGTTCATATGAGTTTCTAAAACATCAAAAAAGACTCCCACATGCTTCTCTCATCAAAGAAATCAAATAAACTTTATTGGTGCTAATTGGAAGCATAGCCTTGGCCTAAAGGGGTTCATGCACCTAGGGAGTATTTTAATTTCTTCTAAACTTAGTTTTGCATCATGTATGATGGAAGAATATGAGAGGAAGTTTTAGAAAAATTTTAAAAAGCTTAGAAAGTGTAATAAAGATATAGGTTTCATATTGTAGCATAATGAAATAACACCTAACTAGACTTCTTAAAATGAATGTGTGATGGCTCTAGAGAGTTTAAATGGAGCCAAGAGTCATAGATTAAAGGAGAGAATGAAACCAAGATCATGTTTTTCTAAGGTTGCTTCATTAGATATCTTATGGAACCATAATTGAACTATAAGAGCCATTTAGCTTTTCTAATACATGTGTGACATTAGAATTGGTTCCAAAAGCATAACTAGATCCCATGTGTTTAGGCCAAAGGAATTAAGTCCCACATCCTTGTGAGTGTGTGGCCAAGGAAGAGGAAGAATTTTTAAGGAAAAAAGTGTTCTTTTGCAATCAAGATAGCTCTCTCTCTTTTTTCTCATGCATTTATGGGTGTTTTCTTGTCTTTAAATGTGTGTATATGTTTGAGTCATGAAAGATATTTCTAGAATATATTTATATGCCATGGTACCATGATGCTTTGCTTATGCACTTGAATGATTTTTTATGAACATGATTGGCTTGCTTAAGTATGGTGAAGCCAAAAGTCTTTTAGTTAGGGTGAAAATAAGCCAAAAGTCTCCAAGAATAGATGAGATAAAGCCAAAAGTTTCTAAAAGAGTGAGACTTAGTCAAAAGTACCTTCAGAAAATGGGTGAGGCAAGTCCAAAAATCCCAAAGAGAATGGGTAAGGATAAATTATTGTCTTGGCAAGCTTATATATGTCATATGTGATTTCTTGAATATAAGAAATATTCCATGTATGTTTATGTATTTCAAGATAGTTATGAATGCATTTTTAAACTTGAATTTACATCCATTATATGAGTTTGAAAGGAAAAAGAGTTATTAGAATTCCTGAAATCTTATTCTTTCCTCCTTGTTACCTAACATGTCTAAGTGGACTAGTGAGTAAGGAAATGGGAGCCACCAAGTTGGAAGATGAAAGACTGACAAGGAAATGAATTATTTTGCTTTTTTGTGACCACTTTGTTGTCACATGATATAATCCAATGATTTGTATGATTTATAACTTTTTAAACATATATAAATATATGGATATGTGATGTATATATGAGAATTGACACCATTGGAATGATATAGCATGTTTTTGACATTGAATAGCAAGGTAGAACATGTATGCTTCTTATGTATATCATTAAGTGGGAGAGTGAGTTTGTAAAATTTGCATTGTTGGACCCTTGAGTTATGTTTAATAGACTATTTTCATGCTTTCCTATGTGCTCAAGTAGCCCTAGAAAAGCTAGAAGAAAAAATGGACCATTTGTGACCCTTAAGAAGCATAAAAATGACCAAATTACAGCCCTATGTCAAGATCTAACCAAATGAATGAATTTTTCTATGAAATTTGGTATGCATATAGATCTCATCCAAAAAATTTTAGAAGCTAAAAATTTGATTATTTGGAACTCTATGGAATTAATTATGAATTTTTAAAATTGCCAAATTTCTATTGAACTGATATAGTTATTGTTCATATAATCAGTTTCTTCTCCTGTGTCATTTACGTCACAAATAGTGTCCAATGCTCATAAAATTTTTCAGACATAACATGACATGATAAACTTTCTATGGCCACTAAGATCACCTCATTTGGAGGTATGAGCAGAGAGATATAAATTTTTGAAGTTTGAAGTCAGTATTAGTAATACAGCAACACCTTTGGTATTGTTCCACCGATTTCTAATGGCTAAATGTTTTTATTTTGGTCTGAACTTATTTTTATCATAAAATAGACATCTATAGCTTTCTAGAATGGTATAGTGTGCTTGATTTTAATTTGTTTAGAATTAGTTATAATTTTTCAAAATTGGCATAAAAAACCTGGCACATCAACCCAAGGCTGGACATGAAGTTTTGATGGATGAATGATATAAACTCGAGATTCTTGTGCTATTTTGTGATGGTTTTGAGTTGTGTGAGTGTATTTTAATTGGAGAATGATGTGAGTGAGCTCATATGAGCCGCGAAATGCGAGATGAAAATTTTAAGCACTACGTAGCACAATTTAATCTATTATTTTAATGGACTTCTCCAATAAAATCAAGCACATAAATATCCAAAGAGAATCTAGAGAGGCTAGAGTAATATGGTTTTATATTGTCAGTTTAGTTTAAGATGATTTTAATTATGCCAGGATAATAGCAACTTTATTAATTATTCTTTTACCATTTTAACATACTTTTCGTTGGAAAAAAATGGTTTAGGTCACAATCTAAAGTTTTAAAAACTTAGACTACTATCTCATTACATTTAAATCTACTTTAGAAGCAATTAGATTAATGGAATTAATTATTTAAAGTACTTATGGAACAAAATAAAATATAATAGACTATTTTAGCATGTTTGAAACTTAAAAGAGCCAATAGAATACTTTATCCTTCTAATTTCTTAAGAGGTAGTCAGCAAAAATGTGAATAGATATGAATGATTGGCCACAAAGTCCTAATATTTTAGCCCACCCCCACTCAAATCAAATACCAAACCCAAATCAGACAACACCCATATTGGTACAGCAGTGAAACACGAATCAAACAAAGGAAGCTTAACGACTCCATTGGAATTCCATTGGCCAGCAAAACAGAGGATTTTATAACTGAAAGATTAGTACAATCAGTGTGTCATCTTACCTACAGAAACATGGCTAAAAGGGTGAAACAACACCACTAAACTGAAGGCAAATGAAGTTCCAGAAATGGTAGACTCAATATAATAAGTCGTGTTTAGGAATGGGAAGGAGGAGAGGTGGGGTTATAGGTGTTTCAGAAATTCTTTGAGGGAATTGTGAAATTAACTACTATCTCCTAATCTACCACTCCAATAGGTTAATACTAATGACCTTGTTAACGCTGATCTTGTTGCTAGCTTTTAATTGGATGTTATAGTATATGTCCAAGTTGATTCATTGTAAGTGTAAACATCATATTTTGTTTGGGTCGCTCTTTCCTCTTACATATTGTCAGAAGACAATCAAATCGTCCCAGACAAAATACGTGTTCTTATCTTTACTTATTTCTTATGCAAAAAAAATATCACAAATTACATTTTCAATTTCTTTGCCTAAGAAACAAGTAAAGAGGGGCAACTGTGAACACCGTATTTTGTCCGGGTATACTCCAAAAATAATAATAAAATTAAACTAATAAAAAATAAAAAAAATCAAATAGGTTCTTTTAGTTTAATAAGCTAAAAAAAATCAAAGGAGAAAAAACTTAAAAATAAAATTAAAAAAGAAGAAGCAAAAGCCCATTAATTTAAAATCAAAACAAAAGAAAAATCAAAGAGGGAGTAACAAAAATTCAAAATAAAACAAAAATTCAAAATAAATGGAATTAAAAAAATAAAAAAGAGATTAGAAAAAGGACAAAAATGAATTAAAAACAAAAATAAAAGGCTAAAAGCAGATAAAGCAAAAAGAAAAAAATTTAAAGAATAGTAATTAAAAAATTCATAAAAAAAAACTACAAAAAATGTCAAAATAATATAAATTTAAAACAAAGAAGAAGCCCACTTCCAGAACCCAAACAAAACAAAAACAAAAACAAACCAAAAAACCTTTCAGCCCAACCTAAAGCCCACTTCCAGAACCCAAACAAAAAACAAAAAAACAAAAAAACCTTTCAGCCCAACCTAAAGCCCAACTTCCAGAACCCAAACGAAAAAAAAATTCAAAGAGGAAGCCCAACCCGGATCCAAACAAAATCTTAAGTGATACCCAAGCCCAAACCAAAAAATTTTTAACCTAAAAGAAAAAAAGCCCAGCCCAGAATCCGTTTTGATTAAACCTTACCCAGCAGCCCCTTTTGGTCCCGGCTCCATCGAGTCCTCTGGCAGACACAGACAAAAAATACGGACAGAGGCAAAAAAGAAGGAAAAGCAACAGACACAGAGGGGGAAAGGGGACGGACAGACGAACAGACACAGAGGGGGAAAGGAGACGAGGAGGCAGAGACGCAGAAGGGGAGAAAGAAAAATGCAACACACAGAGGGGGAAAGGGGACGGATAGACGCACAGACACAGAGGGGGAAAGGAGACGAGGAGGCAGAGACGCAGAAGGGGAGAAAGAAAAATGCAACACACAGAGGGAGAAAGGGAAGGAGGACTGAGGCATCAGAGAAGGGAGAGACGCAAAGGAGAGAGAAGGGAGAGCTAAAGAGAAAAATCAGAACAGAACCGAGAGAGGGATACTGAGTACAAGAGGGATTCGTTAGAGGGAGACCAAGGGCGAACGGAAGAAGAAACAGTGAGAGAGAGGAGAGCACTGAAGAGAAAAAAAAGCGAGAAATAATTGGAGGGGCTGAGGGAGAGTTGCTGCGAGGTTTCTTTTTAGGGCTTGGAGATACTGAAAAATCGAAGGAGAGGAAGCGAGGGATTGACGAAGGAGAGCCAGAGAAAGTGAGGGAGAAAAGAATAGAGAAAGGCATGGGGTTTTGGGTTGATTCCGGGATGGGAATGGAGGGATTCTTCTGATTCAGAGTGAATTGAAAAGAAGAAAATCCTGGAGGCTCTGGTCTAAGGTTGAAACAGCATGGCGGCAGAACCATGAAAGAGGAGAGGGGGACACGAAGCTTGAGCAGAGAAAGAATGGGAAGATATTACAATCGATTCTACAAAAGGACGATCCAGCTAGTCAGGTGAGATGATTTACTGAGAGTTCTTTTGGTTTCATTCTTTCCATAAGTTAGAGAATAGGATTTAATGTTTTAATTAGTAAGTATACTGGTTTTCTGCTGCTGTTACCCTTTCATTCTTGGCTTGGGTATTTGTTTGCTGTATGAGAAAATTATCATTACCCTTTCATTCTTGGCTTGGGTATTTATCTGCTGCATGAGAAAATTATTGTTACCCTTTCATTCTTGGCTTAGGTATTTGTCTACTACATGAGAAAAATTGTTGTTACCCTTTCATACTGGATTTAACGATTCCAACTGCTGCACGAGAAAATTGTTTGTGGTGCAATGCGGATCACAGGATGTTCATATATATATAGGTATATGTATCCTTGTTGAGTAGTAGTGTGAAATTAAGAGATTACAGATGCTTTCATCTCTGTCTGTTGCTGTTAATATGGTTTCCTAAATGTTCGAATATCAAAACCCATATAATAGGTGTTCTGATTTAGCTTTGGATTTTCACATGGAATGGAACTAATGCTTGCTTAACTTGATATTTCGTCTTTGATATGAGGTTGATTCTAGATGTTACTGACAATTTCTGTCACTGTCATTGGAAGGGAAAACTTAAATTAGTTTGATTTGTCAATAAAATGAATATGTTAATTTGTGCATTTCTGCTGAGTGGTATGTGTTATACCTTTGCATTTGATCAGATCAGAGTTTTGTTTCGTTTCTTAACCACGCCTTCATCCTACTAAGCTTAAGAAAGCCATGATTGGTGTTTGAAAGTTTTTTGTTAGATTTGAATTATGATTGTAAGGGTGCTCAAAAACTGGTTTTGAGGAAATGCTTTCTCTGTTTAGAATGTTGGTATCATCCTAGTTCTTGCTTGGCATCTTGGAATGTGAGTCTTGGCCCAATGGTTTAAACCTGGATCTATGCTTCTGCTTGATATCAAATTGCTAATTTCTTGTTATGGTTATAGATTTCTGATCTTGCACTCCTTCTTTGTGTTTTTCCTTTGTTGTATTTGGACCGGTGGGCATGAAAATTGCTGGAGAAAATGGAAGGGAAATGTTTGGATAGGTGATTGAAGAGAAGACCAAATAGTTGCTGCACTGGTTCTTTACTTTTACTTAATTTATTTATGAGATATTATGTGTATTTGGAATAGGCTGACATTGGAATGAACACAAAACACATACAATCAAAATCCCTGTATGCATATGAATAAGTTGAACTTTTGTCTTTTTATTTTATTTTATTTATTTATTTTTAGAATTGTTGTGTGGGATCTTGTATCTCCTCGAATGCATAAGAATGAATCTTGGTGCCATGTGTTACAATAAGTTTCCTTGGTACTCAGTGACTTTATTTATTATTTATTTTATTTATTTATCTATGGACAAGTTTGGGGTTCCAATGACCCTATCTAAATAATTTTGTCTAAAAAAAAAGAGAAAGAAACAAATGAAGTTTAAAATAGGCATATATATATATATGGTTCTCCCTTAGAAGAATTTAAAAAAAAAAACCAAAAAAGGAAACAAAGAAGTCTTGTTCAACAATTGGTTATTAATTTACAAAAAAGGGGTCTAAGGTTTCTCTCAGAAATAAAGAACTAGAGTTTCAAAAATTATCCCTTTGGAGAAAGAAGAATATGATAAAAAATAAACTGTACATGAAAGAAAAAGCAACTAACAAAAAAATAGAAACTAGGAGAAAAGAAATAAGCAAAGTTTTCATACTTATACAAATTTAGAAAATTGAAAGTATAAGAAAAAGTGAGGAAGGTAAAAATATAAAAAAAATCAAAAATAAAATAATGAAAATCAAAATATCAAAGTAAAAGAAGAAAAAATAATAAAAGAATAAAAAAATGAAAAAAGGAAAACACAAAAACAAAAAAAATATAATATAAAAACCCACAAAATAATAATAATAATAATAAAACAAAACAAAACAATAAATAAGGAAAAGAGAAAGAATGAAAAGAATGAAAGGAAAAACAATAAAAAAATGAAAAACAAAAACACAAAAACCAAAATACCAAAAACCTAAAAATAAAATAGAATAAGGCAAAGATTAAACAAAACAATAATAAAAAGAGAAACAAAAAAGAAAATAAAACAACCAAAAAAAAACAAAAAAACAACAAAAAAGAACAATTGAAAAAAAAAAGCAAGGGAGAAAAGTGACTCAAAAATCAAAAAAACAAAAAGGAAACAAAAACCAAAAATTAAAAGACAATTCAAAACAAAGACAAAAAAAAAAACAGAAAACCTAAAAAGGAGAAAAATGAATCAAAAATCAAGAAAACAAAAAAGAAAACAAAAATAATAATAATAACAAAAATCGAATAAAAAAATGATAAGAAAAAGAGAGAAAACTAGAAAAAGCAAGAAAAGTGAAATTAAATTTCCCTTTAGCAAATTAAAACCACCAACCAATTTCAAACTTGTTTTATTTGTTAAAAGAAAAAATAAATTTTATTTTCTTTGTGTTTTCACAAAAAAAATATATAAATAAATAATAAAAGAAAAAATGAAGCAAATAAAAAATGCAAAAAACAAAAAAACAAAACAAAACAAAACAAAACAAAAATATGAAACAAAACAAAGAAAAACATAGAAAGAAAAAAAAAGGATAATAGAAAGAAAAGAGAAAAAAAATAGGGTTGAAAATATAAAAAAAAAAGAAAGAAAAAGAAAAATTACATTTACTTTTAACAAATTAAAACACATCAATCCATTTCAAAATCGTTTTATTTGTTAAAAGAAAAAGTAAATTTTATTTTATTTATCTTTTTTTAAAAAAATAATAAAAAATAAAAATCAAACATGAAAAAATAAAAAGAAAAAGAAGTAAAACAAAATCAATCAAAAATTAAAAATCAAACAAAAGCAAAAAACAAAAAAACAAAAACAAAAACAAAAACAAAACAAAACATCAACCAAATATAATTTTCGATCGAACTACGTGGACTTTGATCGCTCTAAAGGGTACGTAGGCCCTAGGCTCTCATCCTAGGTCAAATCCGCCCTTATAAATAAATTTTTTTCTTTTAATTTCATCCATTTCTTTATTATTTTAATTCTTGAATTTCTTTATCTTTTATTTTAATATTGATTTTCTTTCTTTTTCTACTTTTAACTTTATTTCCTTTAATTTTTTTACTCCTATTTTACATGTGATTTGTTAGGGAGAATTGAAATAGAATTAAGGCCATTTGATTTTTGCACGACTAACTTAAGGTAACCGTTCTGAGTAACGGGTGTAGTGGGGTGCGTAACACCTTCCCCACTCACAATCGACTCCCGAATTCAATTTCTGGTTTGTAGACCATTTTCTAAATAAAAGGCTTTTCCAAAGTTTTGCCTTTTTAAAAATAAAATTTTGGTGGCGACTCCTAAACCCTACCTTATACTTATTACTATTCTGAACCCTTACACATATTTCAAGTTTGATTTCGTTTTTCGATTTCATTTGGAAATCGAATTTCTCTGTTAAAGGCGCCACACGGTCGCATTTTCGGGTGTGATAGTTTGCCGACTCCGCTGGGGAGTGTTTTGAGAGTCAAGCCCAATTTAAGTTAGTTGTGCAAAATATTATGGCCTTCTCTTATTTTGATTCTCCTTTTGCTTGTTGTTTGCCTCACATGGTTAGGGTAGATAATATGTCTTTCACATGCTTGTTTTATACATTTTGTTTTCTTGTCTATGTACATAATATGTGTAGGATAGATAACATGAGAAAGAAACCTTAGGGTAGATGACCATGTTTGTATATTTTACTTCTTACTTCTATCTGTATATATATTTTTCTATCTCTTATTCTGTCAATTTGCTTAGTAGATGAGGGTTGGGTAGTCCATAGGATAAAAAGGTAAATGCCCTCCTCACACACGTCACTGTGACACAACATATCATACACATTATGGGCCCTATACCCGAATTTGAGTGTTCCTAGGTTAGTAGAGGTTTATATTGATTTCCCTGTGAAGCCTTGTGCTTCCTGAGGCTATCATGAGGACCTTGCCTAAATTGTACCTTGTTATATGGATTGGAGCTGTGTAGGATCTTTTTTCCTCTCAAGGCCGAGTTCATGTAATGAGATCCTCATCTCATGATGGGGGCGATTTAGGGACCAATGATTAAGGATCATAGATCTGCCATGGAAATGCGCACTGATGGTCAAGCCATAGATGCCTCTTAAATAGATAGAGCTGGACTTCTATAAACTAGCAATCACAACCTAGGATCTATCCATATTAGGACAAAGGAGGGTGCTTTTAATTGTTTATACCTCAAATCCATGCATCTAATGAGATCCATAGGAAAGTGACACATCGTCACTATTTATTGGAATAATTAATGATATGTCATTGCAGAATTTGACATAACATAACTGTGATGCAGGCATGAGTAAAGTAAACCAACTTTTGCCTAGTAGGTTTCCAACCCTTAAACGGCCATAACCACATTCATCATTATCCCTAAAAAAGGAAAACCGTTAGCATATATTTATTTTCTTTATACACATACATGAAAAAGAAAATATTATTTCCTTAAAATTTTCATCCCTGCAAAATAACAAGCTTCTCATAGAAAATGAGTACTTTCAAAATTCTGGGGAATCATAACATCCATAAGTTTAAAAGCATCAACAATTGAGTATCACGTCTTGGTTAGAGATTGGGATCATTTTTTTTTTGGCATCAATCATGTAGAAAGGCATATTTCTCTCAATTTGATTGTCAGCTACTCTTTCTCCAATGAAACAATAAGTTTCTCGAGCAAAAGTACAAAGTTTTTCTCTCTTTCCTAGACCAAGGCATAATTCTCAATGGTGTACAAGCGAGTATGCAATAATAAGTCCGTTATACATCAGGGAATCGAAGATTGGCTTATTTTTATTAAAATACAATCAAAGCCAAAGTTCTAAACATCAATTATGTAGGAACTACCCTTTCTTAAATTGAGCAATAAGCCACAACTTTTAAGGGGTCGATAAGCTTCTAGAGAAATGTAGGAAGACATCAACTAGCACTAGTAATCCCCTGATTAATCGAAAAAGCCAATCTTAGGTGCCTTACACAGGGATAGCAAGTTTTGGCACCATATCGGTGGCTATTTTCAAGATAAATAAAAATCAAACTGACACATGAGTCGGGCTGGTCAAGAGCCTAATTTGAATTGCTTGCCAAAATTTGAAATTCCTTGCAAGTTGATTTTGCTAACTCCACCCTTCAGGGTGAAACAATAAGGCCCTAGAGGAAAGTGGAGAATTTGAAGACAACTTTACCAATTGTTTAAAAAAAAAAATCTGAATCGGCTAGCCTTTTCTATAGACGTCATCCATGTGAAATTTAGCTCATTCCCTTAAGATGGTTCATCAACTTTATTTATCCCTGTATGCAATAAAGCGTCTGAGAAAAATAAAGGTCAAATAACTTTTAAAAAAAAGGAAGGGATTATCATCAAGATAATATTGAGTGAGAAAGTTATTAGTTCTATTCTTAGGTCAATTGGGGGCAACGAGTTCCCCAAAGGAAATAAGGGTCCTATACCTTGAAAGACTCCCCACACTACTTGCACCCATCAGTTTATAAATCCAACATGTACTAAAATTGCATCTTTGCATTGTCATAATGCATTTCTTGACAAAAACTTGAAAATTCATAAAATATAGGATTCTTGGCCCTTTGTAATGGAAAGGTTAGTTTCATCCAAAAGTTCAAATAAAAAGCTACACTCATAAATAGCCAAGGTGAGAAATTGAGGTATAAGTGCAAAAGGTAAAAGTGTGTCATTTGATTAGGCAAAAGGAAGCTCCCAGAAGTCTTGATAAAGTCGCTCATTACTCCCTAACTTTTCATATCCCTTTTATTTGCAAATTGTTACTTTCCACCCACTATCATCCAAAAAACAAAGCTCAAATCATTAATCTCTAAGCTCATTGAGCTTGACCATTTTGAGAACCACAAACCATACCAATCAAGACACTTGTTGTTTGCCTCCATTGGGACCTTTGTCCTTTACCTAATTTGTAACTGATTAGCTACTTCCTTCACTAGCCTCTAGCCTTCACACCCAAGATGGCATTGTCTAAAGAATTTGCAAACTTAATCCTAAGGCAATGGGGCATTCCAAAAAACAAGGGTTGCGAGTTCTTCATGAATAAGGTGCAAGAAAGCATAAGAAATAAAGCCTTAGGGAGATTTTTTGGTGATCGAACTCTTAAAGAAGTTGCTTGTCACATCATAATCAGTTAATGCTTATTGTTCAATATCCTTCTGTCTGGTTAAAATCCAAGGCTATCAAAAGCCAATTCATTGGACCTTATTTGATTTAACTTTGTTAATACGATGGTCACATGCTTCCATCTCACCCTTTACGGGCCTTTCCATTCCATCAATCATGTTGACACAACTTCTTTCCTTGCATGTTTCTCCTAAATAATCAAAAATCCAAAAATATAATGTCTAGAACTCCTCATGAAAAGAGTTAATCGATGTGAAGGGTTAAATCTGAAACTAATTATATGCCTCTAATTCAATTACAAAAAAGGAGAGGAAAGACCAAATCACAAATGTGAATACGTGTCCCACAAGCAAACTATGTTTAGGATACAAGGCTTTTTTTTTTTTGTCTTCCTCAAATACAAAGGAGTAACCTCTAGTCATCTCAATTGAGCCAGGAGTGATGTTCATTTCCTTCACCCTAATTGCAACCTTTGGGATGGGAAGTCTTTAACAAATTTATATGCTAGCAATTCAAATATCAAGAGAGGGTCATGTTCCTTCAATTATCCAAACAATTATTAACCGTTGCTAACCACTTTGGGCCTAAAAAAAAAAATTTTTTTTCTTCAAATATCGAACATGAATTGAACCCAAGAAGTAATGAGAATTCAACATAAAGAAAAATAATTTTGGCATTATGGTGGATTCCTTCTAAGAAAAAATTAAATGAAAAAAAAAGAGGGAAACAAATTGGAGGAAGAAAAGAAAAATTGTAGGAGGAAGGAAATTCTAAAAAGGAAAGCTCCATAGATTAAATTTTGAAAAAGCTGAAGCTTTTAAAAGGGAGCTTCACCTTAGTATGTAATCAAAGGGCAAAACTCTCAAAGAAGAGTTTTATGTGGCACAAGAGGTCCAAAAAAAAAAAAAGAAAAAAGAGGGGGAAAAGTCTCTAGAAAGGAGTTGAGCTGAACAAAAAAAAAATCTTTTAAAAGAAAATATTGAGTTAATTACCATGAGCTGATTGGTCCTGCTGAGATGGTACAATCACTAGATCAATATTCTCATTGTGAACTTACATAAATACTTGGGCCTTGTCACTTTCCTTTCTTAAGCTGCACTTTTACCCATTAGACCCCATTACAACCCTGAGACATCCTCTCTTGCTAAGTGAATAGTATAGAATGTTGTTAAAGTAACTGGAGAAGGGAGACTAATGAGAGACCTGATGGGGGCATTTTAATTTTTGAGCCTAATATCTCTTCTTTCATAAACCTATTCACCAAGGCTACACTACAAGCATCACAAGTCCTTGTTAAGGTTCAATTTGTTTGAAAAGATAATGGGGCAGATTTTCTTGAAGGGAAAGATTAAAAAAAATCAAAATAATTGAAATTGGGGATAAAAAGTTTAATTCAGAGAAATGCTTTGAATTACATCAATTGCTTCTTTCAAAAGGAATTCAAATCTAAAAGTGAAACTTCTCTCTGACCTACCATATCAATTTTCTTAGCATTTCACTTATCTATTGTTCAGAGAGAAATGCTTCAAGTGTAGAACTGGGGCATCTTCTTATCTTGTCATTGTGTCTAGCCAGTGTCTACTCCACTTCTCCATTTCCAAACCATTTTACAAGATCACTTTCTTCATCAACCCTTACACCCCTCTAATGTTGAGGATGTACATATATATATATATATATATGTATATATATATATTTATTCTTTCCTAAGCTCATGTGTTGGTATCCCTTAATGCATGACTGTGTTGACATCGTTAAATAAGATAAAGGTGAATTTAACTTATTGACCTTTCAAGCATTAATGATGAAGAGTTGACAAGAGGAGATTGCCCTACCAAGTTAATACTCCAAGGTTGATGATAGATAAATCGCCGAGAGAAAAATTATTTAGAAATAAGTCAAAACAAGGGCTTTGCGTCTTCTCAACTTGGGATACTCTTTCAGGGGCATTTTGGCTATCCAAAAGCCATCAATAATTTCCTTCATCCAAATGACAAAGGGCAAATTTGGTAGGATAATCAAAAGTTCAATTTTTCTTTGTTAGGGCAGGTGAAGAGCTAATTTGTGGGATTTTCCAAAGGCAAGGGGCTAAAAATCTTACATTTTATAAATTTGGAGGTTTTTCATACATCATGTGCTTGTATTGATTTTGCACATAGACAAAGCATTTTTTTTTCTTCTTCCTAACTTACATTAAATTAAAAAAAAAAGAACTAAAAAAGGGAATCATATTTTCCTCATCAATTTATAAAAAAAAAATCAAAACTCAAAATCAAGTCAAAGACACCAAAAAATAACATCCCTTTGTGATGATTTCATTTACAAAAAAAATAATTTTCAAAGTCCTGAATTAATATAAAAGCATTTAGAAATGGTGTTTCCTCTCATTCTTTTTCTTTTGAGGTGATCAAAATCAATTTAAGAAAATTTAGAGATAATGCCCTCATTTTTTTTCTCTCTTTTCCTTCTCTTTTTCTCTCTCTTTTCCATTTGCAATAACAAAAAAGAGAAAAAATTTGTATCCCATATGCACACCTATTACCAGGTTCACATGGAGACAAGGAAAAAATGTATTTTGCACCTTAAAAAAAAAAGAGAGAAAGGGCAATTTACATTTCATATGCTTCACATATCATGCTCATGCATATCCCATATTAAATTGAGCTTACATTAGAGGACTTAGAGGAAAATTTGCATCTCATAAAATAAAGCATCACATGTTTTCTCTATCCTCGCACTCGCATACATCACATTGCCTCTAGTTTACACTGGGGCAAGCAAAAAGAAGATTTGCATTACATGTTTCATGCATTTTACATTTGCATACATTACTTAGACCATAGTTTATATTAGGGCACAGCGAAAAAAAATGTGTACATTCCATAAATTGTAGCATCCTCAGATGCTTCATACTTCTGACACCTACAATAACCTCGATTTATATTGGGGCAAAATTGAGTTGTTAAATTCAAAAGTCAAGCGTTTTGCATGCATTACACATTTCATATAGGTGCATTATCTTGCATAAAACATAGATAAATGAAGAAAAGTTTCCAAGAAAAAAAAAATCATTAGAAAAGGCAATCAAAGTCCTACGAAGAATAGGCACCTAAGTCCTGCCAGAACAGGCATCAAAGTCCTACCAGAACAGGCACCTAAAAGTCCTACCAGAATAGGCACCAAAGTCCTGCCAGAACAGGCACCAAAAAAGTCCTACTAGAATAGGCATCTTTAAGTCCTACCAGAACAGGCACCAAAGTCCTACCAGAATAGGCATCAAAGTCCTGCCAGAATAGGCAACCAAAAGTCTTACTAGAATAGGCACCAAAGTCCTGCCAGAACAGGCACCAAAGTCCTGCCAGAACAGGCACCCAAAAGTCCTACCAGAATAGGCACCAAAGTCCTGCTAGAACAGGCACCAAAAAAATCCTACCAGAATAGGCACCAAAGTCCTGCCAGAATAGGCACCAAAGTCCTACCAGAACAGGCACCCAAAAGTCCTACCAGAACAGGCACCTTAAGTCTTACAAAGAATAGGCACCCAAAGTCCTGCGAAGAACAGGCACCTGTAAGTCCTGCGGAGAACAGACACCCTTAAGTCCTATGAAGAATAGGCACCCAAAGTCCTGCCAGAACAGGCACCAATATCCTACCAGAATAGGCACCCAAAAGTCCTGCATATATCAGGCACACAAATATCTTGTGTATAAATTGAATATATCTTCAAAAATCATGTACTTGCAAGCATCTTTCATCAAGTTCCAGTGCCTCTAGGTAAGTTAACTCTCCTTGACCTATCAGCTCCCTAAACAAAATATATATTTCCATCTTTACTTATTCTTAAGTTAAGGATATCAAAAATTATATTTTCAATCTCCTTGCTCAAAAAATAAGTAAAGAGGGGCAGTTTTGTAAACATCATATTTTGTTTGGGTCGCTCTTTCCTCTTACATATTGTCAGAAGACAATCAAATCGTCCCAGACAAAATATGTGTTCTTATCTTTACTTATTTCTTATGCAAAAAAATATCACAAATTACATTTTCAATTTCTTTGCCTAAGAAACAAGTAAAGAGGGACAACTGTGAACACCGTATTTTGTCCGGGCATACTCCAAAAATAATAATAAAATTAAACTAAAAAAAAATAAAAAAAATCAAATAGGTTCTTTTAGTTTAATAAGCTAAAAAAATCAAAGGAGAAAAAACTTAAAAATAAAATTAAAAAAAAAGAAGCAAAAGCCATTAATCTAAAATCAAAACAAAAGAAAAATCAAAGAGGGAGTAACAAAAATTCAAAATAAAACAAAAATTCAAAATAAATGGAATTAAAAAAAATTAAAAAGAGATTAGAAAAAGGAAAAAATGAATTAAAAATAAAAATAAAAGGCTAAAAGTAGATAAAGTAAAAAGAAAAAAATTTAAAGAATAGTAATTAAAAAAATTCATAAAAAAACTACAAAAAATGTCAAAATAATATAAATTTAAAACAAAGAAGAAGCCCACTTCCAGAACCCAAACAAAAAAAAAATAAAAACAAACCAAAAAACCTTTCAGCCCAACCTAAAGCCCAACTTCCAGAACCCAAACGAAAAAAAAAATTCAAAGAGGAAGCCCAACCCGGATCCAAATAAAATCTTAACTGATACCCAAGCCGAAACCAAAAAATTTTTAACCTAAAAGAAAAAAAGCCCAGCCTAGAATCCGTTTTGATTAAACCTTACCCAGCAGCCCTTTTTGGTCCCAGCTCCATCGGGTCCTCTGGTAGACGCAAACAAAAAATACGGACAAAGGCAGAAAAGAAGGAAAAGCAACAGATACACAGGGGGAAAGGGGACGGACAGACGCACAGACACAGAGGGGGAAAGGAGACAAGGAGTCAGAGATGCAGAAGGGGAGAAAGAAAAACACAACACACAAAGGGGGAAAGGGGATGGACAGATGCACAGACACAGAGGGGGAAAGGAGACGAGGAGGCAGAGACGCAGAAGGGGAGAAACAAAAACGCAACACACAGAGGGAGAAAGGGAAGGAGGACTGAGGCGTCAGAGAAGGGAGAGACGCAAAGGAGAGAGAAGGGAGAGCTAAAGAGAAAAATTAGAACAGAGCCGAGAAAGGGACACTGAGTACAAGAGGGATTCGTGAGAGGGAGATCAAGGGCGAACGGACGAAGAAACAGTGAGAGAGAGGAGAGCACTGAAGAGAAAAAAAAAAGAGAAATAATTGGAGGGGCCGAGGGAGAGTTGCTGCAGGGTTTCTTTTTAGGGCTTGGAGATACTGAAAAATCGAGGGAGAGGAAGTGAGGGATCGACGAAGGAGAGCCAGAGAAAGCAAGGGAGAAAAGAATAGAGAAAGGCATGGGGTTTTGGGTTGATTCCGGGATGGGAATGGAGGGATTCTTCTGATTCAGAGTGAATTGAAAAGAAGAAAATCCTAGAGGCTCTGGTCTAAGGTTGAAACAGCATGGCGGCAGAACCATGAAAGAGGAGAGGGGGACACGAAGCTCGAGCAGAGAAAGAATGGGAAGATATTACAATCGATTCTATAAAAGGACGATCCAGCTAGTCAGGTGAGATGATTTATTGAGAGTCCTTTTGGTTTCATTCTTTCCATAAATTAGAAAACAGGATTTAATGTTTTAATTAGTAAGTATACTGGTTTTCTGCTGCTGTTACCCTTTCATTCTTGGCTTGGGTATTTGTTTACTGCATGAGAAAATTGTCTTTACCCTTTCATTCTTGGCTTGGGTATTTGTCTGCTGCATGAGAAAATTATCGTTACCCTTTCATTCTTGGCTTGGGTATTTGTTTGCTGCGTGAGAAAAATTGTTGTTACCCTTTCATACTGGATTTAACGATTCCAACTGCTACACGAGAAAATTGTTTATGGTGCAATGCGGATCACAAGATGTTCATATATATATATATATAGGTATATGTATCCTTGTTGAGTAGTAGTGTGAAATTAAGAGATTACAGATGCTTTCATCTCTGTCTGTTGCTGTTAATATGGTTTCCTAAATGTTCGAATATCAAAACCCATACAATATGTGTTCTGATTTAGCTTTGGATTTTCACATGGAATGGAACTAATGCCTGCTTAACTTGATATTCCGTCTTTGATATGAGGTTGATTCTAGATGTTACTGACAATTTCTGTCACTGTCATTGGAAGGGAAAACTTAAATTAGTTTGATTTGTCAATAAAATGAATATGTTGATTTGTGCATTTCCGCTGAGTGGTATGTGTTATACCTTTGCATTTGATCAAATCAGAGTTTTGTTTCGTTTCTTAACCACGCCTTCATCCTACTAAGCTTAAGAAAGCCATGATTGGTGTTCAAAAGTTTTTTGTTAGATTTGAATTATAATTGTAAGGGTGCTCAAAAATTGGTTATGAGGAAATGCTTTCTCTGTTTAGAATGTTGGTATCATCCTAGTTCTTGCTTGGCATCTTGGAATGTGAGTCTTGGCCCAATGGTTTAAACCTGGATCTATGCTTTTGCTTGATATCAAATTGCTAATTTCTTATTGTGGTTATAGATTTCTAATCTTGCACTCCTTCTTTGTGTTTTTCCTTTGTTGTATTTGGACCGGTGGGCATGAAAACTACTAGAGAAAATGGAAGGGAAATATTTGGATAGGTGATTGAAATGTTTGGATATTATGTGTATTTGGAATAAGCTGACATTGGAATGAACACAAAACACACACAATCAAAATCCCTGTATGCATATGAATAAGTTGAACTTTTGTCTTTTTATTTTATTTTATTTATTTATTTTTAGAATTGTTGTGTGGGATCTTGTATCTCCTTGAACGCATAAGAATGAATCCTGGTGCCATGTGTTACAATAAGTTTCCTTGGTACTCAGTGACTTTATTTATTATTTATTTTATTTATTTATCTATGGATAAGTTTGGAGTTCCAATGACCCTATCTAAATAATTTTGTCTAAAAAAAAAAGAGAAAGAAACAAATGAAGTTTAAAATAGGCATATATATATATGGTTCTCCCTTAGAAGAATTTAAAACAAAAAAACAAAAAAGGAAACAAAGAAGTCTTGTTCAACAATTGGTTATTAATTTACAAAAAAGGGGTCTAAGGTTTCTCTCAAAAATAAAGAACTAGAGTTTCAAAAATTATCCCTTTGGAGAAAGAAGAATATGATAAAAAATAAACTGTACATGAAAGAAAAAGCAACTAACAAAAAAATAGAAACTAGGAGAAAAGAAAGAAGCAAAGTTTTCATACTTATACAAATTTAGAAAATTGGAAGTATAAGAAAAAGTGAGGAAGGTAAAAATATAAAAAAATCAAAAATAAAATAATGAAAATCAAAAGATCAAAGTAAAAGAAGAAAAAATAATAAAAGAATAAAAAAATGTAAAAAGGAAAACACAAAAACAAAAAAAATATAATATAAAAACCCACAAAAAAATAATAATAATAAAACAAAACAAAACAATAAATAAGGAAAAGAGAAAGAATGAAAAAAATGAAAGGAAAAACAATAAAAAAATGAAAAACAAAAACACAAAAACACAAAAACCAAAATACCAAAAACTTAAAAATAAAACAAAATAAGACAAAGATTAAACAAAACAATAATAAAAAGAGAAACAAAAAAGAAAATAAAACAACAAAAAAAAAACAAAAAAGAACAATTGAAAAAAAAAAGCAAGGGAGAAAAGTGACTCAAAAATCAAGAAAACAAAAAGGAAACAAAAACCAAAAATTAAAAGACAATTCAAAACAAAGACAAAAATAAAAAACAGAACAACCTAAAAAGGGGAAAAATGAATCAAAAATCAAGAAAACAAAAAACAAAAAAAACAAAAATCGAATAAAAAATGATAAGAAAAAGAGAGAAAAATAGAAAAAGCAAGAAAAGTGAAATTAAATTTTCCTTTAGCAAATTAAAACCACCAATCAATTTGAAACTTGTTTTATTTGTTAAAGGAAAAAGTAAATTTTATTTTCTTTGTGTTTTCACAAAATATATATATATAAATAAATAATAAAAGAAAAAATGAAGCAAATAAAAAATGCAAAAAACAAAAAAAACAAACAAAACAAAACAAAACAAAAAATATATATGAAACAAAACAAAGAAAAACATAGAAAGAAAAAAAAAGGATAATAGAAAGAAAAGAGAAAAAAAATAGGGTTGAAAATATAAAAAAAAGAAAGAAAAAGTAAAATTACATGTACTTTTAACAAATTAAAACAAATCAATCCATTTCAAAATTGTTTTATTTGTTAGAAGAAAAAGTAAATTTTATTTTCTTTATCTGTTTTTAAAAAAATAATAAAAGAATAAAAATCAAACATAAAAAATAAAAAAAAGAAGTAAAACAAAATCAATCAAAAATTAAAAATCAAACAAAAGCCAAACAAAAAAAAAACAAAAAAAAAAACAAAAACAAAACATCAACCAAATACAATTTTCGATCGAACTACGTGGACTTTGATCCCTCTAAAGGGTACGTAGGCCCTAGGCTCTCATCCTAGGTCAAGTCCGCCCTTGTAAATAAATTTTTTTCTTTTAATTTCATCCATTTCTTTATTATTTTAATTCTTGAATTTCTTTATGTTTTATTTTAATATTGATTTTCTTTCTTTTTCTACTTTTAACTTTATTTCTTTTAATTTCTTTACTCCTATTTTACATGTGATTTGTTAGGAGAATTCAAATAGAATTAAGGCCATTTTATTTTTGCACAATTAACTTAGGGTAACCGTTCTGAGTAACGGGTGTAGTGGGGTACGTAACACCTTCCCCACTCACAATCGACTCCCGAATTCAATTTCTGGTTTGTAGACCATTTTCCAAATAAAAGGTTTTTCCAAAATTTTGTCTTTTTAAAAATAAAATTTTGGTGGCGACTCTTGAACCTTACCTTATACTTATTGCTATTCTAAACCCTTACACATATTTTAAGTTTGATTTCGTTTTTCGATTTCATTTGGAAATCGAATTTTTCTGTTAAAGGCGCCACGTAGTCGCATTTTCAGGTGTGACGGTAAATCTTGGCCATCAACCATATGAATTTAATTCGGCACCAGTGAAGAAAAAAAAACAATTTAGACAAAGTAAAAGAAAATTTACCAATCTGCTTACAATCCACTACCCTCCAACTTGCAAACTCCAAGGGACACGTCCTCAATCACAGCCAAAAGAAGGGAAGACTACACTAAGTGTTTGCAACAAAGTATGTGCTCAAAGTTTAGATTTTTTTTTAAAGCATCGAAGGCACCAACGAATAAAACTAATGGGAACCACAAGTATGCAGGTGCTCACCTAGACAAAACAAAACAACCCACGTCATGAACAAGCAAAACCATGAAATGGGAATAAGCTTGGTGGCTAACTCCTGCAAGATAAAGATGGATCTACAAAAACAGATTAAGGGTTGCAATTATGAAACAGAATAGAGCATGTGGTGGATAGAATGGGAAAAAGACCAAGGGAAAGTAAAATGCCAAAATTCTTGAATTACAAAAAAAATGGGAAGAACCCAAACAAGAAAATGGTTTACTCTAGGAGGCAAAGTCAGCTGCTGAACCGTGCTAAAAGTCTTTAGGATTGATATGAAATAGAGGCCAATCTCACAAAACAAAATAAGGAGCAAAACCCAAAGGAAGAAGGAGAAGACGAGGTGAACCAGTGGAACTAACCAAAATCACAAATGGAATGGTGAAGCTTCTTGCAATTTTTTTTTCTTTGACCAAGAAAAATGGCATGAAAAAGAATAAGCTCCACGGAAGAAGAGAAGGGTTCTGCTACAGTGCTGGCAAGAACAGAACAATGGAGTTGGAAGAAGCTTAAGGAAGTATTTTTATTTTTCTGGAGGAGGTTCATGGGTTTCTCTCCTAAATATCTGAGGTACTACTTAGCAAAGTCTAGAAAGTGCAAGGACTAAAGGGAAATTTTAAATAATGGGACCTATAGCTAGGCAAACATATTTCGCCATTGTTCTAGAGAAAAGAACAGCTAGAATGATAATGAAAGAAAGAAAAAAAGGGCAAAGTGACCCCAAAAGAATTTGAACACAAGTCCTAGTGTGGTAGTGCAGTGTGATGGCCGCCAGAATTATGGCTTAATTGTACTTATGTTCACTCATTTAAAGTTTCATCTTACACCTAAAGGAAGTTTTAATTATTTAAAATTTTAAACTTACTACTTTTAGCATTGTTTGATAAAACTAAGTTTAAATATTAATTAGTTAGATTCTTAATAATTATTAATATTTAATTGCTTAATAATTATTAATTTAACTCTTACTTAAATTGTTAGCAACCATTACAACTTTTCCTTTTGGCTTTTGTTTGGAGTTTGTTGACATGGAATCAAGTATATAATGATAGTTATTTTAAGAAATCTTGTCATTAATATTAAATTCAATTCATTTTAATGCCGAAAGTCAAGCAACTAGTATTTTAGCTACATCGAGTGACTCCCTCAAAAAATTCTGTTGGCTCTATGATAATGTGATTTTCTTCTCAAAGTTACTTGCAATGACATGTATCAGAGAAGGTGGTAAGCTTTTTGTTAGTTATATGTTTGTTATGTAATACTCCCAAATGATTGAATTATGGTACTTTTCATTCTTTAAAGGAAAGGTCCTTTGATCTTCCAAATGTTCTTGAAACACCTGCATCTTCAGAACCAGGAATTGGAGCAGCAATTGCAGCCATGTTGATAATTATCATTGTCAATAATGATTTTGCCTTTACAATCTTGGAAGCATTACATACTTGATATATAATAATTATCATTGTCACCAGTCTTCATCATTTCATCTCTTTCACAGATGTTTCACATCCAGTTTAGATCAGGTTCTAGGAAAAATCAAAATTATATTACTATTAATATTCTTGAAAGTTTAGTTCAAGCATCGTTAGCCTTGGCATGTGAAATTGGTGAAAGTTCTGAAATTGTACTTTGTTTCATACAAAAATCTTTTAGCAAAAATGCAGCTGATCGAGTCAATGCTTTGTAGAATGGACTACATCCGAGGCAAACATTTAATAAATCAAATATTTTATTATATGATTCTGAAACTGAACTTTTGGCATAAGAAGAAAATGAAAGAATCTAAACAATTTTGATACGATACATAGTTAATATCCCTTGGTAGTATTTAAGATGAGTGCCTCTCACGTGATATATATATATATATATATAACTAGTGGAAAATTATTGTTGGCTGAAGGTTGCCTTGTCGGCTTGTCTTGCTTTAACTACCAAGATAATTAAAATCGGATTAGGCTAGACCTATTAGTTCAATTAGTTGGACTAAGAATCAAATTTTGGTCCAATTTAGACACTCATCTAAATTAACGTTTTTAGGAATTATTCAACACTGATTAAGAATTAGGTTTAACTGACCAATTTTAAGTCAAAATTGGTGCAAATATATTGAATTAAACCGATCCTTCTTAGAAATCTTTCAAATTTAAGAGCTGGATTCAAACCCACATACACTTGCTTCTAAAATGTTCATATACCATTTAGCTTGTGATGCTTGGATTATCAAATGGGTTGTTGGCTTTTCTTCATGAAAATTGCTATGTACAATCTCAAACCCCGTGTATGCGGGTTTCCAAAACACATGCACCTTGTGTTTATATATGTGAATTTTGGTATAAATAGAATATTTAATGGGTTGCTAGCATTTTGCAAAAAGTAATAATAAAAAATTAATATATTGAATAATTAGTTCTTATCTTAGTTTCAACACTTTAATATTTAATGATTATATTTATTAATAGATAAGTTATTTTAGACTTAAATTTTAAAATTAAAAAGTCAATTGAATTTATATATTATGTTATATTTGATTTATTTTTATATATAATTAGTAATAAAATGTTTCAAATTTTATTAATACTTGTTCATTATTATTTATGATACTAAATTCTTAATATTAATATATTTATTTATTTATCACTGGTTTGATCATAGTTTAATTAATGACCCATGAATAACTGTTTTTATCGATTTAATGATCAATTTAATTTTAAAAACATTGTTAGCAACTAAATCATAAGTTCCAAGATCAATCAAAATTATCTGTCACATTCTATAATTAAAAAAGAGGACACAATGTAATACACGAGTTTTCACATTTATGTTGTGTGCTCGGGTGAAGACATAAAATTGAAAAAATAATTAAAAAATAAGAGAGGAAAAAAATAGAAATAAGAACATAAAAGCTTACAAATTCAAATGTGGCTTTTGAATAAAAACTAATATGGTGGAGACAGACTAAAGAAACAAGACAATGGCAATTAATGATGCCTACTAACATTTGTTCATGTGAAGGAAAAACTGCAAGTGAGAAGATCAAAAACCAAAACAAAAGTGCTTTCATTTTCAAATTTTGATTTTTCTTTTTCATGAAGGTAGTTTTGGAAATGGCATATATATCTCCTTGTCCTCTCAATCTAATACAATATTAGATTTAGATAAAGATTTCTTTTAACTTAATTTTACATTTGAATCCAAAGGTTTTGTTTTTCCCCAATTTATATTAAAAACTTTCTAAATGGCATTTTTTAAAATTATTATATGATATATATTTTGCTTACACGATATTTGACCAAGACAAATTTTTTTTTTCCTTCTCTTCTATTACTTTTGCTCTCCTTGCATCTCTCTTTTGACATTGCAACAAACAAGTTGGAGATCGTAGCGGGAGAATGGGGGATTGGAGAAAAAAAAGGAAATTTAATCAAAACGGAGAATTTAGTTGTGTCCATGGATGCCTTGTAATTTTTATTTTAAAAAAAGAGAGTGCAATTCTTTAAAATAGAGAAGATGGTGACTTAATGTAAGTATTTTCGAAAAAAAAGAATAATTTATCTATTTTTTGTTTGAAATAGATGTTTTTCAAATCGAAATGCTTGTATATGAAAATCTAATTTGGGACAATTAATTAGTTAGGGGAGAGCTAATACCTTGATTTGTCAAAACTATTAATTAACAAAATATATAGCAAAATTAAGCATGGCTATCGTTGTTCATTTTTCACGTTCTACTATTCTTAAACTTCATTCGATTGCTAATAATTGCTAAACAGATTTTTAGGATGATGTTTAGTAAAAGTTTCAAATTTCATCTTTGCCAAAGTGTATAGCCTTTCCAGCTGAAGATCATGACATTGAATTATATTTCTTTAGTATGTAGTTGACTCTTTATTAGACCTCATCATCAGAAAAATATTGAATTTTTAGTTTTATATAAAAAAAATTTGGAGTTTCAAATTTGAACTTTTTATTAAATTTCAACAAAAATCAAGCTCACAACTCAATTAGCCCTTTTTTGAAAAAAAAAATTTACTTATTCAAAAAAATATGAACATTAACATGGCAAAAGAACTTGAGAGTAGCATATATGAAGAATAGGGCGAAGGTTATAATCATCACACATTTTATTTATTTACATATAGTCAGAAATGACCTGGAAAAAGTAAAACAAATTTTCAATTAAGATATAGAATTGCAGGTCATCTAGAAATTGATGCAGTTTGATGTACATTTGAATGCTGTTCAAATTTCTGGTAGATCAAATACGTAATGTTCCAAATGAGTTGCTAGCATATCTTGATCAAGAAGGTGTTTGCACAATGCAGCAGTTTAAATTTTTAATTAACTTCAAAGAAAGAAAGAATCGGTAACCATAAATAATAGCAAAAGGATCTAGATAGTAAAATTTTAGACAGAGCCTGTAATAAAAAAAAAAAAAAGAGATACTGAATTGAACCTTAAATATCAACAACTTTTGACCCAGTTAATTTTCCCTTGACTATGGTTATACTTCAACATGAATTAATTGAGACATTATTTGAAACCATACCTCTCTTTTATTATGGTGTCGTATGATCTGATTAAGGTCTTCCATTGAGGAGTACTCTGTCCCATTGATGTATGCCGTGCATTCTAATGGTGTGATTACGATCCCATGACAAAAGCTTTCCATCTTTGAGCATTCTTCAATAATTATATGTAGACGACGCCACTTTTTAAACGGCCCTGAAATTTTAAAATGGCAAGAGCCTGCATAGAAACAATTAAGCCTGGGTAGCTTCTGAAGCTTCAACACATATAATGTTGGAAATATAATGACATGCTCTTCGGGTTCTTGAGATTCTTCATCATCCTCTGCTTTGAAAATTTCCTCCATCATTTGGCAATTAGACACATGAAGTGATCTCAGTTCTGGAAGGCTTCTAGATACGGAAAGAGAAAGCTCACTTTTCAATGCATCAATATGCTTCAATCTTGGTAGAGATGTCAGTGTTATTGATTTACAAGTTAGTAGCTCAAAACTGCAATTGCCCGAACAGGAGCTTCAAGGTTGGGTAGGTTCTCAAGTCTTAACTTCCGCAACTCTGGGAGTGTAATAATATTTTCACCCTTTTCTGTGATTGTGACTATCTCTTCAATCATGTTGCAATCATATACATGGATTTTTTGAAGTTTCCGAAGGCTTCTAGCTATGGAAAGAGGGAACACACTTTTCAAATCATGGCAGCCACTAATATGTAGGGTATTCAAACGCCCAAAACTTAACATCCCACCATCATTATTTGTCCATATGTGCCTAAGTTTCGGAAGGGAACTCAAAGACATTCTCTCCAGTTCATACTGCATCATACTATTCCCTTCACTTGCACCTGATTCAAATATCTCTTTTAATGCACCACAATCTTTTTACCTGGAGGTTTTTCAAATGCTGGAATCGATGTTTCATATTGCATGGAACATAATCCAATAGTTTTTCACAACTTTCAAGCTCCAATGTTGTTACCATTGCTATATACCCATCAAGGTGTTGATCTTGCTCAATACATCTAAATGTCTCTAATTTTTGCAATTCCACCTGCAAAACACATATTTATACATTATATTGATGAAAATTTTACACTTTTTTTCGTAAATAAAAAATTCCTAATTTGTTTTTTTTTTTTCATTTTTTATTTAACACGTTTTCCAAATCTAAATGCTAAAAATCCTGAAAAGATTTAACTACAATAAAATAGTCTGATGGGACTAGTACATACCTTGTATTTTTTAAAATTATTAATATAATATACAGCTAAATTAAGATCTCCTTGCGTGCACATTATATGTGACCCTGCATTTACATGGAGATCCTTGGATGTTGTTACAATTCCACTGGAAAAGGTTGTGAGTTGTGGCCAGGCTTTATAATTGAGTTCAACCAATGATGGTAACAAAAAGAAAGTTAAAAACATATTATGATTTATAATCCACTCATAGTAATTGCCGAATAATTAGCATAGCGGAACACCATCGCACTCTGACAAAATTGTTCAAATGCTCTCTAGAATACGGCCACAACAATTTATTTAGTTTCTCTATTACTCCTTGTTGTATTAGTCTGTCTTCTTTAAATACTTCTTCTTCTTCTTCTTCTTTTTCTTCTTCTTTTGGGCCTAGTTTGCCTTGGGCAAACTTAACTAATTTGCTACTTCCATTAATTATTCTTTGTTCATATAAGCTTTACCGAACTAACATTTTGCCTATGTAGTTCCTGCCAAGTCAATTTTTTATTTTACTATTATTATTATATTTTTTTCAAAAGTTAAAATTTCTTCTTGTTGGATTCTTGTATTAGATTTTTTTTATTTTTTATTTTGTTAATTTGTCACCTATTATAAATCCCTTACTGTTGTTGTGAATTTTAATTCATTTAATAGATATAAATGACCATTATTAAGTGATTTAGAAATTCTTTAAGGTACCAAATAATGGAATTGTGAAATTAATTACTATCTCCTACTCTACTGCTCCAATAAGTTAATACTAATGACCTTGTTAACGCCTAACCCTGTTGCTAGCTTTCAATTGGATGCTATGGTATATGTCCAAGTTGATTCATTGCAAGTCTTGGCCATCAGCCACATGAATTTAATTCAGCACATGTGAGTAAAAAAGGAAAAAAAAACAAACAAACAATTTAGACAAAGTAAAAGACAATTTACCAAGATGCTTACAATCCGCCACCCTCTAACTCACCTCCAAGGGACACGTCCTCAATCACAGCCAAAAGAAGGGAAGACTACACACAGTGTTTGCAACAAAGTATGAGCTCAAAGTCTAGATTTTTTTTTTTTAAAGCACCCACGAGGCACCAACGAATAAAACTAACGGGAACCACAAGTATGCGGGTCCTCACCTAGACAAAGCACAACAACCCACGTCATGAACAAGGAAAACCGTGAAATAGGGATAAGCTTGGCGGCTAACTCCTGCAAGAAGGAGATGGATCTGCAAAAAAACTTCAAGAGTTACAATTGTGAAACGGAACAGAGCATGCGGTGGATAGAATGGCAAAAAGACCAAAGCAAAAGGGAACACCAAAATTCTTGAATTAAAAAAAAAAGGGAAGAACCCAAACAAGAAAATAGCTTACTCTGGAGGCAAAGTCAGCTGCTGAACCATGCCAAAAGTCTCTAGGTTTGCTATGAAATAGAGGCCCAAATAAAACAAAATAAGGAGCAAAACCGAAAGGAAGAAGGAGAAGACGAGGTGAACCAGGAAGGAACTAACCGAAATCAGAGATGGAATGGAGAAGATTCTTGCAATTTTTTTTTTCTTTTACCCACAAAAATGGCATGAAAAAGAATAAGCCTCATAGAAGAACAGAAGGGCTCTGCTACAGTGCTGGCAAGACCAGGACAATGAGATTGAAAAAAGCTTAAGCAAGTATTTTTATTTTTCTAGAGGAGGTTCATGGGTTTCTCTCCTAAATATCTGAGGTACTACTTAGCAAAGTCTAGAAAGTGCAAGGGCTAAAGGGAAATTTTAAATACTGGGACCTGCAGGTAGGCAAACATATTTTGGCCGTTGTTCTAGAGAAAAGAACAGCCAGAAGGACAATGAAAGAAAGAGAATATATATATATATATATATATGGCAAAGTGACCCCAAAAGAATTTGAACACAAGTCCCAATGTGGTAGTGTAGTGTGATGGCCACCAGAATTATGGCTTAATTGTGCTTATGTTCACTCACTAAAGTTTTACCTTATGCCTAGAGGAAGTTTTAATTATTTAAATTCTTAAACTTACTACTTTTAGCATTGTTTAATAAAACTAAGTTTAAATATTAATTAGTTAGATTCTTAGTAATTCTTAATATTTAATTGCTTAACAATTATTAATTTAACTCTTACTTAAATTGTTAGCCGCCATCACAACTTTTCCTTTAGGCTTTCACTTGGAGTTTGTTGACATGGAATCAAGTATATGATGATAGTTATTTTAAGAAATCTTGTCATTAATATTCAATTCAATTCATTTTAATGCCGAAAGTCAAGCAACTAGTTTTTCGGCTACAGCGAATGACTCCCTCAAAAGATTCTATTGGCTCTATGATAATGCAATTTTCTTCTAGAAGTTTATTGCAATGACATGTATCAGAAAGGGTAGTAAGCTTTTTTTTTTTTTATGTTTATCTAATATTCCCAAATGACTGAATTATGGTACTTTTTATTCTTTTAGGAAAGGTCCTTTGATCTTCTAAATGTTCTTAAAACACCTGCGTCTTCAGAACCAGGAACATCTATCGGAGCAGCAATTGCAGCCATGTTGACAATTCCACCTGATGCACAACGCACTCTCACATTTTCATTGGCATGGGACTGCGTCGAAGTGATACATAATAATTTTGCCTTTACAATGTTGCAGGCATTACATACTTCATATATAATGGTTATCATTATCGCCAGTCTTCATCATTTCATCTCTTTCACAGATGTTTCACCCAGTCAAGATCCGATTCCAGGAAAAATCAAAATTATACTACTGTTAACATTCTTGAAAGGTTTAGTTCAGGCAGCATCAGCCTTGGCATGTGAACTTGGTGAAAGTTCTGAAATTGTACTGTGTTTCATACAAAAATCTTTTAGCAAAAATGTAGCTGATCAAGTCAAAGCTCTGTAGAATGGACTACATACAAGGCAAACCTTTATTAAATCAAATATTTAATGTGTGATTATGAAACTGAACTTTCAGAAGAAAAATAAACTGGATGCATCTAAACATTGTTGATATAAATAGATATTTAAATAATATTGATATGTAGTTAATATCCCTTGGTAGTATTTAAAATGAGAGCCTCTCACTACTAATGGTGTAGTTAATATCCCTTGCTTTAGCTACTGAACCATAAGTTCCAGGATTAATCAAAATTATCTGTCACATTCCGTAATTGAAAAAGAGGACACAATTTAATACACTAATTTTCACGTTTGTGTCGTGTGCTCCGGTGAAGACATAAAATTGATAATAATAAAAAATAAGAGAGGAAAAAATAGAAATAAAAAGATAAACAGATAATAACATTCAAACGTGGCTTTTGGATAGAAGCTAATATGGTGGAGACAGACTAAAGACAGAGGACAATGGAAATTAATGTTGCCTAGTAAATTGTTCATGTGAAGGAAAAACTACAAGATCAAAAAGCGAAATAAAAATGCTTTTGTTTTCAAATTTTGATTTTTCTTTTTCATGAAGGTAGTTTTGGAAAGGGCATATAAATCTTCTTGTCCTCTCAATCTAATACAATATTAGATTTAGATAAAATTTTTCTTGTAACTTATATAGAATTTTGCATTTGAATGCAAAAGTTTATATATATATATATATATATGTTTACATGACATTTGACTAAGATAAATTGTTTTCTTTTTTTTCCTCCTCTTTTATCTTTGTTGCTCTCTTTGCATCTCTCTTTTGATATTGCAAAGAAAAAGTTGGAGATCATGGTAGGAGAATGGGGAAGAGGGAAAAAAAAAAGAAATATAATCAAAACAAAGAATTTAGTTCATGCCTTGTAAATTTTATTTTAATAGAGGAGAGTGTAATTTTTTAAAACAAAGAAGATAGTCACTTAATATAAGTATCTTCGAAAAAAAATGAGAGTAATTTATCTACCTTTTTAAAAGATGTTTTTCAAATTGAAATGTTTGTATATGAAAATTTAATTAAGGATAATTAATTAGTTAGGGGAGAGCTAATACCTTGTATTTGTCAAAACTATTAATTAATAACATATATAGCAAAATTAAGCATGGGTATCATTGTTCATTTTTTTTCATATTCTACTATTCTTAAACTTCATTTGATTATTAATAATTGCTAAATAAATTTTTAGGATGATTTTTTGTAAAAGTTTCAAATTTTGTCTTTGCCAAAGTGTATAGCCTCCCTAGGTGAAGATCACGACATTGAATTATATTTCTTTAGTATGTAGTTAATTGTCTATCAGACCTCATCATCAGAAAGATATTGAATTTTTAGTTTTATATCAAAAAATTTTGGAATTTCAAATTTGAACCCTTTATTAAATTTCACCAAAAGTCAAGCTGACAACTCAATTAGCCCTTCTAAAAAAAAATACTTACCATAATTTTGAAAAATAAAAACATCAACATGGCAAAAGAACTTGAGAGTAGTATATATGAATAGTTTGAAGGTTACAATCATCACACGTTTTATTTATTTACATACAGTCAGAAATGATCTGGAAAAAGTAAAACAAACTTTTAATTAAGATATAGAATTGCAGGTCTTCTAGAAATTGATGCAGTTTGATGTATATTTGAATGCTGTTCAAATTTCTGGTAGATCAAGTACGGAATGTTCCAAATGAATAGCTAGCACATCTTGATCAAGAAGGTGTCTGCACAATGCAACAATTTAAATTTTTAATTAACTTCAAAGAAAGAAAGCATCAGCAACCATAAATAATGGCAAAAAGGATCTAGATAGTAAAATTTTAGGTAGAGCTTCTAATAAAAAAATATTAAAAGATACTAAATTGAACCTTAAATATCAACGACTTTTGACCCAGTTAATTTTCCCTTGACTATGGTTATACTTCAACATGAATTAATTGAGACATTATGTGAAACCATACCTCTCTTTTATTATGGTGTCGTATGATCTGATTAAGGTCTTCTATTGAGGAGTACTCTGTCCCATTGATGGATGCCTTGCAGAATGGTGTGATTATGATTCCATGACAAAAGGTTTCCATCTTTGAGCATTCTTCAATAATTATATCTAGAGGAGCAAACCATGAGTCTCTAAAATGGCAAGATCCTGGATAGAAACAATTAAGCCTGGGTAGCTTCTGAAGCTTCAACTCACGTAATGTTGGAAATATAATGATATGCTCTTCGGGTTCTTGAGATACTTCATCATCCTCTGTTGTGAAAATTTCCTCCATCATTTGGCAATCAGACACATGAAGTGATCTCAGTTCTGGAAGGCTTCTAGATATCGAAACAGAGAGCACACTTTTCAATGCATTAATATGCTTCAATCTTGGTAGAGATGTTAGCGTTACTGATCCACAGGTTGGCAGCTCAAAATTGCAATTGCCCGAGCAGAATCTTTCAAGGTTGGGTAGGTTCTCAAGTTTCAACTCTGACAACTCTGGGAATGTAATAATATTTTCATCCTTTTCTGTGATTGTGACTATCTCTTCAATCATGTTACAATCATATACATGGATATCTCGGAGTTTTCGGAGGCTTCTTGCTATGGAAATAGGGAACACGCTTTTCAAATCATGGCAGCCACTGATATGTAAAGTATTCAAACTCCCAAAACTTAAAATCCCACCATCATTATTTGTCCATATGTGCCTAAGTTTCGGAAGGGAATTCAAAGATATATTCTCCAATTCATACTGCATCATGCAATTCCCTTCACTTGCACCTGATTCAAATACCTCTTTTAGTGCACCACAATGTCTTACCTGGAGGTTTTTCAAATGCTGGAATCGATGTTTCATATTACATGGAACACAATCCAATAGTTTTTCACAACTTTCGAGCTCCAATGTTGTTACCATTGCTATATACCCATCAAGGTGTTGATCTTGCTCAATCCATCTAAATGTCTCTAATATTTGCAATTCCTCCTGCAAAACATATATTTATACATTATATTGATGAAAATTTTACACTTTTTCTCGTAAATAAAAAATCCTAATTTCGTTTCCTTTTCATTTTTTATTTAACATGTTTTCTAAATCTGAATACTGAAAATCTTAAAAAGATTTAACTACAATAAAATAGTCTAGTAGAATTAGTACATACCTTGTATGTCTCAAAATTATTAATATAATATATGGCTAAATTAAGATCTCCTTTCGTGCACATCATAATCTTGAAAAGATATTGAATTTTTAGTTTTATATCAAAAAATTTTGGAGTTTCAAATTCGAACCTTTTATTAAATTTCACCAAAAGTCAAGCTTACAACTCAATTAGCCCTTTTAAAAGAAAAATACTTACCATAATTTAGAAAATTATAAACATTAACATGGCAAAAGAACTTGAGAGTGGTATATATGAATAGTGTGAAGGTTACAATCATCACACGTTTTATTTATTTACATACAGTCAGAAATGATCTCGAAAAAGTAAAACAAACTTTTAATTAAGATATAGAATTGCAGGTGTTCTAGAAATTGATGCAGTTTGATGTACATTTGAATGCTGTTCAAATTTCTGGTAGATCAAGTACGTAATGTTCCAAATGAATAGCTGGCATATCTTGATCAAGAAGGTGTCTGCACAATGCAACAGTTTAAATTTTTAATTAACTTCAGAGAAAGAAAGAATCAGTAACCATACATAATAGCAAAAAGGATCTAGATAGTAAAATTTTAGGCAGAGCATCTGATAAAAAATATTAAAAGATACTGAATTGAACCTTAAATATCAACAACTTTTGACCCAGTTGATTTTCCCTTGACTATGGTTATACTTCAACATGAATTAATTGAGACATTATTTGAAACCATACCTCACTTTTATTATGGTGTCGTATGATCTGATTAAGGTCTTCCATTGAGGAGTACTCTGTCCCATTGATGGATGCCTTGCATTCTAATGGTGTGATTACCATCCCATGACAAAAGGTTCCCATCTTTGAGCATTCTTCAATAATTATATCTAGAGAACCAAGCCATAAGCTTTTAAAATGGCAAGAGCCTGCATAGAAACAATTAAGCCTGGGTAGCTTCTGAAGCTTCAACACATCTAACATTGGAAATATAATGATATGCTCTTCGGGTTCTTGAGATACTTCATCGTCTTTTGTTGTGAAAATTTCCTCCATCATTTGGCAATTAGACACATGAAGTGATCTCAGTTCCGGAAGGCTTCTAGATACGGAAAGAGAGAGCACACTTTTCAATGCATCAATATGCTTCAATCTTGGTAGAGATGTTAGCGTTATTGATTCACAGGTTGGCAGCTCAAAATTGCAATTGCCCGAGCAGAATCTTTCCAGGTTGGGTAGGTTCTCAAGTTTCAACTCTGACAACTCTGGGAATGTAATAATATTTTCATCCTTTTCTGTGATTGTGACTATCTCTTCAATCAAGTCGCAATCACATACATGGATATCTTGGAGTTTTCGAAGGCTTCTTGCCATGGAAAGAGGGAACACACTTTTCAAATCATGGCAACCACTGATATGTAGGGTATTCAAACTCCCAAAACTTAAAACCCCACCATCATTATTTGTCCATATGTGCCTAAGTTTCAGAAGGGAATCCAAAGACATTCTCTCCAGTTCATACTGCATCATACTATTCCCTTCACTCGCACCTGATTCAAATATCTCTTTTAGTGCACCACAGTCTTTTACCTGGAGGTTTTTCAAATGCTGGAATCGATGTTTCATATTGCATGGAACACAACTCAATAGTTTTTCACAACCTTCGAGCACCAATGTTGTTACCCTTGTTATGTACCCATCAAGGTGTTGATCTTGCTCAATCCATCTAAATGTCTCTAATTTTTGCAATTCCTCCTGCAAAACATATATTTATACATTATCTTGATGAAAATTTTACACTTTTTCTCGTAAATAAGAAATCCTAGTTTGGTTTCCTTTTCATTTTTATTTAATATGTTTCTCAAATATAAATGCTGAAAATCTTGAAAAATATTTAATTAACCACAGTAAAATAGTCTGGAAAAATTAGAACATACCTTGTATTTTTCAAAATTATTAATATAATATATGGCTAAATTAAAATTTCCTTGTGCGCACATTGTACGTTGCCTTGCATTTACATGGAGATCCTTGGATGTCGTTACGATTCCAGTGGAAAAGGCTGTGAATTGTGGGCAGGTTTCATAATTGAATTCAACCAACGATGGGAGGTCCAAGTGATTAACTCCTGAACAAAAACATTTGAAGTTGGGCAGATTTGAAAGATCCAAATTGCTCAATTTTGGAAGTGAAATTGTAGCCTCACTATTATTGTCCCCTTCACTTTCCTTTGTCACTATCTCTTCCATCTTCTTGCAACTCTGTACGTTTAATTGTTGAAGTTGCACGAGGCTTTTGGCCATGGAAGGGGAAAACAAACTCTCAAGATTGTCGCAATTGTCAATTATGAGTAACCTCAGCTTCTCAAAGCTTACAAGCCCACTAGCACATAGGTGTCCTAGATTTTGTAGGTAGCTCAATCTCATTACTTGCAGCTCACATTGTGTCATGGTGGCATCTGATTCAAACAGCTCAACCACTGAATGACAATGGCTTACTCTGAGCTTCTCTATATGTTTAATCATGCCTATGTCATTGAATTGAACTACTTTCAATAGCTTGTCAAAGTGTTCGACAATCATCTCTCTTTCTTCGATACAGTAGCTCCGCACACCTACCTCTTGCTCGCTCCACTTCACTGCCTCTTTTTTTTGCAAGGCCACCTACAAAATACCATCAAACAAACAAAAGAACATTTAATTTCACTTGTTCAAGGAAACTAATTATATATTACTTTTAATTAATTGTATATTCTAAGTAAATACAAATGGTTATGGAAATTTAATTAATCGAGAAACTTAAACTTAAAACAGTAATTAACATGGAAAAAAATCAATCAATGATCTATTTAAAGTTAAGGAGAAGAGTAAGGATGTGGAGAAGTTGTTGCGCATACAAATGCTTTCATTTGCTGAATGGTGGCATTTAGGTCTCCCCTATGTATATTGTTGCTGCTGTATTCTCCAAGTCTTATGGTTACATCCACTAACTTGGGCGTGTCCGAAGATCCATGCGAGAACACGTCGATATTATTGCAATCCTCAATTTCGACTTTTTGCAATGACGGAAAGTTCAACTTAAAGGAACCTTGGCAGAATGCCCTAAGGTTAGGTAGGCATTCAAGAATTAGATGCTCCAATGTAGGTAACACATTAGCTTCCATTTCCTTTTTTGATTTTGTCATCCATCTTCGGTCTTCATCAAATGCACCCTGCAATTGCAAAAATAAGAAAAAAAAATTTTGCTAATCAAAAGTCATTCATATGGTCACTCATAATTTTAGTAGAAATTTGAAGTATGGAATCACGCTATCAATCATTATTGTAATCAATGATCAACACTGTACACGCATGAAGGAGTTCATGTCTTTAGGAATGATAGCTTCCAACTTATTGCAGTTCGAAATTTTGACAATCTTGAGGGATGGTGGAATGGAGGAGTGGCCATTTTCCTCAAGAGGGAATAGGACATCCAGAGTATCACAATCATCTATAAAAAGTTTTTCCAGAACTGGCATGCAAGAGGACCATAATTTTGATTTTTTAACAAAATTAGGGACATGGTCTTTTGGTGATGTAGCCTGCAAGTGCAATCATAAAATAAGACAGTATACATCTAGAGAGAAAAAGTAATTAAATCATTTAATAAAATTGATATTTTACATATCAATTAAATCGATACCTTACTACTTGTCTTACGTAGTTTGGCCATTGGTGTGCATTCGAGGCACCGCTTGAAAGATATTGGGAAGTCATGTTTAAAACTACTAAAGCCAACATTCTGCAAATTTGAATCCCGACGAACAATATTGCAATTGTCTTCTTTCTTTGCATATGTTTTAGTAAGCCAAGAAGATATCTTCAACATAGGACATTTAAGAATGAATAATTCTCTCAAGGATCGCCAAACTAGTTCTCCATCATTATCATCACCTACTAATTTCTCGATCTGATTGCAGTAAGATATATTTATACACTCCAGTTGTGAGAGTGCTCTGACAGTGGCAGGAGTAAAAACATATCTTAAAGAATCACAACTAAATACTTCAAGAAGTCTCATATTCCGAAAACCTTCAACAAATTGTGGAACAGGACCCCACACGCATCTTAGCTGATTGAGAAAGCAAATTCTAACTTCTTCCAATTGAGGAAATATAGAAACACTTTGGGTTTGGCTATCCGATGGTGAACATTCTTGGAAGTCAAACAAAATCTCTAAGGAATCACAAGAATCTAACCAGATTGTTTTCAATTTTGGGAACCATTGCATACAATTAGATGCGAATAGCTTGCCACTATTGTTGATGGTACTTGATTCCTCAACCTTCAATAAAATTCATTACATCTTACTAATTAATGTAAAGTAATACAAAGACATATTCCTAACACACAATGTAAGCAAGTTTCAATGCAATTTCCAAAATTTGATGCCTAAACATGATGCATAAAATTTCATGAAAAAAATAATTTTGTATAGAAAAACTCTTGCAAGTGCCGAACAATTTTGGTCCCTTAACTCTCAAACTTAGCACATGTAACCCTCACATTATCAGTTGTGAACAAAAATTTTTAAAACAATAAATATGTTAAAATTATGATACTTGGATAATGAGTTGCCAAGTTAACTCAATAAGTATTTCTTAATATTAAAAAAATAGTTATATTTTATTATATTATTAATTTTGTTTATTTAGTATTTTTTATTTAACTTATATGAAAATCAAATTGGATCCATGAATATCAAATCTATATGCCAACTTATCTTTTAAGTAGAATGATTTGAACATAATCTTTGCCTTTTGAATTGCTTTTAATAATTTGTTACATGAAAGACTAATATGTTAAAATTAAAAGGAAGGATCAAATTAGTTTTTCCCAAACATTGCAAACCAAAATCATTGAAAAGGCCACAAAAACTCAAAGTACAAAGGGCACAACTAAAAAATCTTTTCAATAGAAATTAGACATATAAGTAAATGACAAGCTTACTTACAATCAAATAAAGGCATTTAAAATAATAATTTAAATAGATTAAAAATGGGGAAGGATAATAAGTGAAAGAACAATAATTTACCACTTGTCATGCAAATTGAGAATTGTTTATCAATGGTTAAACTTATGATGATATACATACCTGAGACTTTGATTGAAAAGACTCATTTGAAGTGAAGCCAATTAAGCTTGAGAGATCTTGTAACCTTAACTCCACTAAATTTGAAAACTCCATCATCGATTTCACTGATTCATGATGACTAGAGATGTTGCATATCACTTTTAGATTCTTCAAGTCTGCTAGACTTAATGACTCAAGAAGTGGAAAGGCACTGGGATGGGTACTGCAATCCATGAGATACTTCAAATTGGAGCAGTCCTCGATCCTTAGATGTTTCAAATGAGGAAATCTCCCTTCATTTAATTTGTAGATAACATTTTCCAAGTACTTCACATCCTCCAAACATAGAAATTCACATTCCTTAACAAGTTGCTCCAGTATTGAATTACTCTTGATAGAGTTGTAATCTGCATTTGCAATGTGTAACCCTTTTAAGCCTAGGTTTTCCTTATGATAAAAATTAAATATTGCCCAACCAACTCCTACCCAAAATCCTACTAGACTTTTTATGACCAACTCTTTGGGTAAATATTCAACTTTTCTTACTGAAATCTCAAAAACCTTCAATTGATGAGACAGATTTTTTAACTCGTCAAGAGCTTCATTGTTTTGGCTCCAAGGAAAGTTGTCTACTATAAAATATAGTTCTTCCAATTGAGATAATCTTGCCAAGACATTGGCATGTATTTTATAAAGATCATCACATCCTTGCAAATCCAATAATCTTAGAGAGATTAGATGCCCAATTTCTTTTGGTAAAATTTTGATATTTGAGCGAGCAAAGTTTAGAATTTTTAGGTTCACAAGCTGAATACCAATTATAGATATGTCTCCAATTTGACAATCTTCTACTCGCAATGTTCGAAGGTTGTACAAGGTTTGGAATAGAGATGACATTTTTGGAATGTGCGAATTTTCCATGCCCAAAACTTGGAGCTCATTCATGCCACAAAAGAAATTTTCTGACCATGGTATTTCTTGATTATTTGATGCTCCATGTAAAAGCTTAAGCTTTGGACATTGCAAGCCATTTCGAAGCTTCTTTGTCTCACCTAACAAAAGTGATATCGCATTAACATGATCCCATGTGTTGTGTTCTAGCAGCTCCATTATTTCAGCATCAGGCTGTAACATAAACTCATGTTCAGCTCTTGAAGCAATTGTTATGACAACATCACGCACAACATTATGCATCTTCACACACCCTTCCTCGTGGCTGTCCAATAACAAGAAGCATCCTTTTAGATCATCCACCAAAGTGTGTACTCTGTCTCTTGCTATCCATAGCTCACCAACGCCTGTAAAATATCCCATGCCCACTCCATACCTCATTACAATCTCAATAGGAATATCATAATCTTCTGGAAATAGGCCACAGAGCAAAAGGCAAGATTTGTGTTCTTCACTACCCAAGAAGGTGTAACTCAGTTCAATACTTGAATATACACGTTCTTGCATGTCTGAGAAGGCTGTTACTTGAGACTTTCTTAGTTGTTGAAGGGCATCTTGCCATGCATGCTTCTTTTTATTTCTTAGTGCCTTTCCCACAGTCACAATAGCAAGGGGCAAGCCTCCACATTCTTTAGCAACTTGTCTTGCTATAGAATTTATATCGGGTTTATCTACAATGTCCCCACTTGCCATATCTCGGAAGAGATTCCAAGCTTCCTCATCAGACAAGACAGAAATAAGGAAAACTTTTTTGCTTCCCATCTTTCGACATACTTGCTCATTTCTTGACGTGAATATAATTTTGCAACGGGAAGGAAGTCCAAGAAGCTCAAAATCAAGCTCTTTCCATATATCATCCAGGACTATCAAGACCTTCTTATTGTTCAACCTCCCAAGTAATTGCTTTGCTCTTCCTTGCACACTCTTATTTGAGAATTTTAAGCCTAGACAATCAGCAATTTGACTTTGGATGATCTCGTAGTTTGCATTTTGGGACACCACTGCCATCGCAACTTCATCAAATAGTTTATTTGTTTCTGTTTCTGCTTCTGTTTCTATTTCTGTTATCACTTGTTTCACCAATGTGGTTTTCCCCAATCCGCCCATCCCACAAATGCATAACCTTTCTATCTTCTCATCCTTTAGTGTCTCTTTGATCTTTGCTATAATTACTTTTCTAGATTCGAAGAGACTCCAGGCTTCATCATCAGACAATTCAGAGACACGGAAGTTCTGTTGGCTTCTCATCACACGGCACACTTGCTCATTTTTTGATGTGAATATAATTTTGCAATCTTCATGGGAAGGAAGTCCAATAAGCTGAAAATTAAGCTCCTCCCACATATCATCCAGGACTATTAAGACCTTCTTAATGTCGTACAACCTGTCAAGTAATTGCTTTGCCCTTCCTTGCACACTCTCATCTGTGAATTTCAAACCTAGACAATCAGCAATTTGACTTTGGATCTTCTCATAGTTTACATTTTGGGATACCACCACCATCACAACTTTATCAAATAGCTTATTTGAGTCTATCATTTGGATCACTTCTTTCACCAATGAGGTGTTCTGCCCTCCCAACATCCCACAAATGCTTATCCTTTGTATCTTCTCATCCTTTAGTTTCTCTATGATCTTTTCTAAAGTTTTTTTCCTAGATCCAAGTCTTGGTGGGGGTGCAGAGTAGGATATGACATCAAAACTTTCATTTAATAATCTTACAATATCTTCTCTCCTTTTAGTGGCTTTCCTACCCCATGAATAATAAGATGCCAAATTTGGACACCACCCACCAAGACACTTCTTTTCCATGTTCCCTTCTTCTTCATCAGATCTTCTCTTGTCCAACAAGGCATCCACGTTACGCAACCAGTCGTTCACATTAGGTGCTATTTGATATCCGTTTCTTTTATCTTCCTCGACTTGACCCTCCAATCCCACTTTCTTACCTTGCAATTTCTCATATTCTTCCTTCAATTTGTCCATCTTTTCTTTGTGATTGATAAGATACCCAAATTGTTTCCCAATTGGATCCACCAACAATTCTCCAATTTTTGGCACTGCTCCTAATAAAATTGGGCCAACACCACCCATCTTCCCTACTATTGGATCTTCAGTGTCTACAGAAAAGAATGAATTACATTTGCTAGTCTGTGTGTAAGACTTATAATAAAAAGTATAATTTTAAGTGACAGGAGCACCTAATTATCATTAAATCACAAATTAATTATCAAAATTAATACAAAAATTATTCCTATGAAAATCAATGAAGATGTCTATATATTACACACTTATTATAGGTTTTGCATTAATTTTAACCATTAATTTGTAATCCAATAGCAATATTACCCAGAGGTTTTAAAATTTTAATATTATTAATCACTAGAAAATATTAAAAATTTCAAAATAATCCAAAGTATAAAGGTATCTTTTATAAATATTTTTTAAGAAAATCAAATTTTAAAGATAGTGACTTTATTTGAATCTGATTTTAATCTTTAAAATTATCAAAAAAATTAGAAGAGAAAAAAACTTAATGCAAAAGTATTAAAAACATTAAAATTTTCAAAATTTTCCACTATTAAAGTTTTCATTTTGATTTGAAGCTTATACAAATTTTGCAAAAGTGATCAGAAAATAAAAAATGTTTTAAAAAAGAAAAAAGTTTGATATGAAATAAAAGTAGTGAAAAGAAAAAGATTTTTAGAGATACTATATTAAATAGCTACAAATATTTGAAACAATTTTTTAAAAAATATGCTAGTTTTGGGCGAAATTTAAACTGATCGAATGAATCTAATACAAATTCTTTAAAAAAATTCTGAGAAATAACATGTCCTATAAATTTTAAAATTTCAAAGTTACACACTATTATTTGAATGTAATGCAAGACTTACAATAATAAAAAACACTTGAAAGTGTTTCAAAAAAGCAGAAAAGTTGAATGTCAAATAAAAGTATGAAAACGAAACAAACAAATTTTAAAATTTGAATATTATTAAATAACTACAAAATATTAAAGTTTGAGAAGTTACAAAAATATATATATTTTTGGCCAAAAAAAAAAGGAAAAGCTACATAGGTTTGATGTGAAATTTAAAAGCAGCACTTTTTTTATTTGAACGTAATGAAATTTAAATGGAATTTTCATGAATAATCGTCGCCATAAAATAAAATTATAAAATTGTCCACTTTTATTTAAATGTAATATAAATTTTAAAAATAATAAAAATATTTTGAGAAAGGAAAAAAGTTTGATGTGAAATGAAAATTTGACGAAAAAAATAAGGAGGTTTAAAATCTGAATACTATTAAAGGCGAAACAAATGAGAGAAATTAAATTATAATCTTTTATAAAAAAACTTAAAACTTAAATTCCAGATAGTCTAAAATTTAAATATATTTTTTGGCAATGTTTTTCCTAAAATAATAAAAAATTTTAAATATAGTCACTTTATTTGAATCTAATTTAAAATTTTAAAATCATCAAAAATAAATAAATTTTTTAGAAGAGAAAAAAATTAATCTCACAGTATAAAATTGCTAAAGAACATTAAAATTTTCAAAATTTCCCATTTTTTATTGAGATTATCTATTTTTTCTATATGTTAAAAATTATAAATTTTTCTGCAAAAATTAAAACTCGAATGATTCATTGTTCTTAAAAAATTTTAAGTTTTTATTGAAAAAAAAATAAGGTGGGGAAAATTTTTATGCAAAATTTAATTTTTAAAAAATAACTCAAGATTTAAAAGCTGGCTACTTATTTCTAAAGAAACACAAAATTTTTTATATACAGTCGAAATTAAAATAAATTTTATTTTAATTCTGTAAAAAAAATAAAAAAAATTTAACGAAAAATTGACGGGAAAATTTTTCACAAGAAATTTGATTTTAAAAAATAAATTCAGAATTTAAAAGCTACCCACTTATTTCTAAATCAATAACAAATTTGTTATGCAATTAAAATTCAAAAACATTTTTATGAAAATAATATTCTTATGAAATTTACAGTTTGCCAATTTTATTTGAATCTAATACAATTTTCCAAAATGATCAGAAAATAAAAAAAAATGAATTGAGAAAGAAAAAAAGTTTGATATGAAATAAGAGTAGTGAAAACAAAAAGATGTTTAAAATTTCGATACTATATAGCCTCACATATTTAAAATAGTAAAAACTATGGGAGTCTGGTGTGAAATTTAAGTTGATTGAAAAGAAAATTTTCAAAAGCTACTAAATTTAATGTGAATCTAATAAAGTTTTTAAAACTAAATTTTGAGAAATAGCATGTTACACACAATTATTTGCATGAAATAAAAAAATTTCGATAATCAAAAAATTTGAAAGTGTTTTAAGAAAGCAGAAAAGTTGGATGTGAAGCGTTTTATAAATTTTTTTTTGGTTCTACCATAATTCTGTCCAAAATTTAATGCTAAATCAAATAGATTACTGACTTGGAGGTTCATCTTTTTCCAAAAGTTAAGAGTGCAAGTTAAGCAAAAAATATCCCAAGTTAGTAAATTGGGCTAAGCATCAAACTTTGAATAAAGATAAGATGGAAAAATAATAGTAAGACATTTTAATAACTAAGGAACTAAATTGACAAAAATAATTAGTGGATAACCAAATTGAAAGTCCACATATCTATCAATGTCAACATAAGATTTTCCTCTATAATCTAAGTATTCAAAATAATCAAAATTATATAATTATTCAACAAAAATTTATAATTTCAAAAATATCCTATTTTCTCTGAATTCAATCCAAATTTTTAAAATAGTAATCATTCAAATATAATTTGCTAAGGTTAACCAAATTTGATGGTAATTTTAATTTTTTAAACAAATTTAAGATTTAAAAACTATACATTTTTAACTAAATCTAAAGTTTAAAGATAATAATTTTCATAATCTAAGTCTAAATTTTTAAAATAATGAAAATTTAGTTACTCAATTTTATTTGAATTTAACGCACATTTTTAAAATTACCAAAATTTAAATAAAATTTTGATAAAATTATTTTCCTATAAAAAATTTAACGTTTGAATTGAATTGAATTGTAAAGGTATATACTTTTATTCTAATTTAATACAAAAGATACAAGAATTATTGAAAAGAGAGAAAAAATGAAAATAAGAAAAAAAAATTTGAAAGAAAAAAGATGGGAAGGGGAAAAGCCGCGATTCCCCCTATTTAATCATGTAACTATGTAAAATCAGTAGTATTTTGAGAGGAAAGAAAATCAAACTCACATTTGTAATTAATACTTTATTATCACGTCACAAAGTTTACTTCTATTCTTAACTGCAAATCTTAAACCTGCAAATAAATTAAAAGAAAAAATATTAGTTGATGCATGACACTTAAAATGAGAAAAAAAAAGGTGGTGGGTTGAATCAATTTACGGTGCAGGTTATAATTTATAGACCCGAAGCTCAACTTCCATAAGGTGGCCAGATAGATAAATCCTAGGACTGTTCATTTATAGGTAAGTTGTATATTTCGTAGACTTGATGTTTGACCCGATTAAAATATTAGGCTTGATTTTATACTCGTGGCTCGGCCCAACCTGAACGAGCTTGATTTTATGTTGGGTTAGGGTGAATTAGAGCTACTCAGACTTTTTTTTTTTTATGAACTGATACTTGTAATATAAAAATATCTTTTTACAAATTCATAGGTATATATTTCAAAACAATGGACTTTTAGAATCCTCATATTTTTATCAATAATAAAAAAATAATATGATATTATTAAGCAAAATCTAAGTTATACTAGTATAATTAACCTTAGATAAATATGTATATTTTTATTATTCAACAAAAGAAATGTCAGTAAGCATGCACATCAATAATAAAAATAATTAAGTAGGGAGGATTTGGGTAAGTAATAGAAACTGCAGCATGTAGAGAGAATCAGATGAAATAAGAATAAAAAAAATATAAGATGACAAGATGTTAATAATTAAAAAATAATAATAACTATTAAGACAAATTAGGTAGAACATGTCTTCGCCCGTATCTCGGCCAAATCTATTATAGTTTTGTTTAAAGTTTTATTCATTTATATTTTTAACCTAACCTGATCTGATTAGGCTGGGTTAAGGCAGGCCCCTAAGGTCTAATAACCCAATAAACATCTCTAATAAATCTTGTTTAACCTATAAATGATGTGAGGGTGGAATTAGGAGAGGTAAGATTACGACTGAATCCAATCCAATGCACCACTCTAAAAATGAAAAAAATTAATTATAAGTTGAGAGAATTTACAAGTTAGAACAAAAGTGAAGAAGTAATAAGCTAAAATATGTATCAATGGATTAAAATTTGGAAAAAGAGTTACATTTAAAAGCTTAGATTTTGTAAAATTTGCAATAAAATATCTTGAAAATTAAAATTACTTCTAATGATCACAATTACTACTACTTATTATTAAGATTTAAGAGAGTTACTATAAAATTTTAAGAAAGTTAATTAAACTTAAAAATTTAAGCTCATAGGTAGCTCTCATACATCACTATGCACCCTTGTTTACAATTACAAAGAAAATACCCAATTTAATAGCTTCCTCCCAAGTTTAACAAGGAAGGGGGAAGGCTAAAATTTCCTTCAGTCCACTTATATATGAAGGTGTTAAGGAAAGAAAAGGAATAAACTCTACCCAGAGAAATGGACGCCCAAAGCTAAGGACTTCAGCCACACCCAAAATCACGTTGCAACTAGAATCAGCTGCGGAAAAATGAGGACAAGCACAGAAATTTTTAGAATTGAAAGAAGATAGAAAAATTAAAGAATGGGCTAAAGGAAAAACAAGGGAAGAGACTCACTTCAATAGTGGCAGCCACCAAGCTTCAAGTACGGTTTTCATGGCTGCATAAGGAAGAAGACCAGTTCGGATGGTTAGCAACAATGGCAAGAGGCAAATTCTCTAATGAAGAAGAAAAAACGTTGTCACACCTTGAAGAAAGCAAATCGGTCCGATCTTCAGAGAGAGAGAGAGAAAGAGAGAAGGCAAAGTTGAACAGAAATGAAAGAAAGGTGAGAACAGAAAGGAAGCTTCAGGTTTCTTAACAATGCTTAAGAGCTGATAAGCATGATTTTTATACACTTTAATCCTCTTAACTTAGGCATTTTGATCATGGAATATGATCTTAAGGGTTTAATTATATATAAATTGATTTCATTAGCCATTTATGCACTTTATGAATTAATTGGCAAATTTATTGAGTTTTAATGCATGAAATTCTTCTAAATAATTTTGTGATAATTCTATTGAATATTTTCCATTCATTTGTGCAGAATTTTGATGGGCAAATAGCTTGAATGAGAATAATGGTTAAAGAAGAGAAAGGAATGACTAAAGAAGCGTATGAGTAGCCCTTCACTTAACATCAACACATATGCATGAAGGAACTATCCATGGGGGCAGAACCAATGCAACAAGAGGCAGCCATCTTGAACACAAGAAGCTTAGAAGAGACAAGGAGCTGCATGAGGGGAGCCAACGTGAGAAAAATGCAAAAAATATAGAGTCTTGGGAGTTGACAACAAAGTGTGGACGGAGGAAAAGCTGAGGTGGAAAAACGTAAAGAAACAAGCTGAATGAGTGAAGAGGCAGCCCATGATGAAGAAACGCTGAAGCCACGTCATTTATGAACTCACGAAGCTTGTGCGAGCTGAGAAGATGTTAAGGGTAGGAAAGAAGAAGAAGAAGATACACAAGAGCAGAACTGCATGTGAAAAAGACGTGGAAAATGCATGGAAAATATGTGGAAGAATTTATGTATAAGCTGGAGATTGGAAGAACAAAGAAGAAGCTATGGGCTGGACTTCTTAACGTGGCAGCAACAAAACAAGCACGTGGGAAATAAATGAAGAAGCTAGAAGAGCAACACGAGCTATGGAAAAAGCTACACATGCATGCAGAAATGGAGAAAACAAATGAAGAACACAAGAAGCATGTGAACGAAGTTTCTAACGTGGAATAAGAAGAGCTGAAGGTAAAGCCACGTTCTGAATTAGAGCAAAGCAAGAAGCTCACAAGTATAAGTAACAAGCTGCTGCACGACCGAAGAAGCTACGTGAAAGAGCTGAGCTGAGAACAGTAACGAGCAGTTAACGTGAAGAAGCACGAGGAAGCACCAGCTGAGCTCACACTCATGCAGAAACAGCTGAAAATGAATGAAAAAGCTTAAAGAATCACGTAAGAGCAAAAGACGCTGGATCGAGAAGCTTGGGAGCTGGAGCTGAATGAGCTGAACGAGAAGAAGAAAACGTATTGGAAGCAGCACGAAGCTGGGAACGTGAGATAAGAAGGAAAACGCAGGAGCTAAAAACGTAAGATGAGAAAAAAAAATGACATGGAGCTTAGGCTGGAATTCATGTATAATAAAATAACTAGCGAGGCCCACTCTCATACACACATCCATGCAGCTCCACCTTATATATACATGAAGCAGTTAACACGTGAGTTGATACGTGAAGGAGAAAAAGAGAAGCACGTGAATTTTAAAGGAGATAGAAGCTTCATTCAGCATGCCTCCTTCATTCAATTCATATCCATTATCCATTCGCAGAATCCAACCATCTCACGCCTCAATGTTTACGGAAATCTTCATCTATATATATCCTTCGTTCCCATTCATTCGAGCGATCCATCCAATCCATCTTACACCCTCTTCTTCCATTCCACCACCACACCTTCTCATCCACTCCACTCCATTCCATCATCCAACATCCCATGAAGTTCTAATCCATCTTGAGGCTAGCTAGGAGGAATCCTTGGAGAAGCTTGAATCCATGGAAGAATAATTCAGAGTTTTTGGCTAAGAATTTCTTTATTTTTCCTACACTTTTTCTCTTTCATTTATTTTCTTGGTTAAGATGTATTTGATAAGGAAATCATGTAATTATAATTAGTGGCTGGTTAGACACTAATTAGGGAACTTTTTTTTGTTGATTAATTGATCTGATTAATTTTAATATTATCTGAATTCCCATGTATGCTTCGAAGGTGTTCGATAAAATACATGAGTGAACTTAATTGTTTAATTTGAAGATTCCTTAATGTTTAGTTGGTTAATTAAATATTTAGGATGATTCAGAGGCTAATCAATCAGTTAATCAATCAAATTGGATGTTCATTGATCTTAGAAACAAGAATTGACAGTTTAATGCGGGATTGAGGTCTCAATTCAACGTTAGATCGTTAATCTCTTGAATCTTGAGTGGTTACCCAAGATAATTTGTTATGAACACATTTAGGAACTCTTAGGCCAGAATCAATCACAATTAGAATAGGATAAGGATAGTGGATACCAAGGGACAAATCCAAAGCTAGTCACAAGACCATAATTCACTCAATTAGATAGTAATTAGGAATTTTAAGTCAATTTTATTTTAAGTAAATCAAAACCCCCTTAGTTTAGGAATTTTTAGAGTCTTTTAACATTTGGAAAACTCAATTAGGCATTGAACGCCAATTCCAAGGGAGATGACCTAGGTTGTGCCATTCGCTACATATTTTATCTACCTAGTATTATTTTGAGGGTTGTACGACAAACCGCTCAAGAGTACTATACAAGAAAAAGTGAGAGTCAATGAAGGGTGAGGTGGGGTGGATTGCAATAGCCGTTGGGCAGCCTAAATAAAATAACAAATGAAATGAAATATATAATTTTGAAGATAAAAAATAATTTTTATATTTTTTATTTTAAAAAGATAATAAAAATAATAAAAAATTTATTTAATAATAATAATAATAATATAATAAATATTGTACAAAATATTTTTTTAAAAAAATTTAGCATATCAAATGAGCTAAAGAGTGTGTGATGACAATAATGCCTTTATTTTGAGAGCTGATAGATATATTTAAAAGTTAAAAGATAGCTTTAAATAAAAATATAAAATTATAATGCAACCAATTTATCATGTTATTCTTCATTCTTTTTTTTTTTTTTAACAATGCTTTTAAACACATCCTTATAGCCTCTTTGGTATAATTCCCCCAGGAAGGGATTTTTTTATTATATAATATCTATTATATTTTTATAATTATTAATTAATATTATTTATTATTTTTAAAATTAAGAATATAAGAATAGTTTTTATCATAATTGAATTTAATACAAAAAGGTAAAACAATAATTGAATTGAGAGGGAAAGAAAAACAAGAAAAATTTTTCAAAGAAAAATAGATAGATGGATAAATGGATGTATCCTAGAGGGATGGATTCTATCGTTGAAATATAAAACTTGGTGTCAATTTATAAAAGTTTTTAAAATATATGGACAAGGAAAATGATAACATTAATTAACGCATTAGTAATAATCATGTTACTGTATAAAATCAATAGTATTTTGAGAGGAAAGAAAAATCAAATTCACACATATAATCAATACCTTATTATCAGGTTGCAAAGTTTATTTTTGTTGTTTTCTGCAAATTTTAAACCTGCAAAGAAATTAAAAAATAATATTATTAATACATATAACACCTAATTTGAATATTGACTCAAGAAGGAAGGGATATTTAATCGCCTCTGTGGCCTAGATAAAGTAATACTGAGATATTAACATGCATTATCATACATGCATGCTAATGTATTCTCTGTTTTTATTTAAAAAAAAAAAAAAGATAATTGAATAATTTAGAATTTAAAATAATTGTTAATATTCAATTATTTTGGATAATTTTTTTATTTCAAAAATAATATAGTAATTTTCAACTAATCATATACTATTTAAATAATTTTTTTCCTTAGTTTTAAAGGTAATGAAAACAAGTGGAGTGAAGGCACAAATTATTAATAAATATCCACTACTCTGTTTTTATAATTAAATTTATGTATTATAAATTACTAAAAAAATCAACTTTTTTCATAACAAGAAATTTTTTTCAAAGAAATGTTATCTATAAAAAGCAAACTATTTTTATTTTTTACGTTTGTTATTAGATCAAGACACCAAATCAAACACATAATAATATAAATACTAATTAATGATTAAAACTCTTCTGATAATATTCAAAAGAAAAAGGCTTATTAAATTGTTCCATATGCATGAACAAATGAAATGCGTTATAAACTGAATGGAAATTTAAGTCTAGCAAATAAATTTAAGTTTAAATTCTTGATCCTTTAGGTATCAGAGAAGTAATAGTGACAAAATTGCATTGATACTAATAACTTAAAAATTAAAAATTAAGTTGATTACAACAAATGAAGTAGAGATATTGACACTCTAAGATGAAGGAAATTTAATTGCACCTAGTCGTAGTATATATATGCCAACAAGTCACATAAACCGATGATTATAAAAAAAGGTATGTCCTCGAAAAAGTCTTTTTTTTTTTTTAGGTTTTACTCTATTGGGAATTTAATCCTAAAGAGTAGCAAATTTAGGACTTATTTTTATCTTTATTGAATTATTAAATTTTAATATTTGAATTCATTTGGCCAAACAAATTTATTTGCATAAAATTATGACAAAGAATAAAATATTTTAAACAAGCCATTGTGTTTTGGATTTTTTTTTTCTATTGTTTTCTAATATATGAAATAAGTATACATATTGGGTAAGCAAAGTAGGTATCATGCTGTCTAAATTTAACCTTGAATTCTAAAAGATACCCAAAAATATCCTCAGACCCATTGAACGCACAAAATTTTTATTTTTTAAAGAGTGTGAAAGGGGAAAAAGAAGAAGTTATTTTAGTACTTGGAAAGTGGACATTCGTTTGGCTCTTTATAGATTTTTTTTTTTCAATTTAATCTTTTAATAGATAAAACGTTTGCAATGTTATCATTCTATCCCAGTTCATATAATGCCAAATTTAATACTATTAAATCAATGCCAAATCTAACTGATAAAGCTTATGGGGATGGAATTAGGATAGGCAAGATTATAAGTGAATGAATTCAATCTAACGCACAACCCTAAAATGAAAAGTTTAATTTTAAAAAAAGTAATTTTAAGTTGCGGGAACTTACAAGTTGGGACACAAGTACAGAAGCGCCAAGCTAGCTTGGAAGATCACAAATGTTGGAGTACAGATCAACCAAATTAGCGTGGAAGGTAACAAGTATTAGAGTGTGATATTTATAGCTAAGCTGAGGGATTCCAATTCCTAAACTGTTCGAGAAGCAATCAATGGATCAAGATAAGAATTTATGCTCTATACACTCTTAAGATTGTTTTCAAAGGCAAACTCAAAGAATGACTTAGTTGGAGTCCTAACTAAAAAGAAAAGTAAATGAAATGAGGATCTTTCCTTCCCTCAAATGATTGTCGAATACATTAGAGGAAATCAACATTCAAATTTTAAAAACTAAACATATAAATAAAGGCAAAAGTAAAAGGAAAGCAAAAGAAATGTAAGAATCTCTCCCCCGAATGACTTGTCCATTGCCCAAAAGTGAAGGAAAGGACACATAATGGAAGTGAAAATATATATATATATATATATGTATGTATGTATGTATGTATGTATGTATGTATCCCTTGTTTTGGAAGTTAATAGTAAAAGTCCTAAAATTTAAATTGTTAAAACATGAATGGAAAGACATCCATAATTGTTTTCTTTATGATTTCGGAATTTAAAACAAACGAAAAATACAAATGGAAACCAGCTCAAAAATTCAATTGCCAAACCTTTGTTAGAGTGACAACTGAGGCTTGACACCATAAGCAGTTCCCAAAATAAGTATAATATTAACTGTCTAGAATGCTACTAGAATTCGATTACCTATTAACTTCAACCACTGTCAACGATTTAAATTCAAACAAATTTTTAATTTCAGTCTCTACTTGGTTGGCTATATATATCACTCACATTCATATCCCGTCAGCAACATGTGTTACAGCTGATAGGTATGCATTTTCAAATAAAGCTCTTTTTGTAGTTACCTTAATCCTCTGCTAATATGATTGCGTTGTAGCTAAATTTTCTTTTCATGACATATTTCACTGCTTGCTTGTAAGGAATTAACTTCCCTAAAATTATTAGTTAGATTTCATATCTTCATTTTTTGGCCTTGGTTTTATCCCAAGCCGAGGTTTGTCTGCTTTTGAATGAAGCCAAGTTTCAAATTGAGGGAAAGGACAACAAGGCTGAGACTTCTTTTATCATTCATTCTTCTCAATCAAAATATATTACATGAGAGAAAAATGTTAGATTTAAATCTAAATTATAAAAAATATATAAAAATTAAAATTTCACTTCTTTATTTTCTCTGATCCAAACATACCTTAAAAAACAATATGGAAGTAGTGGATATTGATCACAAAACTCTTTTAATTACTTTGACAACTTTCTAATTTGCTACAGGTAGAGACTAGGAAGAGTTTCTATTCCAAAGTAAGAGGTAGTAGCCAGGGGCTTATAACATAGAAGAATGAATGTGATATGAGATAAAGCTTGCTAAAGGAAAGACATTCAGGTTAAAAAGGTTGACTCTCCGAATTATATACACTATTATTATGTATATCTATATTAAATGTGGACCAATGTTGGAAGTAGAGAGACTAAATAATAGGATTAATGGGACAAAGCAATAAAGTGATAAAACGATGGACACAAGAATGAACATGGTTTGTCTTCTAACCATCATCTATAGGCAAAGACGGCGAACAAATTTTCATATGCTTGATCCACGCTAGCTTAAGGTCAAATTTTGAAATAAAAATTTTAGCCTCCACGGCCAAGAATGTTTGAGGTCAAAATTTGAAATTATTAATTATTTAGGTTTGGGTCTAAAGCTCCTATCATGACATTTCTATTCAAGCTAAACTCAAACTGAATAATAATAATAATAATAATAATAATAAATTTGAAGACGGCCCCAAGCTCAAATTTAAAGATTTCTATTCAATTCAATCTCAAGTCACAAAAAGAAACTGGTTATCATAATCAAGGCTACTTATGTGCCATTGATATGGCCACTACAAGAAAATAGAAAATTAGAGATAAAATTTTTTTTGTCTTTATTTCAAATTGGTTACTTAAAAAAAAACTAAAATTAGAAATGGATTTAGAGATAAAATTTATCGTCTCTATTTCTATCTCAAATATGTTGCTTGAAAATATTTTTTAAAAAAAATTGAAATTCGATACAAAATTTTCTGCATCTAATTTTGTCTCATAATGGTTATTTTCCTTTTTCAAAAAAAAAAAACTAAGATTAGATACAAATTTAGGGAGAAAATTTTCTGTTTCAAAATTCCAAATTTAAATATGGAATTTTGCATCTCTAATTTCATCTCAAAATGGTTACTTTTTTTTTGGAAAAGAAAAAAAGGATAAGATTAAACATAGATTTAAAGAACAAAAATTTCATCTCAAAATTTTGAAATTAGAAATGAATTTTTTTTTCTAATTCTATCTCAGAATAATTTTAAAAAAAGAACTAAATATTAGAGACATATTTAAAGACAAAAAATTTTACCTCAACATTCACAAATTAGAGACGAAATTTTGCATACCTAATTCTGTTTCAAAATGATTATTTTTTATCAGAAGAAAAAACTAAAATTAGATACAAATTTAGAAATGAAAATTTTTATTTCAAAATTTTGGAATTAGAGATAAAATTTTCTATCTCTAGTTCCATCTCAGAACAATTTTTTTTTCAAAGAAACTAAGATTAGAGATAGATTTAAAGGCAAAATTTTTCTGTTTCACCATCATGAAATTAGAGATAGAATTTTATTCTATCTTGGAATGGTGTTTTCTTTGAAAAAAAAAACTAAGATTAGTGAAAAATACTTTGTCTTTAATTTTTCATTTCATTTTGTCTCAGAATATTTTTGTGAAAAGAAAAATAGAAAATACACTAGTTTGTTCCAAAAATATTTTTTAATTTTTTTCTAATTAACAAATGCCAAATAATCACACTAAATAACAAACCTTAAAACACAATAAACATGCGCAAAGATTTCATATATAATTGTGTTATGGAAGCTAACTAACCATAAGTAATTAGATTAGCCAAACTCACTCCAACATGCTCTTAAGAGGCATATAAGACTCAACATCTACCATATATCAAGTCTCATACAAGAAATTAACACATCAACTTGCTCAAGCAACTTTAAACACGATGTTTTTTTTAAAGTAACTTAATTTAATTGTCATCATCTACTTACAATTAAATTGCTAATATAGTAGTTAAAGTTGTTTGATCAAGTTGATTTTACTACTATATTAAATAACTTAATTTAATTGTCATCATCAACTTACAATAACATTCTTACTTTATTTCAGATATTAAATAACAAAAGTTTTTTTTTTCTTATATGCCACACTTTTGCGTAAATCCATTGGTTACTCATATAGTACTAACATATCTAAGATTCGATTGACTACATGTAGGATCAAATAAGCTACACAAACCAATTAAGGTAAAATTGTCACACCATATTATTTCTAATATTATCTTATTCATTCAAGGGGGATTTCATATGTTATCACGAGGAATTCAAGAAAATCCATTAAAAATAATGAATTTAATTGCGTTACATTAGGGTTAAAATATTCATCTCCCGTCTCAAAAACCCCGTGAACTTACCAACCACATCCTCTATTTATTTTCCATCTCTACAAGTCATAAATGTCTCAAAACATCACACAATTTGCGAGTCTAGGAGTAGAAACCCTGAAATTAACTCATTTATCTCGGATTCCATGGTGGCAAATTTCTGGTGTAACTTTAAAAAATCATAACTAAACCTAAAAAAATCGAAATTAAGCAAACCATAGCTTTTTGGAAAACTCTAGATTACACTAAAAATAATTCCCAGTCATGAAAGTCTCATCTAGACCTAGTTTGACAACAGAAAAGGCACAAAGATTGAGCTATTTAGAATTATTGATATAGTTTATTGACATAAATTTTGAAAATTCACAATTAATTTCAAAAAAATCCAATTCATGCAAAATGCACCAACTTGGAAAGGTGTAGATGTTAGCTAGAGGAAAAAAATAGTTCTAGATCGATCTAAGAGCATTTAGACCCTGCAAATCGATAGAACAGTGATGGAAGTCTAACTAGGCGCCTGTAATATAATAAAAATTTTAAAAATTCATATCTCTCTCTATATAAATCCAAATGAGGTGCTTCTGGCACATGTCACTGGGAAGGTCTAGTTTTTCCCTATAAAGTTTCACAGCAATTGGACATCGTTTGCCCCATGAATGATAGAGATCAATTTTTAGACCAAATGAATAGTACTAATGCCAAAACCAGAAAAATTTTTAACTTTAAAAATTCGCAAATATTCTATAAACCTCCAAATATTACCTATTTTAACTTTCCAAAAAGCTCTTAACAAGGTCTAAATGTATGCCAAATTTCATATTAAGAAAAGCCTATTTAGATGGTTTGTGCCATAACTCACCAATATAGTCAATTTTGTCTCTTATAAGACACTAATTTGGTCTAAATGGCTTCCTCTTGTGTTTGGCTCCTCTTGAGTAAGTTTAAAAGCATGAATATGACTTATATAAATTACCCAAGTAGTTTCAAACCTCATGTATTTCATTTTGGTCATTCTACATCCAAGAATATACTATTACATACATGCTATCAAATGTCAAAATTTCTCCTTTGCATTGATTTTTGTGCCATATATGGTTCATACAACATTCATATATAATATTACATTTGCTCAAGTGTTCACAAACCAAAAATTTCATGTACATGTTCACTTTGGCATTTGGATACAAAGAAAGCTACATAATGATTAAAGGATGGTCTCTTATGTCTCTTGGCTTGCGTCTCTTGATTCTTGAACACCACCTAGACATATTAAGATGAAGGAAGGGAAGGGAGTGAGACTCCTAGAATCTTAATAGCTCACACACCCATTCACACACACATTTATGGCATACACACATCAAAGCATAAGTATGGAAAGTAAGACAATCATACAGCATGCAAGGTCACAATTTCCATGCCACCAATTCACCCTAAGTTCAAGAACATACTCTAGGGACTTTTGATTTTGTCTCACCTTATTTTTAGGATTTTTGTATTTGCCTCACTTTTGGTTTAGGAACTTTTAACTTAGCCTCACTCATCCAAGAGACTTTTAGCCTTATCTCACTCATGCAATGAGACTTTTGGTATTTTCTCACCTTCGTTTAGGGACTTTTGGCATCACCTCACCCTTATGAGCCATTTTCTACAATTAGTAACATTCAAGAGAACACATTGGTACCAATGCAATCTCAAGATATCAAGTGGCATGTTCTTAAATCACAAGAGCACACACAAGCATTTAATGATATATGTACAACCAAGAATGCAAAGAGAATAAGGTGGAGAGCTACCTTGAACTTATGCAAGCTTTGTTTAGTCTTTTTTCTTCCCTTTTTTGGTCCCATAAGCACACCTAAGTGGATTGGAATTCTCTTGACCTAAACATCATAAATAGCATACAATTATACTCTTGAAGCAAACTAAGACACTACACTTTTTCTTACAAGCATATATAGATCTATAGTTCACATAATGGTTCCATAAAGGGCCTATTGAAGCAGCCCTTATGATTGAAGTTTTAAGCTCTATTCTCTTCTCATTTCTAAGCCTCTTGACCTCATTCAAGGTCCTTGAAGCCATCATCTACTCATAAGAGTCTAGACATGTGTTGCTTCACAAGGCTCCATTATGGAAGCCATTGCCTTATCTCTTAGTTCAAGGCTTTTAAATTTTTTTCAAGGGTTTCTCCAACCTTCTACCATCATATGAAGTTCCAAATTAAAGCTAGAACAAATTAAAACACTTTCTAACCTCACTAACTAGCCTAGGCCGAGATAATGGGAGGAATGGGAGTTCATGAGCTTCTTGATTTTTCCATGAAGGGAAAGCCATTTGGGAGGCTTCCTAGAGGTCTTCGAAGCTCATTGGAACACTTATATAGGCTAGGGAATATATGTACTAAATCAATTTTTACAAAACCTAAAGAGCTCTACACTTTTCTAAATCAATTTTCATTAGTTTTCCTTGCAATTTCTTGGCATATTCCATTTTCGTATAGTCTAAAACCTTAGTTTCTCTCTTTTTTTAGGCAGAAAATCCCTCCCTTATATGATTCTGGTTTGGGTCAAAAATCACACAAAGGGAGAGTAAAGAGAAGAAGCAATAAAGAATAAGAATTACCTTGGATTTAAGCTTGTTTTCAAGTATTTTTCCTCTTGGTTTGCTTCTCCTCAAGAAATTCGAACTACTCCCCTTAAATCTGGACTGAAAATAGACCAAAGAGCTCAACAAAACCATAGAAAGAAAGCTTGGAAGGAGATGAACAAAGTTAGAAGAAGAAGAAGAAGCATAAAACTCCTTTTTGAGAACTATCTTTTCATTATAAAATTTAGGTTCCCAATTAAATAAAATACTTTTGGAATCACTCAATTTGGAGCTAAAACCTTCTCGAACAAATCCATCAAAATTCAGGTTTACCGTCATTGAAAAGCGTACACCAGAGGGGCTTTAACTGTCTCGGGGCTTCTTATGATTTTCAGGGCCTCTAAAAACCTTGGACGACTCAAATTTTTCATTTAAAAAGCCAATCCTATGAATTTTTTCAAAATTTGCACATATTTATGAAAATGTCACTACATTTTGTCAATTGTGTAACAATTTTACTTCATTGTCCTAGCTTCATTTTTCTTTCTATCTGCGTCTGGGATTTTTATTTTTAGAAACCTAAAATACTACCCAAATATTTTGGGACATTATCTAGCTTATTTCGGGGACTTGCCCTTACACAGCTCATTCCGTTATTTTACAAAATTTATTGTTCGTTACAAAAATCATACCTTCACAAGATTATATTTCAGGTTATCTAAGTCACAATTCACAATTTTAGGAATCAAGAGTATAACCTACTAGCACTGATATTTTTCTTTTCACTTATCAATAAACAAAATCAAATAGTATAATATAGGTAATTATACAGCCTAGCACATCTCCACAATAAGAGGAAACAATCATACATTGAAATTATGAAAGATATAAGTAAAGTAACTTACCTATACTATTATTATTCTTAACAAATAGAAATCCTAAAATCAAAATAATTATTCTAGTACTTTATAATCTTAGAAAATTCAAAATTGAGATTAAATATAGGGAACCATGTGAATATAACAATATAAAATAACATAATTATAACAATTAAGATACTAGACAATGTATATATCAATTGAATTAATATGTGTACTACTGAATGCAAAATCAAAAGTTAACCAGGATTTTATGAATAAATACAAAATACAAAATATGAAAATACAAAATACATATTATATTTAATTTTCAAATTAATTTAATAACTATACTTTATAAAATCAATATCCTTTTTCTATTAATTTGTTATTTTCCCTCTTAAAATTTTAATGAGACCATTTATTAATTTTTAAAAAAAAATCATGAAATAGAAAAGATAAAGTGGTATGTGACATTGATTCAAATTGTTTAATTAAATTTAAATTAAGAGTACCGAAGATAAACATTAATCTAAAAGAGAAATCATTAAAAATAAATAAATTATATTTAAAAAAAAGTTAAATCCATATTTGATAGACATTTTATTTTTATTTACATTCAAATGTTCTTTTTATTTAATTTACCCATTCTATATATATTTTAAGGGGGGGGGGGGAAATATTTGCCTCTTCCTTTTTGATGTATGCTATTACTTTGTAACTTGGAAAAAAACTCATATGTAATTCTTTGCTATCAGGTTTCTAATTAAAATGTAACAAGTGTATGTTTTTTCAATAATACTATGATAAATGTATGAATTTTGTAGATAATAAACTTAATCATAGTTTTAGCTCATTTAAAAATGAGTTGGGCTTATAAAAAATTTTACAAAAAATTTGAGCCTAGGGCTAGCCTAGTATTATTCACATAAAAATGGGCCCAGGTCCAAGCCAATTAAAAATGGGCCAAGCTTGGCTTAACTTTCCCCCCTTTTTTTACATATTACTGATGCCATGACTTTATCAATTCATTATGTTTTGTAAATATGAGGGAAGCTTTTGAAAATATGTCATTTGGATATTAATGTTTTAGTATACCTCTGCATCTTAAGAAAAAATGACTATATATCACCTTGAAGTCATTTCTTTAAAGTGTCGTGAATCATGTGATAATTTTTTAAAAGAAAATATAATTAGTACTATTAATTTAGCAATTAGATTCACATTGCACAATAGATATAGCCTAATGTCATATTTTAAAGGGCATTCTTTAAATCAATCTAACCCTATTTAAATTAGAATTTCTTTCTTTCATCATGGGTAATTCTTATATATTGCATACAGGTCAAAAGTATTTATACCATTAGATATTTAGAAGAAAATAACATTGAAGTATCTTATATTTAACTAATGCAAAATAGGTGAGAACTTCAACCATAAATAAATTTCAATTAATTGATATCTTTTACTCTTTATGGAATTTGAATTTTATCACCTGAAAAGCAAAGTTTGCTCACATAAAATCAAGAAAATAAAAAGATAAAAGTTCAAGTAATATATTGATTAATATATTGTTATTTGTTAATAATATATATGTTATAAAATATAGGTTGGGCTTGGGCTCTGGCCGAATTTTAAAAAAAGCCTTAACCTAGCCCATTCTCTATTTGAACTTTTTTAAAATGAGCCTTTTTTGCTTAAATCTTTTTTTTGGATTAAGTGGGCTTTTCTGGCCCATGATCATATCTAGTAGACAATTGTATAATTCTCCAATTGAACTATACACTTGTTATAATATTATTAAAGAATCATACACTTATTGTATTTTACTTAGAGAGCCTAAGAATTTTTTGAAAATCTAATAGCAAAGATATAAAAAAAAAGTCTAGAGAAAATTACAAATAAGGACCATAAATTACTAATATTTACAATGAATGATCTCAAAAATCAAATTATTTTGAAGGCCTAAAGTACCTTATTCTTAAAGTGATAAGACCAAAATGCCTTTAGCATCTTCCCTCTCTCCATGTTAATCAAATAGCCTTGCCTTACTCTTTCTCTCTCTCTCTCTCTCTCTCTTTATGTTGAAGGTGTCGTTAGAGATGAGAATAGAGGCGTCACAGCCACCCAGCATATAGTTGTGGAAGAAGAGGTGAAAGGTAGTCTGCGGCCGTGATGGTTAATGATGATAGCTGCTTCTCTGTCACTATCTTACAATTTCCTTTAATTTCAGGCATGCTTTCTGGTAGTAGTTATGGTTGAGCTTAGATTCAATCAATGGAAAGAATGCAAGGTAGCAGAAAAGGAACAAGCGAAAACGTAAAGTCATAGTAAAATCAAAATTTATAGAGATTGAAAAAATTATAAAAATGGTCAATTATAGAGTCATATCTAGAAAACCCACATGGTTAATTTGAAAACATAAAACGTGGTAGTAATTTTTCTAACACATTATAGTAACTTTTCTAAAACTTGATAGTAAATATCTTAAAACTTAAAACATGGTAGTAACATTCATGAAACATCATTGCAATTTTCCTAATATTTAATAGTAATTTTCTTAAAAATTGATAGTAACTTTCTTTAAACCTAAAATGTGGTAGTAACATTCTTAAAACATTATAGTAAATTTCCTAAAACATATTAGTAATTTTTCTAATCCTAAAACCTAAAATGTGGTTGTAGCATTTCTGAAATATTATAGTAATTTTCCTAAAACATTCTTATAATGTGGTAGTAATTTTTTTTTAAAATATAGTAGTAGCTTTCTTAAAATGTGATAATAACTATTCTAAAACTAAAACATGGTAGTAACTATCCTAAAATATGGTAGCAACCATCCTAAAATCTAATAGTAATTTTCTTAAAATTTGATAGTAACTTTTCTAAAACTTAAAATATGGTAATAACATTCCTAAAACATTATAGTAACTTTCCTTAAACATTCCTAAAATGTGGTAGAAACTTTCTTAAAATATCATAGCAACTTTTTTAAAATATAGTAGTAACATTATTAAAACATGATAATAACTATCATAAAACCTAAAATGTAGTAGTCACATTCCAAAAACATGATAGTAACTATCATAAAACTTAATAGTAACTTTCATAAAATTTGATAGAAACTTTTTTAAAATCTTATGGTAACTTTACCAAAAGTCATTAGCAACTTTACTAAGCTCTAGTTGTAACTAAAACATATGTAAACCAAAAATATGGAGTAATTTGACAAATAGTAACATTTAACATAAGGAAGCATCATTAGTAACTTTCTTCACTTATAACTATTACATACATAAAAGTCAACATTGCAAAGGCAAATTAGAGCCTTCATGGCACTTTGGTATCATATACAAACTTTATACATTATTGAATTCTATACAACTCTATCTACAACTTAGTACATTCTTGAATTCAATACAACTTCTTGTGTAATTTCATCTCTCTTAAAGAAGAAAAACTCTTGCTTAGCATGCGTGAAAGACCTAGTAGAATTGACTTCACAATTTTCAATCTATACTAGCACAGTTTTTGTTTGTTGCATATTTTTCTATTGAAGAGTGATAACAATTGTAATAATAATGAGATAACTATAGCTTTGTGATTCCCAGCAACATCCATTTGACTACATGAAGTATTGTCCTCATACTTCATAAAGCTTTAGGTCTTCCTTGATTTGCCAACATCCATTTCATATTTCTATTCTATAACCCTATAAAATGATATGGTGAAGAAATTCAATCCAAAATTTTAAATACAAAATTTGTTTATAATAGTTAATAATGATAATAACAAAGTCATGGTTAATATTATTCATGAGAAATAGATGTGTCAAAGCTTGCTTCCTATACAGGTTTGACTTTCCATCTAAATTATTTTGTAGAGCTTACATTATTTGCATTGTTACAGATGCTAGTTGTGAAGCATTATCTCTACTTTCAAATTTTAGGAAAAATTGCTTCAAGGTGCCAGTAGGTATAAAGATTTAGAAGAGTCTAGTCATATGAAATATGTGAAGATCTAAGATATAGAATCATGCAAAAACTACAAACAAACACATAGGGTATAACCAAAAGATTAAGCATTATCCTTGGTAGGGGAGAGAAAAGTAAGAGATCCCATATTTGCCTTTTTCAAAACCTTGAAAATCACAAAAAGGAAAATAAACTGAGTTCAAAATAGCCATAAATTAGAATTCCTCAATTATTTCAACACAACCATAGAAGGATATTTAAGAAAAGAAGTACATAATTCAAGACAATGCATTTGCTAACCTCTAGACTTATAGTGCAAGACAGATATTAAAGATGAACAAGGACCATCTAAAGTGAAACTTAAGCTCAACTTGCTTACAACAAACCATCTTTCTTGCACATGTAAGCTCATTTTTCTTCAAACTTCATTGAAATATATTTCTTAATATTCCTAAAATTTGTATTTCAAGCCAGCTAATTACTATCCTAGTATATGACTTTTAATCTTATTCTAAACTGACTTTTTTTATTCCTCTCCACTAGCACAGCATGTTCTAACATACAAGAGCATGTGAAATACCCCACTATGTAGACCATAGTTAAAATCCGTAATATATATCAGCAATAATTTACATAGTTAGGGCTAGATAGATGAAGTCTGTTATATAGTTCTAGCATAATTTTCTAATTTTTTTTTTAAAAAGACTATAGATTAAAAATTTAGACAAGAAAAAAAAATTTTGTGAAGAATTTCACACTCAACTTTTATACTAAAGTAAGCTTTAAGTCTTCCTTGATTTGTCAACATCTATTTCATATTTCTATCCCATAATAATGCTACAAAATGATAGTAAAGAAATTCAATTCTAAATTTTAGATATAGAATGTGTTTATAACTAATAATAATGATAACCAAGTCTTTGTGAAAAGCATGATGCAAGAACCAATTGCATAATGGTTACAAAGAAGACACATGAATGAGTATTAATGTCAAGTAACGCTAAAAATAGATTTGATATTTTTATTTGGGTAATATCAGAGATAGGTTTATCATGTCAGTGCTAAAAAACATTTGTCCTCCATTAATTAATAAAATCAGAGACTATTGTAAGAAATTGACGAAGGAAGAAGAAAGAAAGAAGAAGGAATGTCAAAGAAATGAAAAAGAACTCAAACCTAGTAGTCCACTGTTGCCCTCTTTCTTCCAAACTGTCATCTTTTCCGAAGGCAACAAAACTCACCGCCGTTAGTTGGAGCTCTCTCGGCCAAACCAACGACGTGCAACAATGCCAAATCTCAAACTTTGACGCTGGCTGGTTGAGGAGCACGATGTGATAGGGAATGGTGGTGTTCATGGCCTTCAAGGTTTCAATGCCATCTTCTTATCATCGCGAAGATCCAGAATCAAGGGAAAATAATGTCTGAGGACCAATAACAAAAAAAATTATTTTTAAAAATTATTATCATTAAATTTAATAATTTATTATTAAATTTAATGATAATTATCTTAAAATAAATGATAATATATTTTTAAAAATAAATATTTTTATTTATTAATCCTTTATTATAATTTTTTTAAAAATTAATATCTAAAATATGTTAATTGTATTTTTGTTTATTTAATATAAAAAGATTCTTTGATCTTAAAAATAATTTTAAAATTTAAAATTATTTATTATAAATTTTTTAAAAAAACTGAGTTCTTTAATATAATTTTTCCAAAAGTCTAATTCTTTTTAATTCTCCCTCCCTCTCTCTCTCTTCTACTTCTTTTGAATTTTCAAAGCTCCAAATACTCTGCCCTGCAGGTCCCTCTTCTTCGTTTCATTTTTGCTTGCCTCTGCAAAAGTGGAAAGCGGGATTGAGGGGGGAATTAAGAGGGAACCGAAAGAGAGAGAGCGAATTTAGAGCGAAGCTGAGTTCCGTCAACTGCGCAGCAAAGGGAGATTGAGAGAGAAATCAATGAGAGTGCAGCAAAGCCATCATTCTTCAAGTTGGTTCGATTGAGTAAAGGTAGAATCGTCCTCCCCATTTTTGACTCATCTCTTTTAAGTTTGTGTAGGATTCAGATTCCGCCATTCCCTCATGGTTTCTTGTTTTGAAGTTAAAGATGATCTGTGGCAGATGATCTGAAAAATCCGATTACAACCTTCGAGTTTGATTGCTCTCTCTCATTGTTGAAAGATAAAATCTTGATTACAGACTTCAACACCTGTTTATCTCATCTTTTGGATCTCGAAAGTTGATGTCATAGAAGCATAATTGGTATTCTTCCTTCTTGCATTTGGTTTCTAATTTTTCTGCTTTGAATTGTTCCAAGTGAAATTCAAGTTTTAAATGTTCAAATTGGAGTATGCGGTTCTTTTTTGGAAGATTCGGTTCTGCTTTCTGAATAAATATGCGTACTCATGGTTATAAAAGAAATGGACCATGAATTTATTCCTATTTCACAATAAAATGTCAAAGGTATTGTTCTTTCACTCTAAATTTGATTTTTGACTTGAGTTGTATGAAAATGGTTACTATTTGTAGGGAAGCAATTTTTTACACAAGCAACTTCAAGGACTTTGAGAATCCAAGTATCACCTTAGGGAGATCAACTTGAAAAAGCGACAAAAATGCCTATTGAATTTCTATAGTGAGCACAAATGTTGGTTATATGGCCCTTCCTGGTTAATGTTGATGAATTCGATTGTATGCAGAAGGAATAAAGTCAAGTCAAGAATAGTACCTTTTAAGCTTTAACTTCAAGTTTGTTTGAAGCTTACATATATAAGTGCTATAATGTTTGTTTGGTTGATTTTTATTGAGAATTTTGATTCTATTTATTCAAGCGCGGCATAATAAAGCAATCACTATGGACACATGCTGCAACTTCGGCTCTGATTTGAATGATTTGAAATTCAGATGTTAGTATTTTATTCTAATAATGTTGGCTGTTTGAGATAGTATAACCACGAATTTGTCTCTCATTCCCCATTTGTTCTGCTTCGGAGTTCCTATTATATATTACCGAATGGTGAAGTTGAAATTGGTTCCATGCATAGTTTGAAATTGGTTCTCTAATCTTATTTGTCTCTAATACCAAGCTTTGCCATGAAATTGACTTGATTAAGTTATAATATAGCTAAAGAGAACCTGTTGCTGTAGTTTGGGTTTTTTAATGGACATTGTTTTTTATTTACATATCCTAGTGCTTCTTGTATACGCAAGGGGTGAAGTCAGTTTTTTTAACTTAATTATGAATTGAACTTTGGGTTATTAACATGTGAGGAATTTGCTTTTTCTTTCTCCTTTTTTCAACAGTTGCTGGAGTTGATGATGCTTGAACAGATTTAACACTTTTGGAATGGTATGAAGGTTAATGTTATGTGATAGGGGAAGACTTGTGTCTTATGTTTTCCAACTTGACTTTGCATTGGCATTTAGAACTATTTTATTCATTTAAAGTTTACAAGTTTGTCTTATAGAATTTGCAAAGGAATTTAGAACTAATTTATTCATTAAATGCTTGCGGCATTTAGCATCGCTGATGCCACACCTTCATAACGGGGAAATTGAGTCAAGGTCTGAGGATTTGAGGTTACAGTTGGATTGCTGTCTTTTGCAGTTTATAAGCAATCCCTAGTACTTGTTGTATAATACAGAAATTTACTTCAAATCTACATTACTTCTAGTGTGAAATCAATTTTTTAACCTTATATTTAAAGGTTCAGCTTTTGGACACAGTGACATAATTTTTAGTATAATCCATGCATCACAGTGACCAACTTATGTTGGTTTACAAGTGATATAGATTCGCTTGGGATGACATAATGCTGGTAATTATAATAAGAATATTGAGGAGTGGCCACAGAGAGGTGGAGCTAATGGTAGCTTAAAATTTGAAGTTGAGCTGAAACATGCAGTCAATGCTGGTAATGTTATATTAAATACTGATTGTTTGAGTTTGGTTAATAATAATGTTGCCTAATGAGCTTTCACTTCAGGACTTGTAAATGCATTGAATCTTCTTCAGGCAATCAAACACAAGTACTTTGGTGTGACATATGCAGACTTATTTCAGTTGGCCAATGCTACTGCTGTAGAGGTTGTACTGGGTTGTTTTTCTGCCTCAAGATTGACGATGGGCATTTTAAATTAATTAAAAGATATATTGATCAAATCCTTGTATATTCCAGGAGTCTGGAGGTCCAAAAGTCCCTATACAGTATGGAAGAGTGGATGTCTCAGCACCTAAAAAATGACCTGAAGAAGGGAGACTTTCTAGTAAGTTGAACATATTTCTGTTGGGCATTGAGTGATGTATTGTGAAAGAACGTTTTCTCCTTTACATCACTATCAGTTGTAGGACTTGGATTGACTATGCTACAATTAATTTGGATATAAGAAAGACTGGGACAAAAACATTTTTTTATAATTCAAAATATTAAGCTATCTGGCATCTTTGAAGAGCTGGCCTGGTCGTCCCAAGACAAAAGTGGTTGTTTGTGGCTTTTTGCTTCTTTGTTATGGTGTGTGTAGAACAATAATGGAATACAAAGGCTGCTGTAAATTAAACTTTTATAATACCTTGCATTTGATTGATAAATATGAACTTTAACCATATAATGGCTTTTCTTAAGATAGCAAAGCATAAAAGAAGTTTACTCTCGTTTTTCTTGGAGTTTAATTGATTCAAAACATTTCTTTAAAGGCATGAAGTTTTAGTTTTTTGGTACTATTCCTGTCTTGGCTTACCATTTCTTCTCCATCTTGATGATTGCTTCTCTTTACTTCTTTGAATACTCTCGCTCTTCCTAATTTGTTTTTTTCTCTGGTTCCTGTGGCTTGTCAGACTGCACCAGGATTAGAGAATTTTCTGAGCAGATTTTCTTATCTACCTTTCCATATGATGTTAAACTCTTAGAAAGACAGACACCAAGGGATTTTCTCAAAGAGAGAGAAAAAAGACGCAATGAGTATGATCCATTTATACTTGAGAATATGAAAAAGGCCCAATATGACAGATTTTGAGAAGAGAGTAGCATGAATATCATTGCCATCCACTTCTTGGACTACATTGCTCTTTGATGTTGATTTTAGTGTCATAAAATATACTTCCCTGGTGCTAATAAGATTTTCTTTTCAAATATTTTAGAACTAACTTTTTGCATTGTTGATAAGATTTATATATCATACTTAAACATCAGATTATTTTTGATAATTAAGCTTTCTTGTTTCTCTTTCAAATTGAACCTATTGATTTGAGGTGCTATAGGAAAACATTTGGTAACATCAGGGGATTTGAAGAAGAGGCCTTTTAGTTTGCCTTTATTTTACTTTAGAGATTAAAATACGCAGACACCAAAAGCAAGGTAAGATTATCGTCATTTGCATCATTTATTTGTTTTTTTGGTATTACATTATTACTCATTATGTTCATTGGTATGAGATATATTGAAATGATTTTTTGTTGGACAACTGAGGGCTATTCTATACCTGTAAAAGGTCTGGCATTTAATGCTACGGAGGATGTTTTCAATAAGTTTTGGACCCATTAAAAGTGATGGTTTTCCAAATCAGAGCCCAAAAGGTATTTGCTTATTCATTTTCTTCGTTCTGTTATCAATTTATATCTTTTCTCTTCCCCCTTTGGCTTTATGAAGTTTGAAGTGGTTGGTTTTGCACAAATGAATTGGTATGCTTGCTATCCCAATAGTTTTAACATAGATGTGGGATGGTTTTAAGCACGAATGCTAAAATTTTAGTCTTCTCTATTGCAATTTCATGACCTATTGACCATGGGTATCATTATGCCATTTTTTTTAATACCCATAGATAAACAGTTAAAACACTTGGGACACTCAACACATTTTTTTGGTGTTGTTCGTTGGTTTGCTAATCAGTCTTCAATTTTGTTGAAAGTGTAATTTAACTATGACTTCTGAATAGAAAAGGATACTGAATGTGAAATGTTAGGTTTTGTTTTTTGTTTTTGGTTTTTTCTTTTGCCCTGATATATCTGGCCTTAAGGTAATATGTATTCAATAACACTGCAAACCCCAAAAGTCCCAGTACTTCCTCTTCCCCTGAAAATGGAACAAAATCATAAATGACCTTTGAGTTTGTGGCAATTTATCTTTATGATTTCGTTCTGAGAGGAGCCTATTTCCATGTGACAGATTTGGATGTGTAATAATATACCATTAAAACAAATAAACTCAAATTCTAGTTCGTGAACTTTAAATTAATTGATTTCATAATTTTGAAAAGTATGTGTATTGAGTATTGACTATGATTATTAGCTAGATATTCCTTCCTTTAAGCCATTTTTGCAGCATTTGTAAATGGAGGGTATTTTATTTTATTTTATAAATTTTATTGCTGAATACACACACACTTTAGAGACAGGTCAAAGATGGAATTGATTCAGTCTTTAATTTACCGACAAAAATTTTTTTAATCAGAGATGGAATTTCTGTTTCTTATTAGAGAGAATTTTTATCTCTGATCAAAGACAAAATTTAATTAGGAACGAAAATTTGTTTCTCTCTAAAAATTTTTGCAATGCCATGTTTAGATACAGAAAAAAATTCTATCTCCTTCTGTCTCTAACACTTCAGAGATGGAATTTAATGAAATCAAATTTTGTCTTTAATTTTTGTTTTTCTTGTAGTATGCCACTACTATCAAATATGCTACAATTGACTCTTCCCATCACTAACTAATGCATCGCCATCATTGCCATTAATTTTTTTTGTAATCCAAACAAAAGAATAAAATTCATAAAATATTTTTTCTAGTGGGATGAATAATAAAAAAATTTACTATGGAATTATATTTTCAAAACATCTAAAAATATTTTTTGATAAACCTAGTTTTAGGCTAAGTTTGGCAGACCGGTCCACAATGAAGCCCAGTATGTTAAGAGACATAATTGGCTCCAAACACCCTTACAACTTCACGAATCTATGACCTTATAATTAATTATAATTAATATTAAGTACCCCACCTTGGAATTAATTAAATGGGTTCAACAATGACCTTTAATTGGGATTATGATGGAATATAATTTCACTATACTACTTTGCAACAAATCCATTCACCTAGTAACATTCGATTCAAAATACCCAAATTCCCAATTTGGGTTAAATTAAGAATTTATGTAGTGATTATGGTAAGATAAAGAATTCACTAGGTATTAACACACCCAGTTCCATAACTTCCATTCCTAACCTAGTGACTTCTGAGCACATTAGGTGGTCTAACTCTTATTTCCACTTTAATTCTAACTCTTATAATTCCTCAATTTAATTCTAATACATAAAGCAAACTAAATAATCTAATATAAAGCCTTACCCTTAAACTAATACTAATTCAAACCATTACAATTTAATTTCTTAGAGCATCAAATGAGTTAAAACATACCTTATAAAATATGTCCTAACAATTGAATAGAATGTTATTTGTAATGAACTATGTAGAAATAACACTTATAAACAATTAGAAAAATAATTTTAATTTGAGTTTTTCTTTTAAATATTTTTATCAAACACTTAGAATACAAACATTAAGAAACATAATAGGATACCTACCCCAACATCCAGACTTTATCTTAAAGTATACTCATAGCAAGTACCAAACCATAAGGAAACAGCAACAAGTTACCAAATCATTATCTTAGCTCAAATTAACAACACAACCTATATTTAGCTCAACAATGGCCAATCACCCAGAAGCCTCAATTTACATCCCAACTTTCCTATTCTAATAACTGACCCTCAGTTTAGGTTTTTCATATTTAGCTACTAAGTTGTCAGCATATTTAATTTAAAAAAAAAAAAACTGAACAAGTACAAGAACGCGTTAACCAAGACTAAGGGCCCATTCAACTGTCAGATTTTCGGATGAATAGCACAAGTTTCAAATTGATGAAATATATATGCATATATTTATACTTTGAACTACTGTGGATCCTTACATGAATTACGACAGCAGATTAAAGGAAGAAACAAAGAAAAACGGAGGAAACGCGAGCGGCATAGCCGAAGTTGCTACTGCACTAGCATTAAGGACTTGTGACCGAGATTAATGAACAGAGTGGAACAAAAATGCAGTACCAACACAAAACAGAGCTGAAAAGAAATCAGAACGTAGAAGAACAGAATTATTAAAGTTGCAGACCAAAACAATGCTTGAGCTTGCACTGTTTGTTGGAAAGAAATAGAGGGGAAATTCACCTTTCGGCTACAGCAACAAAGAGCTTCAAACCGTGAGTTGCAGCTGGAACAAAACGGAGATGACTTCTGCTGAAATCAGAGAGGATTTGATGGAGCTTGTTTGTTTCACAATTGTCCTCTTATTACAAGGTGCACTGAAAACCAATAATAGCGTTGAAAACATGGTAAAATAATAACAGTACACCCAAAAATCAACTCTTCTTGGCCTTCTTTTTCCCAAACCGCACTTTGGGGTCTCCGTTAAACCAAATCTGCTTCAATGGCAGTCAACTCCTACAAATGGTTACCACATTGTGCTCCTCAACATTTCCAACTCGCAAGTGCAGAAAAAGGATGGGGACTTTGAGTCTACCTCAATAATCAAGCAAAGTTTTGAAATCCTCAAACTTGGAACCACTAAATCCCTTTGGTCATCGATGGGATCATTTATCGAGAGGAAGGAGTCACAAGCATGGAGCTCCCACCCACCATACCAACACCCAATCGAACTACCATATGTTTTATCTTAAAAACACTTGAAGGGGATCAACGTTATTGCCATGAGAGAGAATCTACCTAGGAAATGAAGCTTTTGATTTTTTTCTTTTTTTTTTGGAAACTATTCACAAATTTTGTATATAAAAATATTCAGACATGAAATGTACAAAAACTTAAGATTTACTTGTCATATATATCTTCAAAAATATTAAAATATTAATTTTTCTGTATTGTATATTTAAACTTTCTGCAAATGAATTCTTCAGTATTAAAAAAATAAAAATTTGTAATAAATTTAATTTCCAAAAAAATTCAAGAACATAATCGTCATACTAAAAGAAAACAGTCATCATATAAGGAAAACAAAAAACAAAACGAAATGCCCATTCTCTCGTATTGAATTAATAGGCTTAAGTTCAACTTCAAACTTTATATTTATAATATATTAAAGTCATGCCAGGTTCATTAAGATTTGGCCTAAAAACTCACTTCATTATGTTATTTATTTAAAATTTTGTATTATATCTATTTTACTTTTTTTTTCGGTATTTTTCAATTTTCTCTCTGAGTCCAGTGTTTTTATTTTAAGTTAAACATGATTATATACAGTTTCTTAGATGATAATATCTTATCTATAATTAACAATGCTAATTAATTAAGATGATCATATATTGATTTTTTGGCTCATTTCTTAGATAAAAATAATCTTTCGTTATGTAAATATTGTACCACATTCATTCAATAAAATATAATTTATGTTTTATTAAAAAATATTCTTGAATCTGTCTTTCTATGATAAATTTGATTAATATCTAAATATTTATTTGTTTTCTTTATATTTTATTTATCTAGTCTTTCACTTTGTTATTTATGACAAACCTAGAAATTTTTTCTACTTTGATTGGATTTGAAAATTTTTAGCTTTCTACTTTAGAATTTACGTTTTCTTTTAGGCGGAGGCTTTAGTTTGTTCTAGTTTCATCAAACTTTACACTCTTAATGGGAAATTTGACAGATCTAATATGTAAAAGAAATAGAAGCAAGAAAGCTTTTATCCGCCTTACAGTTCAACCAACAAATATTTTTTTATTTTAATATTAGATCTGAGAGTTTTATGATTGTTATAAAAATCACTAAATTTTATTTTATGAAATGGATTTATGACTTTTATAAAAAGAAACTTAATCGTCCCATAATTATTTAATAAAGAATGGTTTGACCATATGTCAACAAATAACAATTTGATTTGCTATAGGAACAAAGAGAAGAAATAGTCAAAATACCAAATGAGCCTGCAAGTCCAAATTGTCATTTTATGGTGACTACTTAATACGCAAAAACTGAAGGTTGAATGAGTCATGTGAGAAGACTTTGAAATTTTCTTTCCCCAAAGGCATTATGAAAAATTAAATATTTGAATTCTAATTTAATGAAAAAACTCGATCTTTTAAGGAAGCTAAATTTTTTAATTGTAAAATACATTTTGAAAATTTTATCTTAAAATTTTAATTATTAATTAAATTACATTTTTTGAAAAAATTGAAACAATTTTCTAACCATAAAAAATATAACATTCGAGAGAAGTTTTATATAAAGAAACCCTTGCTTAACATCTAAGTATTCATCAAAAACGAAAAGAAAATAAAAATAAAAAAGAAACATCTAAGCATCTCTTAATGCAAAGCAAATTACAATTTACCTTTTGTTATTTGACCTACTACGTGCGTGTTATTTATTTATTTTTAATTTCTATACGTTATCACTTAATAATTTCGTTATATTTTTATAACAAAAATAATTACATAAATATTTAAAATAATAAATAATTTTATTGCTAAAAATATATTTAATTTATACCTTAAATAATTTTATGACAAAAATAATTACGTAAATATTTAAAATAATAAATAATTGTATTGTTAAAAATATATATTATTTATACCTTAAACAATTTTCAAATTTTTTAAAATTATTGTTTGGATCAAGCAAACATCTAAAATACTATAAATATGTTCAATATATATATATATATGTTGACAATAAAAACGATGTCATGTTACCATTAATGTCATAATTTTTTAAAAAATTAAAGCGTAAAAAGCAAAGGTGATTAAGTAATAATAAAAAACCATAAAAAAGTTAAATGACACCTTTTATATCATTACAAAATAAATAAGCTAATATATATATATGTACAATCATTAAAAAAATGATAAATTACATTCTTCTCTCTCTTAAGAGACAATTTAATTATATAATTTTCTTAATTTCATCTTTTAAAATACTACGTAACCCTCCTTTAAAATTAAAAGAAAACTTATAACTAAATCTATTTTGACTATAATACCTTCAAATAATTATTGGTTTGACCGGTCAAACATATTTGAATCAAAATAGGTTTAATTGTAAAAATTTTTTAATTTTAGAAAAAAGTTGCATAATTTTATAAAAGGGCTTTACAATCTCTCATGAAAAGAAGAGAGTAATTTGTCCTAAAAAAAATTGATTTCAAATTAAGCAACGCGAACCTAAATATTTCTTTCCCTTGTGGTTGTCTAAAGAATTAAACTTCAAGTTTAAACATTTGTTTTGTTTTGCTTCGTTTATGGGAATCAAAGCCTCAACAGTTGCATCCTTTCGTATCAGGAATTATGAAACTAAAAATATGTATTGCTAATTAAAAATATTCGTTAATTTTTAATTATTAGTGCTTAGGATGATACTAATTAATTACCTATATGTACAACAAAATTTTGATGCAACTTTATATGTAGTATCCAAAATGAGCCCCAACTGATATTAGTTGCTGAATTTATATCATTATTTCTTCTAATAATAATAATAATAATAATAATAATAAAGAATTTGACTTTTCTAAAATGACATTTTGCTATTTAAATTTCCAACTCAATTATGATCACAAACTATACAAATATGGACCTCAGGTTTGAATTGACCTTTTCTAAATTGATTAACACGATAGACTATAACGTAAATAAACGGTATGCGAATTAATTTGGTAAATGATATTATTTTAAGGGGTCAATCATTGCGTTTTAATATTTATTAAATAACTTTTGAAATAATCCTACTGCGATAGGGAGAAAAAGATTATAATAGATAATGTATAGCAATTAATTTCTGGTGTCTAAAATATTATTTTAAGGCTTCTTTTTGTGGCTAATTAACATGTAGCTAGCAGAGATGTATTTAAAAAAATTAAAAAAAGAAAGAAAGAAAGAAAGAAAGAAACTGATACTCAAGACAAATAATTGAGTTTCCAAGGGTAAATGTTCCAAGTGGTTTCATTATTAAGGATAAAAATTTTTAAGAAGACATAATTTATTAGATAAAAGTATATTAAATCAATGCATAATAATTATATATGTGCACATAAATTTTTAAAAAAATTATGTGCACATATTATAAATGATATTAAAAAAATGATTTTGTACGTACATATAATAGTTAATTATTAACAGTATTTAATTACGTTTAAAATACTGTAGGCGGGTCTATATCTACGAATTTCTTGACTAAAGATTCTCAAAATCTCAAAAACAAATTCTTGAAGGCTCATTAATTAATAATTACTTATGGGTATCTATATTATGGGATATAAATATGACCGTTATATTGATTATCTTTTCTTATGTTAAGTTAAGTGGGATTTGCCTTTTAATACTAGCGAACATTTGTCACCTATAACGTAATATTTATAATAGTATACATATTAATCATTAATTAGTTTCACGCCCAAAATAGCAAAAGGGTCAGGCATTTGTTTTTTATTTCATCAAGCTAAAGCAGTTTCATTTTTTAATGTTAATTAGAACTAGTTAAGTATTTTGACCTAGAAAATTATATGATAATAAGCTCATATATCAAATATATATGTTAATGTTATATTTTGATAATAATATAGTGCCAACTAAATAATACAATGGATGTTTCAAGTTAAGAAAAAATTTTGGCTGTCCAGGGGTTTATTATAAATTTTTTAATTAAATTTTGTTTAAAAAGTCAATAATATAGTACATTGAGTTTAAAGAATATTTATGTGTTATATTTTCATAACTTGATTGATAGCAATAATTTTAAAAACTTAGCCTATATATATATATATTCTCTTAACAGTTAACACTAATCAGCATTATGATTGACAAACTTCCTCTCAATTTTTTCTTTTTTTCACTTTTTTAAAATGGAAGATTATTAACTAATAATCAAGCTTTGACTCAATCTAATTAGAACTTTTCTCAGTCTTTTTCTTACATCAATTTGTTGAATTATTATCATTAGTATTATTATTATTTTGTGAGATGTGACTCTTTTGTCTATGATGGATGATCATGACAAATAAATTAATATTTCATATTGTTACGCAACATTTGTAAATAAATATTGCTTTAAGTTCAAGATTATGGCCACACCAAGAAATAAATAAAAAAAATGTGCTTATCATTTATAATTTTCTTATTACAAACAATTCACTAATATTGCCATTATTCAACAATGTTCTTGTCATATTCAATGTATCATTAGATTGTAAACATGCACTAAAATGAAAGATATTCATATATGGAAGATTAAGAAAACAAAGAAAGAAATAAAAAAGCAAGTGAGTGCATTCAACCATAAAATTCATGAAAGCAATTTTGAGTAACAAAATGTAAAGAAATTTGTAAAACCCATAGCTAGAATCCTGTCACTTATTAATAAGTCTTTCTCTACCAAAATCATGTTCAAATTTTCCTTTGTAAAAAGTTTACCTAATATATAATATTTTCATTTTGCTAAACAAAGGAAAAATAATATTTAAGATAACCATTTATTAATCTCAAAACCAACAAAAGATGGATGAAGCCCTTACCCACTTTAATTTGAGAATTGTAAAAATATTTACTTATTATATTTTATTAAAAATATTCATAATAAATATCTTTAAATTATATTTTTAATGTTTAAAATATTTGAAAGTAAATATTTAAATAATTTTTCAAAAATAAAATGTAATAGATAGCGAGTGCGGTAATTTCAACAATCCCACTACATCCCACTACGCTTCATATTCCGTGTAACACGCTCTCCCATCTGCGTGCACCTCACCTGCTTCAACACTTCAAACATTGCGAATCGATCCTCTGCACAGAGGAAGCGTGTGCAGCGTCTGCGAATCAGCTGAACGATGTCGTTATCCATCTCAAGCAAATCTTGACCGTCCTCAGCGTGCGCATCTGAACCGTTCATTCACATAAATCAAAATGCACCGATTAATTAAACAAAAGCCAATAAAACCATCATTTCTCCACTTCTCTGTTAACGCTGCCCTTCTCCTTTTTGCCTGAAACAAGCTGTTCTTCATCCTCTGCTTCAATTCAGCTCGCGCGACGCCGTGAAAGAGAGATAGAGAGCCATTGTTCTATGGAATCGAAGCCCTAAACCTCAGGTTCGCATTTCCCTAGTTTCATCTTATTTTCACCTTCTTCTTATCATCTACATATCCTCATTTTGTAACCCAATCTTTGTAGCTTGGAGCTTTATTTTTATTCATGAACTGATAAATTTCCTTTTAATTTTTTGCCCAATCCCTTTGTCAATTCTTGTTACCCATGTATTTCCACTTTTATGTCTCCTTCAAATTATCTGAGAAAACTTCTTTACTTCTGATGAGAATTGCAAAATGATTTGGTTAATGGTTGGAGCTTCCCTTATATTAGAATAAAGGTATTGATTAAATATGAAATAATTTTAGTAATTAGAATGAAATTTACCTTGCTAGTTGTTAGCTTCGTATGGATGTTACTGGTTGATGCTCTAAATTATAATTGATCTTTTAGTTGTTACTGGTTGATGCTCTGAATTATAGTTCATAAATTAGTTTCAATTCATACCTTTTTATATTTGTTCCATGAAATGGCATTGGAATGTTTAAGTTGATTGTGAAATTGCAAATCAAAGTATAAATTTGTTCAATCCTCGATTCAATTAGGCTTTAAAGAGCCTCCATTTTTATTCTGAGCTGTACAATTTTATGCCAAATCAAGATAGGGAACATGCGCATATAAATTATTGCTAATTTGCATGTCTATTTAGTAAAAGCAAATTAATAGATTGAAGGAACATGCGCATCAAGAAGTTTAAGGGATTTCACTTTAATAGGCAAGTAATGGCATTGTTCAAGGGTAGACTGTATTATGCTATTTCATTTTGTTTTCTTTTTTTTTCATCCATGGCCTCTTGTTTTCCTTTGGCTAATGGTCTAAAATGTCATTATTATTTGATATTTATAACCAGTATCATCTTCCTTTGACAAACTGTTATCTTCTATGGCCACACAAGGTCTGTTAGAGATTTTCAATTTTAAAGGTATGTTGTTGCAGGAGAACAATATGGCTAATACAATTATAGACTGCTTGTTGAATATCAATCAAACATGCTCTATGATCTAGGATCTGCATAGCACATATAACAACTTTGATGATCATGTTCAAATGCTTAGAGCGAAACTAGAAGAGTTATGCAGCTAATAATCTGACACAAAAAAGGGCTAGAATATCCTGAGTTACAGCAGAGCAAACTTCAAAGGAGATCCTAAGTGGTCTATAAAGCCAATAAATGTGTGGATTCCTGTTACTTTCTTTTGGAACAAATTTAGATAGTTTAAATTTGATATGATCAATATAAATTTCAATTATTTTTATTTTGAAGAAAGAAAATGTAAAATGAAAAGGTCATGTAGTTTAGCAATGTGGGGTATTTGCTGTCTTATAGTGTATTTGTTTTCAGAGAAACGCAAGAATTGTTAAGGATTTTGTTGTCTTTAAGGATGTTATGAGAAAAAATAGTGCTCATGTTTTCAATTTGTTGATCTGCATATGATTTTATTTGGAGTGTCTCTATCCTAGATTTGCAAAGAGATTGGGTTGCTTTGCTGCCTTTATTATTTGAAGACTTTTCTACATTTTGCGCCTAGGATGATGTCCATAGGCTGGATTGTATGATTTCAAACCAAAATAGATCAAAGTTGATGTCTATAGGCTGGATTGTTTCATCTTAAATGTCTTTTATGAGACTTCAATGGTTGCTATTTAACTCTATCTTGCCATTCTTGCAAAATTACAAAAGAATTCAAACCATTTATGATATCTTGAACACACAGATAGACACATACACACACATGGGCACACACACACATACATGGACACACATTGACATATTGAAGTTGAGAGAATATATGTTGTATCATTTAAAATAAATAGATAGAAGCATGAAATGATATATATTGTATAATTTGAATTGATTGTGATTTTGGTTAGGACAAGCAAAATGGGGCTATATAGGATTGCATTGTAACCAACCCAGTCATGAAGATACAAGCAAAGAATAAGTTACATATCAAGCATGGTGGCATGAAGATACAAGCACCAAGATAGCAACAAGAGAGCATGAAGATACAAGCATGAAGATCTATAGAGCAGATTTGTATTGGAATTAAGTGTAATCTGCTGGACATATAGCTATCTGTAACTTCAACCCAGTCATGTAGGCTTATCTTGTGATTGATTGTATCCTAGCAAAATAAACAAGAACTATAGTTTTAGTGTAATGAATAAGGATTTGTAACAAACAGTTCAATGTATATAATTAAAGTATTTTCAATAAAATTGCATATTTTATGACCGTTTTTTCAAAGTGTTGATTATATATTGTGTACCATATGCTTCATGGAAAATTCAATTATATAGTTATGAGAAGAGATGAACAACAAAATGAAAGAGATGAATATAAGGAATCAACAATTTACCAAAACCATATGAAGGATATTGACCAAATTCCAAGGCTTCAAGTGACAGTATTGGAGAACCCATTGGTGCTTATATTATAAAATAACACTAGTCACAATATAATTCCTAATAAATTAGAATGAAATGCTAAGTATACAAATCTTCATTAGCTTTACCATTAACATTTGAGTGTACGTAAGATCATTATTAACTATTTGAGAGCCGATAAGAGGTGTTTGGGGCACATTTGCTTGTGTTAGAATTTCTTGAGAGGCACTAGCTAGTGTAAGAGATGCTTGTGGTGTGATAGAGCTACGTGCTTGCATTTGATTATCCTGAAATAAAAAGGCAAAGCTAAATTAAAATTTCTTGACCATTAATGATAAAATAATGATGTAAAAATATCTATATACCATTGAATTTACTTTTCTTCTTCTTCTTTTTAGTTTCTCAACCCAACATTTCTCTCGCCGTTTCTTCCTTATTCCATCCCTTTTTTTGAATCCTTTTGCCTAAGCATTAAACTCTGTTGGTAGTGCTGTGCTTACATCACCATCGTTGGTTAGACTCTTTCGGCTTAAACGAAGCTCTGTTACTTGTTTTGTCAATTCTAACACGCCTTTTTGCACTAATGAAAATGTTTTTGGATAATCAGATGCTTCGGTTGCTAATCTTATGATCATGGGACAAAGTTGTTTATATCTTCACATGCTTTCTAATCTAGGATTTGCTTGAACCTCCTTTCCTCTGATATCATGTATGACACCTCTCCGCGTATCTTGTGTCCACCTCTTTATGATATATTGCTCTGGGAGTTTTTTCACATCCCTCACATCATAAACCTTCAAAGCATGACAGCACAATATTCCAACTGTTTCAAATTTTCAACAACTGTATGAAATTAACATGTTACTAGGATCAAATTGAACTTTCCATTCACCTTCTTCATTAACCATATTTATAACATAGTCAAACATATGAGATTCCTCATTTCTATGTTTTATACAAGCAGCTGCAACTAAGTCCCATTGTTCTTAGAACAAGTTAAAGATTGGAGCTGTATAAATCTGAGAAAGTTGTCGGAGCATGGGGGAACTTTGTACAATCAATCGAGGTAATTTTTGTCGTGAGTCAAATTCATGTTTCAACTCATTATACCTCCTATCATCCACAACTCGTTCAAATTGCTTGAAAAATTGATTGATATCCAGATCTGGTCTCGTACAACTCTTTATAGCAGCATTTATACTTTCACTTACTTGTGTACTCCGTACCCCAAGGGTGAATGCCATCTTTATATGACACCAAGCCCATTTTTCTTTGATATTGTAAACCGAGGTCAACCATGTGTTTTTGTTGACATTATAAGATGAAAGCAATCGACTCTATTCTTCTTCAAATTGTGCCTCTTCTTCATATTGATACATGCACTTCTTAAGATCAGTCAAAAAATGTGATTCACCCTTCATTAAGTTTCCTAGGTGCTTCATGCCATTTTGCATTAAATGCAAAGTGCATAATCCATGCTTTATATCTGGCATTACCTCTCGTATTGCTCAAGCTATGGCTTGATCTTGATTAGTAAAGATAGTTAAAGGCCTTTTATGTTCATATGCCTCCAAGAATGTCTGCAGTAGCCATTTAAATGACCTTATAGTTTCATCATATAATAACGTCGCACCAAAAATGATCACTCCCTTATAGTGATTGAATCCTGAAAGTAATGCAAGTGATCTATGATCACGGTTTGTACTAAATGTTGTATCCATAGAGACCACATCACCAAAATATGCGTAGTCAAGTAACATTCTTGCATCAGCCCAAAAAACATTTGTAATCTGTTCTTCTGTATCCATCTAATAAGCATGATAAAATGAAGAATTTTCTGAATATTGTTCTTGAAAATAACGTAATAGGCATCCAGCTTCTCCATATACCATACTTCTTTGTCTCTTAGTTCTCAGATAATTTTTTACATCCAATTGGGTATATCCAAGATTAGCTTTCCCTCTAGCGTGCCTACTCATCAACTTAAAAGCAGATTTTTGTTAAAGTCCTAAATCCTCTGCCAAATCAATCTCATGGGCTTGAATTTTAGTTACTTTACATTGTGAAGCCAATAAGTGAACCGTTTCTGGAATATAGAGAGGGTGATTATGCTCCTCAATAAAGGCATTGATTTTATATTTCCCATCTACGCGTGCAACAGGCATTTTTGCTTTACAATTTGTCCTCGTCTTAGGCTGAGGTTTGGTGGTTAAAAAGTCTCTCTTATCTTATGTTTGCAAAACTTCTTTACAACAAATATATCTAGCCAAAATTATGGAGCCATCTTTTCTGCTCTTTGTCTTATTATATTTCCTTGCTCCAAATCTAGTTCTCCCAGCATAAGCAACTCAAAAGTTCCATGATTCTTCTAAATTGTCAAATTCCAACCCTAGTTTAGGAGTCAAATTAGCCTCCATATTTTGGTTCCTAAAAAAAAAAGCACTATAAAAATTTCATAACTTACAAGAATCAAACACTTCATTTAATTATTATAGCATAATCAGATTATTATAACACTTCAGTTGAATTTTTTTTTGTTCAAAATAATATTATTGATCATATTATCATATATATATATATATATTTCTTTCTTTCAAATAGCTTTTTTTTAAAACTTAAAAAAAATTTGACACAATGTTTCTTCTATCATCAACAAATAGGAAAAAAAATAATCTCAAATCCAAAACATTCAAATATAATGTGAATGGTTCTTTCTTTCAAATAGCTTTTTTTTTTAAACTTAAAAAAACTTTGACACAATGTTTCTTCTATCATCAACAAATAGGAAAAAAAATAATCTCAAATCCAAAACATTCAAATATAATGTGAATGGCAATAATAATTATTAAATAAATGGTACACAACTAAAGAACAAAATACTGAAGAAAAAAATCCTCAAAACATACCTTTCGGAACGTGCAAAACAAAGCTTCTTTTCCCACCACTAATGGACAGAACGAGGAGGAAGAAGCAGCTGACTGGAACGTGCTTTTGGTGCCAAAAAATCTAGTTTTATTGGCTTTTGAATGGGCGGCTCAGATGACTCTAATTGGACGGTTTGGATTGACTGCATCTTTGTTAAATGAAATAGTGCGTTCGGCTGATTCGCAGGCGCTGCGCACGCTTCTTATGAGTAGAGGATCAGGACCCTCAAACATTACAATTTGAATAAAAAAGAAGGTGCTCTTTGTTTCATTGTTTCTCTGTGTCTTTTCCATTTGAAATTGGACCAACCTCTTCATTAGAGAATTGAAAAAATTCAACCTTTTCCACGATGTCGTATTACATGAGAAGATGAACCTTTCTTTCTGTGCATGACTTTTTGGGTTTTCTCTTTCTCTAAATATCATAACAGAAAAACAGAAAACAAGTGTTGTCTTTTTGTTAGTCTTCTTAGCTTTCGCGTTTATCACCAATAAGAAACACAATGAAATGAATGCTTTCAATTCTGTAAGTTCTCCCTCTCACTCTCACTTTGTGGCTTTTCATATGATTTTATTGGGTTTGCTTTACGTTTCTTTCTGCTTCCTGTTTGGCTGGTGAGAAAACTAGAAGGAAATGCGAAGTTGTGTCTCTGTGTAGTTTGATAGATTGATCATTCAATTCTAACTAGCTTTTCTGGTTGTTCTTAAGTTCCTTTTTCAATTTCATCCCTTGTCCACTCAATATCCATCTTAAAGATGTTCTCCTAGCTCAAAGCTGCAGCTTGTGGTGCTTACTTTGCTGGAAACGCATTAATTGCAAAGGAGTACAAAGGAGTAAGTATTTCGTCTCAAATTTTCTTTAACTTTAAAATTGGTATTTGTTAGACAAAAAGTAGGAAGTAATAAGAAATTCTGTGTTGGTATGACTTGTGAGGATTTTAATGATACCTTGTTTTGTGAAAGAATATGAAGGCAGTGTTAGTTTTGAGGTTAATATGTTACTGGGTAAGATGGGCCTTTATTGAGAAGATTTAAAGATGCTCTCCTAGCTCAAAGCTACAGCTTGCAAATGACTAAAAAAACTAGAGAAAAATCACAAAAACATGACAATTGAAAAGAATTTATTTTTATCTTGTCAGAAAAAATGTGAAAAGTTGGAAAATTGAAAAGGTTTTTTCTCCCCTGAAATTGAAGTGTGGTACAAAAGAATTGCTAATGTAGATTGCAATGAGGTATATATTATATAATCTCTGTCTAATGCATATCTTTTGCTAGAAGTATAATGGGTTTTAGATTTTCTTTTTTTTTATAAACTTTATGAACCACAAAGACATTGTTTGACCTTAATTTTCACTGACCTTAAAATCTTTTTATGTTCAACAATTTTTTGAAAGAGTAAATTCGAAGTTTGATCACTTGCAGAGATTGGTGAGATGGAGCGTAACTGATAGAATGTAGAATATGAAATCTACTGCTTGCAAGGCTTGTGATTTTAGGGGAGGGAAATTAATCCTAAATTACTTACAGCTTAACCTGGAGTCAGCACTAATTCTCTTATTTTTTCTTTATCTTTTTCTCTCAAGAGTCAATGCAGGCCTTCTGGAAGTGAGGCACTGCCTGAAGGAATAGTTGCCACAAAATCCAACTTGGAAATGCGGTCTTTATGGGACTCTGGCGTAGACAAGGTATGTGTCATTTGTTCTTGGTGTAATCTATGAAACACAGACACTTCATAAAAGGAGCTGTGTATGTTAAGCACTCCTATTAGACACGGCATATAACATTTTAAATTAGCGATAAGTGCCTCAAAAGAACATTATGTTCTCCCAAGATTTTGATATAATTTTAAATTATTTTGATAATAATAAAACTCTTAAGTTAAATTTATAAAAGTATTAAGTTAAAAATAATTAAATATTATTTATTACTTATTGCATTATTCTATATCATTAAATTTAATTTTATATGGAATAATAATTAGTTCAGAAAAATAAAATGCATTAAAATAAAATATGTTCTCTAAATTTATAAACAGTAGTAGTATAAAATAATCGAAGGAATATGCATTTAGAAAAGCAAATAAAAAGAAAAAGGCAAAAGGAGACAGCAATTCAAATAGTGTTGGTCATATATATATATATATATCAATAAAGCATTTTGACTATTTGTAAGGAAAAAAAAGGTATTTGGAAAATTCCTTCATTTGTATCATATATTATATTGGAGGATTACCTTTTACTTTTGCAGAGTATTACATGAGATATTGAAAATTAGAAGGGAGTTATCACATCTCTTTGTAAATCTCGGTCTCTTTATGCAACACACTAATAATGGGAAAGCAAAAGCTCAATGGCCAAAAAAAAAAATGATGCCATAAAGTAAAAGAAAATGGAAAGCTCTAACTATTCCGTCCTACACACACAGTCATAAAATTGTATGGAAGAAGAAAAGTGCAAAAGGCATAAAGAGGCAAAATTACTGAAGAAGATAAAGAGGCATGGGTAACCAAAACAACAGAAGTTTTTCTTTGAAATTTTTGCTTCATCAAACTTGCGACAGCATCACAAATTTCATATTCAAGAAACAAAGAAGAATATTGGAGACTCTCCACTAGTCAACTTGTTTAGGATTCTTTTCAGAAGCTTTGTATCCAAAACACTTTTTTCTTATCTAAGCAAAGATGCAAAGGCAAATTTGTGAGAAGAGAAAAGAACATAGAGCAAGAAAGTAGATGATTATTCAAAAGTTTTTCTTTTCAAAGACTTTAATGAGAAAAGGCAAAAGATAAAGACAAAGCATGGAAAGAAGGAAGCTAATGCATTTTACCTCAACAGTCATTACATTTTACTTCAACTTTCAAATCCTCAAAGTAGTAAAGCAGTTGAACAAAGAAAAGTATTGCACAAGCTCATGAAAAAAGCACAAAGAAAGGTATGTGTCTATATATATATATATATATAAAGGTGTTTGAATAATCCTTTTTTATCAACACAACTTAGTACTTTGTTCAGCAAAGGTGAAGGAAAAGTAGCTACACATATATCTTGTCTCAATATTGATCAAAGTCAAAGAAATATGAAATATATTTTGTTAGGACAAAACTTATGAGAAAAGAGACATAAGGACTAAGAGAGCAATGAACTATGTAGAAGAAAATTATTATGTGAAAACAAAAGTTGTTGGCAAAGAAAGGAAGGTCAATGAAAATGAGTTTTGATATAAGTAAAATTTTATCAAGCCAAAAACTAATCAAGAAAAGTAGCAGAAGAGAGAGAAGATGCAAAGCAAGGCCAAGGATTCAAAAACAAGAAAGAAAAAGAGTATAGTCTGTACAGCAAAAAGTGTAACTTTCTATCTTTTATAGCTATCTCTGCATTCATGCCTCATGCTAAAAAAGCTCTCTCTCTTGCAACGACTATATTTGTGAAGTTCAACTCTTAATGGCAATTTTTTTAAGAGTCTTTATATAACAGCAAGATGTAGAATTGAAGAGCATAGAGAATTAAAATAGAGAAAGAAAAACTAAGTTATATTGCAATATTCCTTATTCTCTTTATCTTAAATTTTTTAGCCTAGTTTCTAGTTAAACCTAACTTGAGAGAGCTTTTGGAAATGAGTTTATTATAATTCCTTTCTTAATAAGGGTTTTAAATATATCCTCGTATCATTATGTTATTCTTTCCTTAATGTGAGAAAAGTGATACTACAAGAAAACTAGCAATTTATCACGGAAAATTCTCGTAAAATAATTTATGTGGCAATTTCTCTCATGGATATTCTTGCACAATTTATCACAGAATAACCTTTTTCATGAAACTTTCTTGTGAAAAAAATATGAGAGAAAAAATAGAGAGAATTTGGAGAGAAATACTATGAGAATGGTGGTGCGAAAAGGCAGGAAGCTATTCTTGTGGTAATTTTTCGTGAGAAAAAAAGGAGAGACATCCACATGTTCTTATTTTTTAAGTTTCTCACAGATTTATCCACGAGAAACTTGTCTCATGAAAGCATTTCTCATGGAATATTTTGTGGGAAATTCTCATGAAATTTCCCTATGAGAATTTCTCATGGAATATTCAGTCTCTCACAGAACATTCCATGAGAATCTCATGGAACATTCCATGAGACAGTTTCTCACAAAATATTCCATGAGAAATTAGTTGAAGGTATGCTAAATGCGGGAAAAAATGCCACTTATTTCTCATAGAATTTTTTGTGAGAAAACCATTTAAAAAAGCCTCAGCTTCATCTTCATTCTTCAAAATGAATTCCATTAGACATGGTGTTGCAACTTCTTCTCTTCCTACAAATCTGGGCATGTTTTGCTGTGAAAGCTCCTTAAACTCTCCATTGCCTCTTCGAGAGTCCATCCCCGCACCATAGGTCTCCTAAAAGTTGTGAGAAGCTACTTTTTACTACTTGGAACGAAGGTGAGTTCTACCTCTCTTTTTTTGTCTGTGCAAATATTTGATGAAATATTAGTGGGTGGCATTTATTTTTTACTAGGATGTGATTGTATGTTTTTACTGGTGATTAAAGATGAAATGTATAGAAATACATTCTTTTTATAATTTTGTTATTAAATTTTTCAATAAGAATATAAAATGTGAGAATTTTTTTTAAAATTTAATATAATTTATTATGTTATTATTGAAAAAAACCTTAATAACAGAAATATAAAACCAATACCAAATTTTCCTCCCGTATATAAATAGCATAATTTATCCTATGATAAAATCCTTTGCTTGTAATGTTAGCATTTTAAAATGAAATTTTCTTGTGGAAAAATTACATTTGATGATGATAAGTTAAAAGATATTTACATTGAATTATTTTAAATTATAAAATTATTTTAGAAGATATAAGTATTAAAATTTTTACTTTAAACTCTTAAATTATAATTTTTTACACAATTTAAATTGTTAGGTTTTGAATTATTTAAAATAATTAAAAAATTTTATTATAAATATCTTTAATTTAAAAATTTTTAACTACAATTTTTTTAATGTGGAATGATGTGATAGTTTTCAGATAATTACTATGTTACCTCCTTGTGTGCAATAATTTTTGTAATGATGATGTGTAAGAAGATTAAGTAAATCTTATTTATTTTTTATTTCTGGGTTTATGAACTGAACTTTTATTTTCTATATTTGAATATTTGAATATTTAATTTTAATTTAATTTATTTAAAATTTATACATAATTAAATTTATAAAATATGTTTACATAATTTAATTTAAATAAGACAACTTTTTTAGAATTTTATTATTATCTTATTTTTTATTTTTAGATATTTTAATTTACATTTAATTGGAAAACCCAAAAATCAATCATATAAGAATTTATGATTCTTAAAAATGAGTTATGTGAAGAAGATATAAGAATTCATGAAAGTTTGATGTCATTTTTAGAGCACTAATGCAACATTTAAATGAAAAATAATGTAACACTAACTAATACCATGGTTCTAATTTCTAGAGTTATTTGCTTCTTTTTTCATTTTCTTCCTATGTTGGCAAAGGTGGAGTAGAAATGGTGCCTTGTGAGAAAGAAAACTACTTGGGAGACATTTAATTAAGATATTTGTCATAAATTTTTAAAGGGATTAAGTCTCATGGATCTTCTTGAATATTAGCATTGGATGTATAATAGAACAGAAGGTAATCGTCAAAGGCTTACATAAGAATTCTTTGCAGACATAGAGGAGTTTGTTCAATTTGCAAGTCATTTAGATGTATTTAAACAAAAATAGAGGTTTAAATGTCCTTGTATCAAGTGCAAATGTATGAAGTATCATAAGCCAGATGAAATTAGGATACATTTATATAAAAAAAGGTTTACACCTAATTATTATTATTGGCATAATCATGGAGAAGAATGTCTACCATCAGCTCCGATTGAGACTGGCCTTCGTATGGATTTTAATCCATATGAGCAAATGGTTAGGGATGTGATTGAGGCATCATTTGAGAGATATGATATGCCTGAAGACCCTAATTCAAGTTCTGCGATATTTTATGACATGCTACGAGCTGCAAAGGCTCCATTGTGGGATGGGTGTCAAAATCATACAGTATTGTCAATGGCAGTGAGATTGTTAAGTATCAAATTTGATTATAACATTCTTGAGGCATGTACTAATGAGGCTATTACATTGATGACTGAAATCTTACTTGCTAATCACCGAATGGCTGCCAACTTGTACCAAACCAAAAAATTGGTTTCAAAACTTGGCTGTGGTTATCAAAAGATTGATTGTTGTAGTAACAAATGTATGTTGTACTATGGTGATATAATCAATGGTGGGGAATGTCGATTTTGTAATGAAGCTAGATTTAAGGAGGCAATAGTTGGAAAAGGGAGGTTTAAAGAGCTTCCCAATAAACAAATGTGGTATTTACCAATTATTCCAAGACTCTAGAGATTGTTTATCTCTAATGCCTCAGCTAAATATATGAGATGTTATCATAAAAATTATCGTGATAAAGGTGTGTTATCACATCCATTGGATGGGAATACTTGAAAGCATTTTGATCAAACTCATCCAAAATTTGTAGCAGAGCCGAGAAATGTCAAGTTGGGTCTTTATGCTAATGGTTTTACTCCATTTATTTTGAGTTCTGAGTCATACTCTTGTTGGCTTGTAATTGTTACCTCATATAATCTTCCACCCAACATACGTAAGTGACGAGAATATCTGTTTTTAACAATAATAATACATAAGCTTCATAATCTAAAAAGTAAAATTGATGTTTTCTTACAATCTCTAATTGCTGATTTGATGTTACTTTGGGAAGAGGGTGTACAAATATATGACATCTCCATGAAACAAAATTTTAAGTTAATACTTGCCCTTATCTAGATTGTTAATGATTTTCCAATTTATGACATGTTAAGTGGTTGGCAGACTACAGGGAGATTAGGTTATCCTATTTACATAGGTTGTTCAAAGGCATTCTAGTTGAAGCATGGTGGAAAAACTTGTTATTTTGATTGCCATCATCAATTCTTGCCAATGAATCATCCATTTTTATTGAAATAAACAAAACTTCTTTAAGAAAACCATAGTTTTGACCTTAACTTAGAGGGGGAAAAGTGGTATGCTAAGGAGAAGGTTGGAGGAAGCAAAAAGACTCTTGAAACAAGATTGAATCCAAGGTGAATTCTTGTCTTTGGTTACTTCTTCCTTCTTACTCTTCCTTATGGGTGTAATGCCTAAAACCAAAACCATATAGGGGAGGAAAGTTTTAACTTAGAACAAGTAAGAAACCATTGAATTAAGGGTGGGAAGCTAGGAAATGCAAAGTAAGTAGAAGAAAAGCTAGTGAACTTCAAGATAGGAAGCATAAGGGTTCTTAAACATTTTGTAAAAATTTGATTTTGTCTAAGAACCCCTAACCTTTGTGAGCATTTGTTTGAGTTTCCAAGATCCCTAGGAAGCTTCCCAAGTGCTTTTCCCTTCAAGGAGGATTTAGAAGCTTCATTAGACCTTTTATGGAATCATAGACAAAGTATGCTTCTCAAATATGTGGTTAGTGCTTTGGCTTGTTCCAAGAGAGTAATTACATGCTATGTGTTGTGTCTAAGCTAAAGAGGTCAAGCTCCATCTAGTTGTGGTTGTGAGATTGAGAAGGGGAAAGAGAAATTAAAAAGGAAGAATTATGTTTGAGTCCTAATGTAGCTCTTCACTTTTTCTTGTTACATTCTTAGATGTATGATGGTCATTGTATGCTTGTGTGTGCACTTGTATTGTGAGACAAGCCATTTGATATTGCTTTATTGCATTGGTACTAATATGCTTATGTTTTAGGTTGTGAAAATTACTCTTAAAGGGTGAGGTGGTGCCAAAAGTCCCTAGAAATAAGTGAGATAAGGCCAAAAGTTTCATAGATGAGTAAGGCCAAGTCAAAAATTCCTAGACTAAGGGTGAGACCAATCTAAAAGTCTCTAAAATAGGGTAAGGTTAGACTAAAAGTCCCTAGAGCTTATTCTTGGCATTGATATGATTTTCATGGCATGTAAATCATGTGTTGTATGATTTTTAATGATTGGATGCCTACTTGCATGCTTTAACATGTTTATATGCCTTGATTACTTCCTTGAATGAGTGTATGAGCTATTGAGATTCCATGAATCTCACCTCCTTCCCTCCTCGATCTTAACATATTAGGTGGAACTCAAAGAGACCAAAGTGGAAGTCAAGGAGTTTGAAAAGCTATTTCTTATCACTTTGTATAGTTTTGTATGGCCTTTGATGTAAAGAGATGTCAATATTCATATGTAAATGTTATTTTTGAGATGTAACCCTTGAAGCAAATGTAAAAGTACATGAATACATTGTATATATTAATATTAGAGCCAAAGCAATGAGAATGTATGATTTTCCCACTTGGTAGCTTACTCTTAGTTGTGTATTATGGCATGTGACGTAGTGAGTTTAAGATGCATGATGGTTTGGACCACTTAGGCAATTCATATGTGATGTATTAGTGCTTTAAAACTTGCCCAAAAGGTGATGGAGCATTTAAGAAACTATTTGAACCACTTTTGTCCCATGTAAGGTGTTAAATTTACCATATTCATGAGCTATGTCAAGATATGACTAAATGAGCTCCTTTTGATATGAAATTTGGCATGTATCTAGAGCTTGTTAAGAGTTTTTTGGAAAGTTAAAGTATAGAATATTTGGAGGTCTATGAATTTTTGGTAAATTTTTGAAGTTGAAAAATTTTCTAGTTTTGGTCAGTGCATTGTGCAATTGGTCCAAAAATAAATCTGTATCATTCATAGGGCAAACAATGTCCAATTACCATAAAATTTTACAAGAAAAACTAGACATTCACAGTGACCTATACCAACTGGAAGCACCTCAATTAGAGGTTTATAGAGGGAGAAATAATTTTCTGAAGTTCTATGTCAGTATCAGGGATGCCAGCTGACCTTGGCTATTATTCTATCAGTTTTCAAGGCTAAAGGTTACTGAACTGGTCTAGAATTATTTTTTTCCTCTATTTAACATCTGTATCTTTCCAAATTGGTATAGTTTTCCCAGATTGGATGTTTCTGAAATTAGTTATGAATTCTTGAAGATTATCAGAAAGTTGTATCAGATTTCTGAGTAGCTCGACCTCATTGCCTTTTCTGTTGTCAGACGCGGTCCAAACGATGTGATTGTGGTTTGGAATTATTTTTAGTGTAAAATCTAGAGCTTTCTAGAAAGCTATGGTTTGTTTGATTGTCATTTTTCTAGAATTAATTATGATTTTTCAAAGTTGGAGCCAAAAATCTGACTTTTTGACTTTTGTGAGAATTTGCATTTTTTTAGTTTTTAACCTCATATCCATGGTTCATGGATTGTTCTATGATATGTATGAGTTGTATAAATGGAGTTTGAGTACAGAATGTGATTGATGGATTCACAGGACCCACAGAGCGAAGCATGAACATTTAAACCCCGACATAACGCATTAAAATGCCATAGTTTTCATCCTTTTCTTTGAGAATTATATGGAATCAAGCTTAAATGATGGATAATCGCGGTTAACACATTATGGTGTTACAAACTAAGTGCAATTCCTTGTAGTTTTTGATGTCAACTATTAAGAAGAGTTAAGATAAAGTATCTAGGAGTTATCTCTTAAATGGATTGAGAGTTAAGAAGGAAATGAAGTTAACATGAACATTCAATGATCGACTGTTGGAACAACAACAAAAAATGAAAGAAGGGAGCAATAGAAGAAAAAGAAAGAGATAGAATAGAACAAAACAAATACTACAAAGGGAGAGAGATTTTAACATTTATTTGACTTAGGTGCCTAGACTTGCTATAAGGTGATCAAGTGTAACTTGGTCTAGATCTCTTTAGTTGTGGACAAAGGAAGAAGATTGAATATTTAGGTTAGTATGTCATTTAACTTGGGTTAACAAAGAAGAAATAGAATTGTGGATAATAAGTAAGGTAGTAACATAATAAGAATATCTTTTACAGGAAAGTAGCGGGGAAAGGACTAGGTTCTTGTGAAATCTTGAGAAACCAAAGTGGAAGCTATAAGGATGAATTATCTAGCATTGAGTGAGTAAGGTATGACTAATTTTGAGGACAAAATTCCTAAAAAGAGGAGAGAATGTAACACCCCAAAATTTATTAAATGTATTAGTTGCAGATTTGGGCTAATTAATGAAGATTATGAAGAGATAGGAGTCTTCAGGATAAAGGCAAGTTGAGTATCTTAACATAACAATTATTAATTGGATAATTTTGAGAGAAGTAAAATAATGATTTTGGGGTTTAAGCATGATTTGGCCATGAATAATTCATGTATGATAAGAATATTATTACAATGCCAATTTATTTCAATGGAGGTCCAGCTTTATTTCATGGAAGCCCAACACTAGTCTCTTTACAGGCTCCACTCACATTTAACCCATTTAACACTTAAACCATGGCCCAACTAACAACAACCTTTGAACCCACTAGAATTTGGGCCTTAAGGTGAGCACACTTCATCTTAATTCAAAGTGTTTTGTATCCCACCTCACCAAGCAAAGGCCCAATGACTAGAAAAAAGCTCAAATAGACCGTGGGCTGATGGGTCAGCCCACTTCCCTCTAATAACCCTAAAGGTTTAGCAGTTTCTCCCCCTATTCAGTAGAAAACACAAAAGGCAATAGAAAAAATTCGCATGTTAGAAGAGGGGCTAGGGTTTCTCAATATTTTGGCTCAGATTTACACTCTTGGAGGGAGATTTAGTCAAGATAGGTTATATATAACTTAACCCTCTTATCTTCCTCTACATTATGGTGTGATTGGTTTATCATTTGGAGAATTTTCATTTCTTCTTAGGATGAAATCTGGTTTTTGGATATTGTTGCAAGATTTTTGGAGTTGAAGGTTAGAGGGATGATTGAGTAATCATTTTCCTTCTATTTTGTGTATTATTTTGCTGGAAAATATCACTAAGGATTGATTTTCATAATGGGTTCTGCTATTATGCAAAATTACAAGGAAATGAAGGTAAAACACTGAGTTTCTGGGCTTGATAACTCAAATTCAAATTTTAGAATATCTCATTGTGTGTTCTTGGTAGTTGAGATTCAACTCAGTCCATTGGTGTATGGGTAAGTGTTCTCTTTTCTCTTGTGTGGTGTATGTGCTGAATTCCCACATTTTGGATGGACTTTTACTGCATGGTTTGTACATGTGCGAAAATGGAGTTGTGGGGAGTGAATCATAGTGAGCTTTGATATATGGACCCTAAATTGGTGCAATAGATCATTGGAAAGCTTGGGTAAGAAGTTCTCAACAATTTCTTGTTAAGAATAATCTGTGGATAGGGAAAATTTCTTTGCTAATGATAGTTAAATGATGATAATCATGCTTTTGTTAAGCTTTATACACTTTGGATCATGGTAGTAGCTAGAGGAAGAGTAATTAGCTTCATTAAGGTAATTAGGGTTATTTTTCCTAATTCTATATATATGCTCATGTTATTCTGATATTTGTTACACAAGCTTAATTTTGAAACATTAAATAATTGGTTGACTATTTGAACTATTATTGTGATTGGACCTTGTGAGTCTATAATGGAGCTATGGTGTGGCTGCCACCCGTGCATGTGCTTCGATTAGACACCGAGTTATGATCATACCTCAGATACACTGAGCCTTGGTTGTACTCATTATGGAGTAGGTGCCGTGGATGGACCCCTCCCAGTATTATTAGCCATTAACATGTTGTGTGTGATTGCTGGTATGGGATAGTAGTCATTGATAGCTCAACTAGTTTATTTACAAATGGAATTGATGATTCTGGTATTGATGATATAAAATTGCATTATATTAATTAATCTGTATATATATATATATATGAAATTTGTCTCTTGTTACTGAGATTGTATATCTCACCCCGATTGTGAGCTAATATTTTTAGGAACCGGACCTCTTAGTGGCAAAGAAAAATCAATGGAAACTTATTATATGGTTTGACAGCATATAGGTTTGAAAACCTTGTCAGATTGTATTATGTAATTAAATTACTAGTTTTATATAATTGCCGCATTGCATCATGAATTGCCAAATATAGGGACTGTACATGTAATATAATTATCATGGAATTGAATATTATAGTTGTAATTGGCTAACAATGGATGAGTGACTTGATCTTGTATGAACATTAAGCATTGGCTCTCAGCTCCTTATGGTCGGAACACTTTTGCTATCACTAAATTATGGAATTATTGATGTATGATATTTTCATGAGTAGAACTTAACACTTAAATCTTGAAGTGGATAATGATAGATTAGCTAGATAAATTAAGTAGATAAAGTCATTAAAGTTTCATAAGTTGAGGGAAAATGATTTTAGAGTGTTCCTAGAGGGAGAATTGGAGTGCATGAGACAAAATTTGGGAGTTTCAGGAACAAAAGGGAATTGGCCGTGGCCAAAATAGAATTGGCCTTAGCTAAAAGCGATGGAGTTGCCCAGGGGGGAAACAGAGAGGAATTAATTGTGGCAAAAAATAAAGCTGGTGGCGGCAAAAGTCGAGGGGTGAGTCTGGATGTATTCTAGAGAGTAATTAGTCGTGGCTAAATGATTAATTGGCCATGACCAAAATCAAGGAGCAACTTAAAAAGGCTCCAGTAGGTCTTTTAGCTGTGGTGAAGCTCCAGACTAGGCGCGATGAAAATTTGAAGTTGAGCAGAGTTGAATCCAAGAGGAATTGGCCACAACGCGAAAGCATTTAGCCGCGGCTAAAGTTCGTAATTTCTTATATTAACCTAGAAACCTTGGTTTCTTCTATGCGAATGTTAAGGAATAATTTAGGAACACTTGTAGGAGGTTCTTGTGAGTTGGAATTAATGGATGATAGGATTAAAGGTTTATAATTGTGGGTTTGATTCCCTCATGTGCATAAATGGTTATCAGTAATTAGTTAATGACTCTAACAACATCAAGGTTTAAATTTTCTCACTTTTCCTAATGTAAGTAATCTCATAATGACTTCAAACCTTGATCAATGATTATAATCGCGTCTTTAACCTTAATTATCATGATTAGAAGTTAGGGTCATTACACACATAAGTATAGGAACTGAAAGAGGTGACACTTCCTATGATGAACCAACCTATGATGATGGTGGTGCTGATGATAATGGTGATGGTGGTGATGATAATGAGGATGATGATGGTGAACAATGATTCTAGAATTCTTATTTATGTGACATTATGGAATTATGATTTGTAACTTTGTAATTTGAATACATATTTGTTTTAATTTTAACGTACTTTTGGATATGAGGCAAGTCTTGCCAATTTGCCTTGTTATTGTTATGGTTTTGTTATTAGTTGGCTGAACTTAGATATTATAATTTTTGACTATTTGAATAAGTTGCACTTGTTCAAATAGAAGTAAATGTATAAAAGCAATGCTTATGGCAAAAAATTTCAATTTTCTCTCAAAATTTTTTCATGAGAAAGCTAGAAATACGAAATTTTTCCAGACTTTAAATGAAAAAATACTGTGAGAAAAACCTTCGCACAACTATTTCTCGCAGAATTTTTCTATGAGAAAAACGTTTCTCACAAATTTTTACTATGAGAAATGTCGCGAGAAATTTTTTCCCAGATTTTTGCATGAGAAAGTTCGAGATAAAACCACAAAAATTACAACTTTCACGCCACCTTTTTTTTCTGATTTTTCTCACGGAAATAAATTTGTGAGAAATGTTTTTCATGGAAATTTTCTAAGAATTTGAGTTTCCTATGACTAGTTTTTTCATGCTACATGTTATGTAAGAATTTCCATGAGAATAGCCTTTCTCACAAAATTTTTTGCTTTGTTCCAAAGGAAAATACTGCAAGAAATTGCCTGTTCTCTTATAGTGTGAGTTTAAAATAAGCTTGGTGAAAAATCCCTTGTGGAAAAAGTTTTGGATAAATTTGTGTGAAACCCAAGTGTTGTAAAGTTTGAGGTGAATTTAAACCTTGTATTAGTGGTGAGCACATATAAAACCATCCCTATTGTAATTTTAGTTTAGATTGAGCTGAAGAAAATATCTTGAAGTTCAATGGGACTGGATATAAGACAAGGAGGTTTGAACCAAGATAATAGATGGTGTACTTTTTCTTCCTTCTCTTTATTTCTGTCATAACACTTTGGTAGAATATATTATTGACAAGGTCTTCAAAACTCTACTTGATCTTTAAAATATATATTGCCTTTTATAATATCTTGTCAACAAGATCTTTTTGTATCTACAAGGTTTTCACTCTAGCATTCTTTATTAAATATTTTTGTATTCATTCTTATATTAATATCTCATTGGTTTAATTATCTTTAATTCTATACATTTTTACAAAAGCACTTATTCATCCCATTCTATGTGCATTCTTCACATTACACTTCATTATCTTCTTTTATGTAAGTCTGGATGCCATCAAAATTAATTAACTCACTGAAGAAGAACTAATTGTAGAATATGAAAGTAGCGTAATCAAATCAAACGAAACTTTATGAAACATATAGACTTAGAGGCAACTTTCTTTTTTTGTATTTCTGTAAAATTTAATATTCTTGCTAATCTTAGGCTAATAACATGTACTTGATTAATTAAATCCTCTGTACTTTACTTTTTTTTGACAGCTGTTCTTCTTGCTTCAGAGACTTTCCAAGCGTTTGTTGAACTTATTGCCTATGGCAGTAGGAATTAAGCAGAAAGAAATTGTCAATAAAATAGTAGAGAAGGTGATGGTACCTCCAATTACATATCTTGACTCTCATCAGAAGCACATATAGTTTCTTCTAATATTTATTACTGATTGCAGTTCCCTTCAAATGAATTTGTTGTAATGCTCTTTCACTATGATGGTTCTGTGGATGGATGGAGGAATTTTTCTTGGAGTGATCATGTCATGCACGTGTCTGCAATTAATCAGACAAAATGGTATAAAATTACAAAGAGAACTTACATGAGAATTTTCTCTCCCAAATTAAATCGATTCATATATGTAATTAATTATTGAATTAAATTATGCTATTTGATGGTATAGGTGATATTTGCTAAACGATTTCTCCATCCTGATATGGTTGCTGATTACAGCTACATATTTCTCTGGGATGAAGACCTTGGTGTTGAAAATTTTGGGCTAAAAAAGGTAAAGCTTTAATGATATTGTTGAAATTGAGGATTAAAGTAAAATAAATGGCAGAATCTAGGGACTAAAGACAAACTCCACCACTCCTAGATAATAATAAACTTTTAATCCTTTAACACCGTTTCTTTCTTTGTAAGACTTATCCTTGACTTCTCAAATAAATTTTGCACACAGAAACACAACACAAAATTGCTGCATCTTTTTAATGGAATTACTTTCATATGACGTGATAAACGGTGCCAACATGTTTCGCTTGCTTAATTGTTTAAAATTGCATTGTATATGCTGTCCTTGTGAAGAAAATGCTTTTTTGTCTTAACTCTTGAGCCCAGTTGTCTGAAAATTATCATTGACTTGAGTTTTGTCCCTAATATATATATATATATATAATTTACTCCTCAAATTATTTTCTTTGGGCTCGATTTAGTGTCCGACGAAGAACTAAGTGGACTCCAAAATAAGAAAATTGAAGACTCAATTGTACATTATTGTTTTTCACAGACAAAAACTAATTATATTTTTAGAAGAACAAATTGTTAATTTAGTCTTTCTTTCTCCATTTATTTGGCCCATAGTATTTATTTAATTTCAAGTCAATGTTAGGAAGTACGATACTAAATTTGGAAATTGTAATATGAGTGTATTAAAACTTAAGAGAGATATTAACAATTTTAGGGAAGTCTTGTAAGTTAAGACTGAAACTGAAGGGTTTAAGTGTGTTTGTGTATTTATTATATTAGTAAAAGAGATTGAAAGTTAGTGTTATATTAAGTCTTTAAATGATAAATTTTGTTTGGTCCTTCCCTTCATTTTCTCCCTAAATTTTGCTCTCCTTATTTTCTCAATAGAATATCAAATAAGAGGTGGTCAGCTTTAATAATTCATGGTAACTATTTAATGCTTCATATATAAAGAAGGGGGACTTGAGATCTCACAACCTGCACCTGAACGCATAAAATCGAGCGCGCATCATCAACTAACAGTTCATAGAAGAGGATCAAAAGTGCGCAGGTTAACTTGATTTTCCCTTTCCTTCCCATGTGACAAACAGAGTATTACATGAACCAGATAATCCATATGAAGGGACAAGAATATCCGCATTTTATTTTCATTCTAAAGAGATTCTTAAATAGACTCACGCTACAAAAGATTAGAGACCAAACCAATTATAAAGAGATATGTAAGTATGTTAGGAGTAAGTCCCACTAAAAAGTGTGTTTGATATGCCTATATATCTCTTTATGATTGGCTTGGCTTACTTTTCTTTTTATTATCTGGGTTATATTTCCAAGATAATATTTTTTTTAATGAAAGAAAATTAAATTTCCAAGAGATACTTAGTACTTACACATAACTATGTGTAAAAAGGTGGGCGTGAAAAACTCACCACATAAAGACTTACCTTGATGATTTATGGAAAAATGCTACTTATTCAATTTCTTTTTCAAACATGTTGGCAAAATAATTGAATTAGACTTCTTGCAAATTACCGCCTTACTACTAGACTACACTTAGTGGCCAGTACTGGCACTATCCGTACCAACATAATCCTTTTCACAACTGCTAATATCCTTGCATTTGAGTTTAACAAGAAAAAAAATATCATATTTAAGTGGGACTCTGGATAAGTAAGCATTATTCAAATGCAATCATATCATCAGTTGTCCACAGTTTGTGTTGAGATTGTTGTTAAGTTGTACTATTATTATATATTTTGGCTATTTGTATGGTCCAAAATTGTCTATACTTAGTTGAGTGCATACCTACAATGAGCTTTTGTATTATGTTTTTAATTTTAGGAGTGTACTTGGAACAAGCCATCCAACGCAATACTAATCCTAACCTAGTGGAATGTCAGGCCTCAAGGCCCTAACCTGGCCTGTGCAGCTTGGGTGACACTCGAATTTTACAGGACAGGTCCAGATCCATTGCTAGCATTTCCTTAACAGGTAGTGTACTACTTCTCATACTAATATTGCTTTTGGTCTTATTTCTGTGCAGAATATACTATAAGTCAACAGCCCATGTTCATCTCCTTTAACATAACTCATTTAGATCAATTTTTTCTTTTTTTTTTCAAGTAGATCTTCTTCTGATATTTATAATATTGAAAGTAATTAATTTGCAGTTGAGTGGAGATGAAGGCACTGGTGTTCTCTAAAAAATTTTGGCCATGTGTATGGCAGATGATCCAAATATTAATATAAGAGAACCTAATCAACTTGGAAACAAATGATATATTGTGAAAATCATGATAAACTATTGCTGCTTGTGAACATTATATGACATGATAGGAAGGTTCTTTTCCTTTCCAAACTTTCTGTTTATTTATCATATGGGTATTTTTATGTACTTTAGGTTACACCACCAATTTTGTCTATAGTAAATATAATTAAATAAACAATTGATGACAAGGTAAAACTTGTATGCTTTGAGCTTGGTATGCAACTGTTAGAGTTTCCACATAAGTTTTTCTGACAGCTTCTTTACACATAAATTTTTTAGGGCTTTTGATACTTTGTCCTATTTTCATAATGTCTTAGTCATTTCTAATTTGAGGATATCCTATCCTCCAACAAATTGCATGTTTCTTTTCTTTTAAAATAAACTTTCTTCTTTTATCCAAAAAATAAGTATTAAAGTTTTATTTCCTTTTGCACCATCTTCTTGTTGTCTCACCCTCTTGGCACAACCCAAATCCTAACCCATGTTCGTATATAATTTTAACCATGCTTCCAACTTAATTGATGGGATTAATGAGTACAAAGGTAGAGTAATAAATCTATATTATTTAGTTTAATTATAAGGCGTGATGTAATTTCACTTTTGCCAATAATTGATAAGCTATTGCTATTTTGTTTAGTGGGGAATTTTTCAATCTTTTCCTTCTGTTCTTTTTTTTCTAACAGGTCATTTCTATTTAATTATCTTTCTATCTATAGAATTACTTAATTCATGCTTCGGCCTAGATAGGAAGTTTGGTTATCGTGCACGGGTAACTTGCAAAGAAGATTCATTTTACACCATTTCTTTTATATATGGTTGCCATATCTTGTTAAAAATTATAACAAAACTATTTATGGGCCTTCTTTGCTTAAGTTTTGGACTGAAGTGATCATTGACATAGTATCAAAGACTCAAATTATAGTGAGCCCATTCTTTGTCTACACTTGGAGCCATGTGAACTTTTGCATAAGGTGTGTTAAAGATTAGAGGAAAATGCAAACCTCCCATTGAACCTTGGGTTACTTGCAAATAACTCCCAAGACTTTCAAAACTAGAAATTAGGTTCCTTGACATTCACTCTAGGAAATAGGTCCTTTAGTCTAATTTCTTCATTTCAAAATTAGTTCATTTGCCACTTCAAACTTCCCATTATCAAAATGGGTATCTCTGATCTATACTTTTCAATGCAGTGGTCTTCTAACTAATATATAGGAAGTCTAAGGTGGCAAATGAGATAACATCATTAAGAGGAAGTTAGACATAAAGACCTATTTTTTGAAATGTAAAAGTTTATGGACCTAATTTTTGGTTTTAAAAGATTCAGGGGCTATTTGCAAGTGACTCAAAGTTTAAAGGTCTTTTTTGCATTTTTTCCTAAAGATTATAATAAAACTATTTATGGGCCTTCACTTAATAGTTTAAACATCTAGTTTGAAGTGTTCTTTTGACATATCTCAATAATGTTGCGGGGTGATTAGACAAGAAATGTTGGTATAGTTGATTCTGAGTATATAGTTCATTTTGGTTTGCTTACTCCTAGTGGCTCAAAAAGTAATGAGGCAAATGATTTTACTTCGATGTTTAGCATTAGAGGAAGATAACAATCATATAGTATGAGACAATAACTTGTTTAAATGCCTTATACAATATTTAATTTAGGAGGTATCAAGTTTAAGCACAACTTTTCAATTGATTTAACTAATTAAAATATTTAATACTAGTTGAATTGAATCTTATGGTTCATTTGGTCTGTAGAATGAAAAAGAAAATGTAAAGAAAAAGGATGATTTTGTGGATGGAGAAAGACTTTTGTGCCCATACTTTAATTTGAATTTAAAAAGGGATGGATATTGTTGAGTAATAATGAGCAATGATTTCAAGGGCAAATAAATATTACATACAATCTTGTAAAGAGAATACCCCCTTATTTTATTCTTGTAAGTAGCAATATTGGAGTTTATCCTCTGAGTTTGGAAGCATTGGTACATTTTTATGGAGATACTTAGGTAGACTCATTTTGCCAAATATAGATTAAGCCAATCATAAATAAACATCTAAGTATGTTAGAAATGGGTCTTATTGAAACATATACCAAATATGCTTACGTTTACATATCTATTTATGATTGTAGTCTATTTATCTTTAGTAGATAAAAAATCTTGTGTATCAATAGACTTGCTCATTTATAAATAATAAGGGTTTGTCCTTTTTTGGGTTATAGGACTCTCAAACCCATAATGTTCAAACTAAAGTAAGCTCCTAAATATTCCTTTATATGTAAATCTTTATAAACAGCCATGTCTAGCAGTTGTATAGGTAGAACTGTATTGGATGTGCAGGTTAGGATGGAAATGTAGATCTAGATTTTCCTCATTTATTTTATTTTATTTTTTAATAAATAAAATATTTGCAGTGTTGCCATTCTATCTCATTTTCATCTAAAATTTATTCAACATCAAATCTAATGCTACTAACATTAATGCCAAATCCAAGATACGTGAGCTAATAATATTAGATAAACAAACTAAGTTAAAGTTAGCAAATATAATCTGGTGTTAACTTTTGGATGAAATTAGTACAGAAAGACAAAAATATTACAAGTACTTTAATGATTAAGGGGCAAAATTTAAAAAAGGAATCCAAATTAGGGGATTCGACCACATCAAGGGATCCTACTGCATCCCCTACAGAGGATGCGTAACACCATTTTGGCCTTTTTTGTTTTTTGCTTTTTTTTTTGGTTTAAGGTTTGATGGGAAAAATAAAAATTGCAACTGAGTTATAAAAATTTTAATTATAGACAAAATTATACTTTAAAAACTTTGATTAGACATTTACAATTAAAATTTTTTGAGGTGTAATTTTTTCTTATAGTTAAAATTTTTATCTTCATAGTTATAACTTTTATTTTTCCCATTAAATTTTAAACCTGAACCAAAAAAAGAAAAAAATAATAAAAATAACACCAAAATGACGTCCTTACTAGCAACATTAAAATTTTCATAGGCTCACAAAGATATCTACAATAATAATTGTCGCATTCATCACCAATAATAAAAAGTGCCAATGGTTGTTCACACTAAAAAGCTTGGTTACAAATAATAATTGTTGCATTAGGTAAAAGATTTATGAATAAGTTCACTCTAACACTCTAAAATCGTGTAAATTACCCCAGACACAAATCTCACAAGGCTTCCTAAAGATATAGCAAGCGCAGGATCAAGGAATCTAATGAAAGAAAGCAAGTAATGATCACTTTGTATACTTAGTGGACTTGGACCCTTCTCTGGTATGCTTTGAAACTCTTTTATAATGTTTGGGCCATGGCATGTCCCCCCGAGATCATAAATCCCCTAAAACATGCCATTATAGCATTTAATCTTTATTATGTGCAGAATTTTAGCTTTTAGTGAACTCAGTATTTTTACTTGACCCAATTTCTAAACTTACTTTATAGAGAGCTCATCCATTCTAGATTTCAATCTCTTCAATTCTGAATGGAGTTTCTTTATAGATTATCCTTACATGTGCCCTTGAAGTTTGCTCTTTCACTTGATCCTCATTATCTTGGATTGCATTGACTTTTGAGTTGCGATAAGCTCTTCATGTAATTAATGCTGAACCCCTGAGCATAGCTCCCATGAGCTTTCCTTTCCTTTTCCGATCATTTTCTCAACATTGCAGAGCTATAGATGTGCTTCCTTAAGTTCTAATTTCATTCATCTTTGCCTCTGCTTCATTGTATTGTCTCTTGATTTAAGCTTTAATATCCATCATGTGTAAAATTACACTACAACAAATCGTCCATTACCATCTAAAACATCAGTTGGCAAAAAGTACAGGTCCATAAAAAAAAATAATTATGACTAAAAATGCAGTCGCTTTATTCAGTCGAAATTTGGTAAACCGGTATTTTTATCGACTGAGATTTAGTAGCGCAACAATTTAATTACTTATTGTTGTTGAGCTAGAATATAGTAAGCAGACAAAAACTTGACAACAACTGACAACTCTTTCACCTTTTTCCAGTAAAATTCAATGAATTTTTTAATAATAAACAGTAATATAATGTAACATTTAATAATACATTTAATTTTGAAAAAATATATTTAATAAGAATTGATCATTATTAAAAATCAATACAAAATTACTCATGTTTAATATTTATGTTAATAATTATAGATTCCATAAATGGTAAGTTAAAAATAGTAGAAAGTAAGAATATTTAATATTAAAATAATAATTTAGGAAATAGTAAATAAATGAAATTAATTTTTTTAAAAAATAGAATTTCCAATTGAAAAGTTAAAAATTTTGACTAACTTGAAAATTTCTGGCCAACAATTAGTTGAAAAACCATTTTTCAATTGTTGGTCAAATAGTTTTTTGTCAATATAAATAATTCTTCATTTACATTTGAAGAAAATATTTTATAAAGCAAAAAATTTTTAAAATATTTCAATTTTAATATAAATAGTCTTTTTTAAAAAAAAGCATAACTACTATTAATTAAATCTTCTAATATTTTCCTTGTTATTTCTTCAAAAAGTGCTATTAATTATTTTTCCAAGTTATATTGAAATTAATTAATAGTTTAAAAATATTATATTATATTTTATAAACATTTACAATCTATTAATTTTTTATTACATTTTTCTAGTTTTGGTTTTTGTTACAATATTTTTTGTGTTTTTCTTTTTTTTCAATTTTTTCCAGTGATTTTTTTTTCAATCATGCTCATTATTTTTTATTTCTCATGTTTCATCTTGTCATGAATGTCAATAATGAAAAATTTTCGCTGTAGATTGAACTCCAAAATCTAAATCTAAGCATAAGTTCAGAAAAATATTATCCTAATAAATAAAATATAAATAACAAAATGAGAAGAAAAGAAAAAGCTAGATAAAAAGAGAAAAGAGAAAAGATGAAAGGAGACGAAGAAAATAATATTAGTATGGCACATATGCAAAATCCTTCATCCAAAAGATCTTAAGATGCAACAAATATTATCTAAAGACACAACTAAACTAGATAACAAATATTATCCTGAGACACAATAGAAGATCTATCCAAAAAATCTAGAAAGAGCAATCGCAAAAACCTTTATGAATATAAAGAATGCACCTAGGAAGATGCAAATCAAGAAATGTGGCAGAGTATATGTAGAAGAGTAAAGATAAACTGAAGAGAGAGAGAGAGAGAGAGAGAGAGAAAGAGTATATGCAGAAAAGTGATGAACTAAACATAAAAGAAACTGAATATAGCAATTTTGCATGGAGAAACAATAAAAACACACCACGTATATACGGAAGGAAAAGAAAGAAAAATAAGGCGTAAATACAAATTGCATGATTTTCACAAGAAAAGGGAAAAAAAGAAAAATAAGGCGCAAATTCAAATTTCATAATTGGCATGAGAAATCCAAAATGTTCAGTAGAGGCTTTTTTTATTCTCACTAATTTTTAATTTCAATAAACTTTAATATATAATATATTTTTTTTAAAAAAACTTGTAATAAATATTAACTATTTTAAATTGCTTTCTAATATCTTTGTGTGCACACGTGTGCATGTGTGTTCACATGGACTTAATAATTTGATGCAATAATATGAATACAATTTTCTTGACATCAAATTTAGATGTAATTCCCAATTAACATGCGCAGACAAACCTTATTTTGAATTGGTAGCACAGAGCATGGCCAATGGGAGGCCCAGATAGAAGCATGGCAAAGACCAATTCTTGAAGACGAGGATCCCCTAAATGCACCTACAGGCTAATCCTAAAATTTACAAAGAATTCACTGCAGGTATCCAGTCACCCTTTTTAGCGAGCTTTACTATCAAAATTCTTGGGGGGCAATTTGGAAAGGTATTTTCTGCACATAAAATATTTGATTCATTCTATCAGCTAAGTAGCTTAAGTTAATTTTGCCTCCATATATAATAATTGTTCTTGCCACCAGGCTTCATTATTTCATGTCTTTCGCAAATGGTTCACCTCCGGTGTATAGTCTGATTAGCATAAGAGCTCGTTTGGTACACCGCATTGGATAAGGCTTGATATGATAAAGCTTAATAAAATTTTAATACTATACAGTGTTTGATGCAACACTGTATAAGATTGGATAAGATAATTTTAATACTATCCTATGTTTGGTGATACACTGTATAATATTGGATAGGATAAAGAATAACTATTTTGATAATAATATCCTTTACTTATAAATATATTATATTTTTAAAAATTTGTGATGCTATTTTAATTTTTTTTAAAATAAAATTTCTCATATACTAGAAATAAAAAAATTTATGCTCGATATGTATATTCAATAGTCTTTTTTTTTTAAATTGCTTTTCATAAAGTTCAATGTGACAATAAAATTTCATAAGAATTTATATGGCTACCTAGTTTTTAAATGCGTCACAAAATATAACAAATATCTTAATTTTATTTATCAAAGAAAAAAGAAACACTAATAAATTAATTAAGTTTGCAAAAAAGGCCACCATCGCCAAGGTTCTACAAGTACCACAAAAGTGTAAATACCACTAAGTTTTAACATCAAATACCATAAATTTTAGTTATCTTCAAGCAAATCCTTTACAAATTGAACTCTATGTTCACCTTGAAAGCCTCAAAATAAATGCACTAGGGAGAGGTTTTGCATAAGTAAACGGCCAGCCGTATTGTGTTCTCTAGGTGTAAGGTCCTCTAATTTTATTAGTTCATTAGCAATAGCTCGTGAATCATCATAAAAATATTTCACAACCTTCACACCTTCAGCCATACACTTGACACTTTCAGCCATGGCACCCATCCTCTTAGCAAATTTTCCAACAACATCCACAAGCTTATTGGCAAAATTGTCCATACTTTTTGCTAACATATCTTCTTCTTTTAACTTCTTTCTCACCTGTCTACCTTCAGAATGACTTATTTTTGCCTTACTTTTAGTTTCACCCATAGACATTAATTGATTGATATGTTCAATGTCATCATCACTCAACCTAATGACTTCTTCTGAAAGTTCAGTAGTGTCATTGTTTCCATTGGTGTGTTCATTATCCAAATCCTCAACTACATCAGCAGGAGCTTCAGCACTTTTTCAGTAGCACAATCCTTTCCAAAGATGACCAACAAGCGCTCATAGTAAGGAAAAACTTAGGTCCTATAATTCTTCAAGTTTACATCTCTCTGCATATATATAATACAAACATATAGTCATATTGTTGTTAAACAAAAGAAAAGTAAAAGAACATATGACACAACTATTTTAAAAATTTAAAAACCTTATTCGCTTGGATGTAGACATTCCAAATATCATCACTATCAACTAAAATCTTCTTATGCACATCATCCCATCCAAAGCCACTTTGTGTTCAACATGTCATATAAATTATTATACTCTGTTTTAAGCCTCCTTATAATTGACTCAATATGTGGCTTTGCCTTTATACCAAATTCAGGAAATTTTGCCTCCAACTTTTGTTCCAACCATTTGAAAGTACCTGGTTTAAATTGGTCAGCATTAGCTCTTTTGTTTAAGGCAACTGCCTCCTCTAAGAAGCATAGGAATGCCTCAAACTCCTCATCACTCCAACCCCTACGTTCTCCTTTAACTTTGTTAGCTTGTTGAATACTTTCAGATGCCATACCTATCAAATATATTACAACTTTAACAAAAAATACAAGTAGACCAAAAACTTAATAAAATTTAATAACTAAAACTCAACAAAAAATTTAATAAAATTTAATAAAAGTACATTACAACCTCAAACGACCAAAATGGTTATAAAAGTACACCATAAACTTAATCAACTAAAACATAAAAGTGCAAAAGATCTTCAGGGTACACTAACTAAAACTCAAAAGATATAATAACAAGTCTAAGTATAGCCTTGACGAACAATCCATTCATTATACATCTCATTTGCCAATGCATATCTCCATGCACTCCATGCTTCACTTGGTTCAATGGTTTCTATGGTATCATGTGGTTCTGCCTCGATCTCTTCATCAATTGGCATGTTATCTAGCTCTATTTCTAATAGATCTACACGCATCTCCCTCTTAATCAAATTGTGTAATAAGCAACAAGCAATAATAATTTGATTGTGAGTTTTAATAGGATAATGACTTGGATTCCTAAGAATTGCCCAACACATCTTCAATAGCCTGAATGTTCTTTCTATCACATTCCTAGCTTGAGCATGTCACTTATTAAATATTTCTTGAGGAGTTATTGGAACATGTCCACGTCTCTACTCACTGAGATGGTAACGGGTTCCTCTATAAGGGGCAAGGAACCCTTCTCCATTAGTAAATCCAGCATCTACCAAATAGTAGCATCCTATTTCATGAACCAAATATAAAATCAATTTTTTTTATTATAATAAGGTTATTAATTTAAAAATAGTTTTAACATTCTTATCAATTGGAACCTTAAGGCCATTTCTCCTATTAATTGCATCGCGTAATACCCTAGCATCTGAAGCTGAACCCTCCCAACCAGGCAATACATATATAAATTTCATGTCTCGTGAGCATACTCCTAACACATTTGTAGCAATTTCACCTTTTCGACTTCTATATCTTGGTTTATCAACCTCAGGAACATGAATACTAATATAGGTTCTATCTAAAGCTCCAAGACAACCCTAAAAAAGATAAGAAAATGACCTGTTACAATATTAAATCAAAATAAAAAAATTTAAAAAATACGATTCTTTAACACAGTTCATACCTTGAACCATTTCTACCTATCATCAATGCAATCCTCAAGAACTGGCTCTGGTGCCCTAAGTAAATTTCCTTGCAACCTCGACATAGAATTCAACACTAAATTGAAGTATCTACTAATAATTTCCCTTGAACGTTGAAATTTAAACTTGATTACACGATTTTTAGTGTGGTAAGCTAATATGTGTAAGAACATAGCAACTTGTTCTTTTATTGATACTAACCCATCTTCCTTTAGCCTACCCTCAACACGTAAAAGAGAACACAACACCTGAAATGTATATGTATCCATTTGGAGTTGTTCCATGCATGCAATATCATCATTTGTTAACCTCCTTATGAATTCTACCCTTGATTTTTCCTTTACCTTTGGTATCACCCATCGCCTTATGGATAATTTCTCATGTCATCTTTGAGCCACACGAATGACATGAAGGTACAATATAATACATGCAATTACCATCTCCAAAAAGGTTTGTTTCAACATCAAATACACTGACATGATGTTAAGTAGCTCACTTATATCATTAAGCCATCCATTTGGGCCATTTAGCCATCGATTTGGGTCAAGCTTTTTATTAGGATCCATAACACCTAAAAATTTAAAACTACTCATTAATGAAAATAAACATTGCTTCGCAAAACCTGTAATATGAGAAACAAAATTGTAATATGGTAACCTTTTCATGAATACAATATAAGATATAAAAGAAAGACTAAAGAAATGTCACAAGTAGAGAATTATTAATATACATAACAAAATATAAATGTGGGCATATGAATTATTAATATACAACACAAAATATGAATTAAAAATATAGTCCATTAGATGTCCACAAAACTATAACTTGGTCTTGGCCCCACCAAAAAAAAAAACCACAACTTCTGTGAGTATATTGTGGGTTCTGCACAGCTTTTCCACTGGTGTAGCTTGTATCTGTTTCAATCAATTGTTGTAGTTATGGTACTTAGTAACTAGCTTCATACAATAATGGAAAATTCATAACATATAATGACCATAAGCAAACACTTACAACAAATTCATGTTGGTGAGTCTCTGCAGCCACAAAAGAAGCAAGGCAAGCAATGATAGTAAGCTGGCCTAGTAAGAGCAAAGAGCAAAAGGACTTGCCAGGGAGGTGGCAAGTCCTTTTATTGTCTATAACTTTGTTGAATATAGTAGCCTAGTTTAAGGATGAATTGGCTTAAGGGTTCCAAGGAGGTGGCAAATGCACCCATTAGCACAATTGACCTAAGGACAAATTTTAGATTCTGTACCATGCATTTTTCATTTTTCTATGTATAAGTTTTGTTTACACTCCAATTTTCATTTTAACATATTGTATTATCTTATATTGTCAGGGTTTATACATTGCACCAAACAGTAGGTTATAGGCTTAAAGGTTATTTCATGTAAATTTGTACCGTAGCTGGGCAATTGTGCTATGAATCTGTCGTGTGTTGTCTTTCGATAATCTAATGACATTGTTTTGGAAAAAAAAATCCCAATAAAGTACACAAGTATCCTATGATGTTAATGATTGGAGATAATTCTAGATCCTACAATATTTATTTTTTAATTAAAAAATATTTTTTCATATTCAAGTTTGGATAAATATATATATAGATTTTTTTTAGGCTTAAAATCTAGTGGATATCAAACTTAATAAATTATAGCACATTTTGTTGAAAAAAAATATATTAACTCATTTTAAGTACTTCTTTTAAACATGTTTTTATATATTTGGTATTATAATTTGTTTCCTTTCCATCCTTCCCAACGAATATGGTTTTATACTTTTAGAATAAATAATAACTTTTAATAATCATTTATGATAATAAATATTTCATACTTCTAACCTTGTATCTTTTATTTAATCATTAATATTTCAATTGTTGTGGTAAAATATTCAACTCCCAACCCTTAAAACTATTTATAGTCAATAATTATGATTTGACAGCAACTATGAAGCTTCATACGTTAACCCTTGCTAATCACTAGCTGTGCATGTGTAAAGTTCAAGAATGTTGGAACATAGCACCCCAAGAGAACAAAGTGTAATATTCTTTTCTCACTTCTTAGCAAGTAGGGATGGTACAACCCAGTTCATAACTTTCTTTTGATTGGTTAACGTGAACGATTTAAGAAAACTGAAAGGATATGAAGTTACTTACAAACATGAAACAGTTTTAGAATATTTGAGTATATACTGTTAAAGAGAAATTAAAAAAAAGGAGTATGAATAAAAAGCGATAGAATAAATTTCATACATATATATATATATATATTGGTATCATTCTTTTTTTCTTTTCCTCTCTAATAAGGTGGTACGTTGAGTAGGAGGGAAATTAAGAATATTTAATCCAAGGTAGAATGGAAAGCTTATCTTTGTCATATTGGCCTCTTGCAACATTCTGGGTGTCCTAGTTTTACCATCTAAACGACACTATGAAACAGCTGCATCTACAACAAAAAAATTACTTAGTAATCTTCGGAAGTTGTAATCATCTGAATGCCCTGAAATCGTAGATAGAAAATCATTGCGTTCTCCTCAAAATTTCCAACCTCCAGAAAGCTACTATAAATAGATTGCTCCTGAAATCAACCCAAAGCATCTCATCTTCCAACCATCATCCTTGTTTTCCTTATAGCTTCAAGACCTTGGTCTTCCTACAGTGCTATAGGCTTTTGACTCTCTCTCTCTATAGGCTTCGGGCTAACGCCCTAGATCCTCCACTAAATCCTCCAACAGTGAGACTGAGTGTATTACTATCTCTTAAGACTACAGAGGTACGTAAAGTAGAGGTCCCTCAATTCAACTATCTCTGAATACTTTTCTGGGTGACCAAGACAAAGACTAAGATTCCTTTTCTTGACTATCTTAAAACCCATGAAAAAATACTAATACTGGTCTGTCATATCTTCTTTGAAGACTTTGGGACTCGGTATGCATAGCAATGACAAGCAATAAAACCCACCATTTCGTTGGCCATAATTAATCAGAGTAATGAAAAGCATGACAAGCAAGGGAACAGATCACTTCTTCCAAACCGTAAAATGAAAAGCAGGATAAGCATTAAAAAATAGAATAGAAGCAGAGAACTTTTTTAAGCAGGAAACTAAGAAATGGCAGAGCATTCTTTAATTCCGGTAACTAGCCTTTCTTCTTTTTATTCACTTACAGCATCTAGCCTTTCTTTGAAAGCAATTACCATGTCTTAAGGAACTATAAATTCCCTTTTGTGTACTTTAAACTAGCCTAGCCTACTTTTATTCTGCAACTTCAATTCAATGACTCAAACTAGATTGATTATTCGCTAATAGAAATTCTATTCAAATTCAATCAGGCTTACGGAACTATTCGATATCTCTATGAGCAAGCAAGAAAAGGGAATAGCAGAGAATGGAATGATTCTTCTTTTCGTTCGTGCCAGCAAGAAAACGGACAGATAGAATAGGAGCAGAAATCGAAACCCCAACAGATAGATAGATTTGTTCAGTATAAACCCAATAATCATTTTCCCCTCTTTAAATTGAAACCCCAAGACCGAAGAATCCAAGATAGGTTTGCTTACCAATAAGAAGACGAGAAGCAGATGTAGTTGCGCGGCTAAGAGTCTGCAAACAAGAAACACATATATGTCGAGAGAAGGAAGTCTGGGAGTCTGCAAATGGCTGGGAGGTCTGCGATGAGTAAGGAAGAAGGAGCTTCAATGCCTGCGAACTAGAAACCCGAGGAGAAAACGATAGAGTGAGACGGGAAAGATGATAGCGTAGGGTTGCAAGAGAATAAAAATAAAAGGCTTATACATTGTAATCTAATTAGGGTTTATCTCATCCCGTCAAGCCTGATTAAATTATCCGTATTTTGATGAATAAAATTATATGACAGATAAGATAATATAATACATTAGTTATCCAAACACCTGATAATCTTTTAATATATTATATTATTTTATACTATCAAGGCTTATACATTGCACTAAACAGGCCCTAAGAGAAAGAAAATTTTCTCCAGATGGATTAGATCCGAGAAAAAATGATCATATATCAAATCAAAATGATACATTTAAAGTACGAGTTTGTGTAACATTAAAAAAAAAAAAAGGTGTTGAAGAATAGGATCATTATGAGATATTTTGAGGATTTGCCTGTAGAGAAGTCTGATGTCAGGGAAGAATTCATTACGTAAATTTTACCTAGTTTCATACAAAAATCTTTTAGCAAAACTCTAGCAGTTGGAGTCAAAGCTCTGCAGAAGGGACTACGTATTTGCATGTGTTGCAACTACATATGAGCCAAAGCTTCATTAAATCAATATTTAATATATGATTCTGAAACCGAACATTTAGCAGAAGAAGAAATTCAAACCATCTAAACAATGTTGATAAATTAGATTTCTAAATGATTTGAACCCCAGGTTTATCCACAGTTGATATGCATCTGGGTTTTCCCCTGTTTTCTTATTTCAACTCTTGAAAGACATGATCATTGAAGATAATTTAAGATATAATGTTCCCAAAATAATTCAGTTCTCCAAATTTTCCTTAAAAACACACATTAACACTCTTCATTTGAAAAATCTTAAATTTATTTGTGCTGATGTTAATTATTGTCAGTAATATACAGGATATGCAGCAACTTGAGCCTAAAATTTTGTTTCACATATAATTGGCATAATCTAGAAAGACAAACCTGTATGGTGATTGATCAAATCTTTCACGGTTTAGGTAATCGAATGCTTTGTACCAAATAACTACTTCCAAATGAAGCCTAGACACATTATTTTTTTTAAACTTGGGACGTTGGATTATGCAAGTTAGAATTGTTTGTGCATGAACAGTTTATATGACAATCTCAATGATTTGTTGGCTTAATACTTGGGCCTCAAAGAAATCCATATTTTATTTCAGTCCTGGATTTTGATTTCAGATCTTGATTACTTGGGTAAAATATAACCTTCATGATTTGGCAAAAAATCCGTTTGTCCCCTATTATGGTTTAAAGTGTGTGGTTCAACAACATTCTGGTTTGTTACATAAATTGGATTGAAGTTCGTTTTCTTTTGCATTTTATGGAATTTTCAAAATTTTCATATGGTTGGAAGTGATGAATCGCTTATTTGTGTTTGTACTGTGTAAGCAAAAGGGATATTTGATCAATTTGTTCTCTCTTCTCCAGTGGATACTCTTCTAGAGCCTCTGTATATAAATGTTCTTTGTGTTTCTCTAGATTGCTTAATGAATTTGTGGCAAACTGGATATCTTGCAAACTGTATGAATTTTGAGTTGCTACAAGTTTCATATTTCAAAGTGGGGCATTTTTCAATTCGAGATTGATTTAAAATTTTTCATTTTTTGTAAAAGAAAGGCACGTTATGGCTGGAGTTTCCCAATCTGTGTATCTCCCAAAGCCGGTGGATGGGTGAAGGGAAAATTGGTGGGATTAGGATTTTTTTGGGACTGTTCATTTGGCCATGAGCAAAGTAAAAAGAGGACTCTTTGTTGTGAAATCAGCGCATACAAGGGCTGAATTTGGGGCTTTAGAGAATAAGCTCAAAATTCTCAAGACTCGAAGATGTGGCAGAGAAATTTGGTGGGTCATTACAAGAAGATGTGGTTCGTTTGTACACTAAAGAAATCCTTCAAGGCCTAAAGTATTTTCACTGTAATGCGATTGTGCAGTGTGACTCTTTGTTGTGAAGATTGCCTCTGGTGATGAGAAACCTCGATTCCCAATCCATTTCTCAAAGGAGGGTCTAGATTTCTTGAGGAGGTGTTTGGAGAGAGACTCTAGAATAACGTGGACAAGGGAGGAGTTGCTTAGGCACCCATTTGTGTCAAGGGATTCATCCACAACACCATCACCTTCTCAGAAAGCTAGTGTGTTGGGGGTTCAGTTTTGAAGATACTTACGATTTGGATGAACCGGAAAGGGCAGAGGGGAATAATGATTTCTCCGTCAGAAACCCATTCACATGGTGCAAAGATGGAAGAAAAGGAACTGCAATGCTATGGAAGGGGGAAGACAGTGGACCATGGTCACCAGAGAATTGGATAACTGTTAGATCCGGCTCAAAGTGTCAAAACCGTGAGAATGGAGCGGTTACAGAGGCAAAGGATTGGAATGTACTGTCAATGGGTAGGAGAGAAATAGTATCTCCTTTTGGGCTTTCTTCCCAGTGACACTGTTTTTATTCATGTTACAAAAGAAATAGCTTTATTCTATTCTCTCATTTGTAATTATAGAAATAGAAAGTGTTCAATATTATATTCTATAGACAAATCCGGATTCCGGAGTGTTTTTTTTTTTTTTTTCCTTTTTGAATGAGTCATGAATCATGATTGTTAAAAGAATAAATGCTAATCTCCTTGTTACTAGTTTTCTTTTTTTTTTCTTTATTTAATTTTTGTACTTATTAAATTAAAAAAGAAAATTGATAATTATATCATTCTTATAATGATTGCTACGTGTAATGCTTCTTGTTTCTTTAAAACAGATTCTTAACAAAAAAATAAGATATAAGAGTAGAGTTTGGGTGATGTTAAAAAGTTTGACCTCCAAAGTGATTAAATTCTTTTACTATTAAAATTGTTTTGAGATTTGTGTAAAATAATTTAGTATTAAATTATTATACATCTTTTTTTTCTTCTAAAAAAAATCTATGTATATCTCATAATAGAAAAAAAAATTGTGTAATTAAATCATCTTTTAAGAATTGGCCAAAAGAAAAACCTATACTTTTAAGAGAAGATAGTATATTACTCAAAAGAGAATCATGGATGGATTTAAAAAGGAGGTGTTTGAAATTGGTTTAAGTTATATGTAATATGAGCCTAAATCATATGTATGAAATAAGAGTTGTTTTAACTTGTTTTGGGTAATTTTTACCTTTAAAGTAATAAATTAGGAATGTTATTAAGTAATCTAGAATAAAACATTTATTTTACAAAATTCTTCAAGTAGCTTTTATTTGTCAGTTATTTTGAAGAGATGAGATATTAAGATTGTCTAAAAAGTTGGTTTTTCTTAAAGTTGATTCTGTTGTAAAATGTCTTGGTATGTGGTTCTCAGGCTTTTTGTTTCATGTTCAACTTATAAAATCTAAACTTAGTTTATAAAAATGTTAACTAGGAAGTTTGTTTATATTTGGACTAGTCATTTAAGTGGTTTAAATTTAAATGCTTTATATTATGGTATGGTAGCTATTAGATCTTCTAGTAAATTATATTATTGAGGGGGCTAACTTTTATTTTAATTGGCAGTCTCTTCATTGTTAAACCAATTACGTACGATTTGCTACCTAAGGACCTCTCTTTCTTATGTTGTAAAGCCACTAAAAAAATTATTTTTGAGGGATAAATGTTTAAAAAAAGTATGATACAAAAAAAAATATATATATATATATACATATTTATATTTATATACATGAGCATATTAACTTTTTTTTAATTTTTGCCTCTTAATAGTTTAATCCTATTGGATTAATGCTTGAAGAAAATATAAAGGTATAATAAGATAAACAAATGTTGAAATTCAGGGTTAATGATGTTTTGAACTAATTTTAATATAAGAAGTAACATTTTATTTATAGACAATAAAAGGTAGAGCAGGCTCTTAATCTAAATAAAATACTTAAACTAATTTTAAAATATTTAAAAATGTTATAAAAACTAAAAAAATATATATAAATCTTAATTAAAACAAAACAAATAGATACGCATAATAATGTTATCTTTATCAATAAGCTTGGAATTCATAATTAAAAACAAGCTGAAATATTCATTTTAAAAATTTAGGCATGATCAATTTATGAGCTAAAACCAATAGATTGATTGATGAGTATTGTGATGCATAGCCTCTCGGTCATCTAGATTTGGATGGCTCAAATTTTATATATAAATCTTTTGATTTTTTTTAATTTTTTTATTAGAAGATGAAAAATATAGAATAAAAATAATTTTTTAACTGTCAACTTAAAAAAAATGAAATTTGAATCATATAGAAGTGATGTGTATAATGTGCTCATCAGTTCATAGTGTGCCAAGTCCGAATGCGTGTATATGAATAAATGAAATTTTAAAAAATAAAAAATGGAAACAAAAAAAAAAGGAAAAATAGGCCACACACTTTAACTCAGACATTAAAATTTTATATGTTTATTTTATATAATATTATTTTGTTAAATACATATATACTTAAACGTGCTTACACCTTTTTAAAAAAAAGTATTCATGCTGTAATCTTTTTTATAATATCTATTATGTTTTGTAATCATTATTCAATAGTTCATATTTTTTTATAACTTTTTTAAAAAATAAAAGTATGAATATTATTTTTTATTTTACCTATTCATTTTTTTCATATTTTATTTTTTTATATACTTAACATTTATCTAATCAAATAAACTTTTTGTTAAGTCCAAGTTGAATTATGAGGATTAACAAAATGTTTTAATTTTTCCATAACAATTATTTCAATTATATCTATAATAAAATACCTCAATCTCCCAAGCTTTTCTCCATTAGAATTACTCTTATATATATGAGCTTGATTTTTGTAACCAATAGTTAGCTTCAAATATTTAACTTTACATGATTTGACTTGTAAATACTTATAAATTTTAAGACTAACTAAAATTCGTAATCCAAATTACAGGATTAATCAAAAGTAATGTTACATTTTGTAATTTAAAAAGAGGACGCAATTTAATAGATTAATTTTCTCCATTGTGTCGTGTGATCGGGGGAAGGAAAAACTGCAAGGGAAAAAGATCAAAAAGTAGAAAAAAAATGCTTTCATTTTCAAAATTTGATTGTCCTTTTTCATGAAGGTGGTTTAGGAAATGGCAAATCTTTTTGTCCTCTCAAAATTATTAGAGAAAATTATATATAAGGATCCAAATTTTTTAAAATTTATAATAAAAGACCTTAACAATTTATAATATCTACTATCCTTTTAGTGGCTTCCCTACCCATTGAATAACAAGATGCCAAATTTGGACATCACCCACAAAGGCACTTCCTTTTCATGTTCATTTCTTCTTCTTCATCAAATCTTTCATCTCAATTTCATAGTATTCCACCTTTTGCACAGCCAGGCGTTCACATTAGGGGATATTCCAAGCCCCTTCTTTTTTTCTACATCTACTTGCCCCCGCAACTTCACTTTCCTACCTTCCAATTTTTTATGTTCTTCCTTCAAATTGACCATCTTTTCTCTTGTGATAAATAATATATCCTAATTGTTTTCCAACTGACTCCACCAACAATGCTCCAATTTTTTATATGGCTTCTAATAGAATTGAGTAAACATCTTGCACCTTCCCTTCTATTAGATTTTTGGTGTCTGTAATAAAGAATGAATTACATTCGGCAGTCTACCCATACTAATACCTAAACCTATATATAAAAGATCTATAATGAAATGTGTGATTTTAGGTGATAGTAATAACTAATTATTGTTGAATCATAAATTAATTATCAGGATTAATAACAAAAGTATTAATACAGAAATCAATGAAGACGTATATTACACACTAATTATAGGTAATTTATAATCCAATGACAATTAGTTACTCCTTTATAATGGACAAGGTTAATACCTATTTTTCTCACAATCTGGTTCAATAATTCATGACAATGAAAATTTAAACAAGATGGAAAAAGTTTGGCGTGAACTTTAACTTTTTTTTAAGAAAAATTTTAATTGGAATTCAATATAAATTTTTAAAATAAAATAAGAAGGAGAAGAAATTTTAATATTAAAAATTTAATATTATTAATCACTTGAAAAATATTTAAAAAATAAAAATTATCTATCTCTTATTTTTGGAATAATCTAAAACTATTAAATATACTAAAAAGTGAAACTTAAAATTCAAGATAATCCAAAGTGTAAATAAATTTTTTTAGAAGTATTATTTTAAAAATCAAAATTTTAAAGACAGTCAATTTATTTGAATCTAATTTTCATTTTTAACATTACAAAAATGATAAATAAATTTTTTAAGAGAGAACAAAAATTTAATGTAAAAGTATTAAATTGCTACAAAACATTAAAAATTTCAAAATTTTCTACTGTTTTACTGAGATTATCTACTTTTTTATATGTTCAAAACTATAAATCTTTCGACAAAAATTTAAAACTTTATTTTATGGTATTTAAAAAACCAATTTGATTTTTTTAAATTAATCGAGAATGTAAAAATCAATTGAGGAAGAAGAAAAGTTTGGTGCAAAATTTAGTTTTTAAAAAATAATGCAAAATTTAAAAGCTACCCAAGTATTTCTAAAGCAATACAAATTTTGATTGTAGTCGAAATTCAAATAAATTTTAATTTAATTATCCTAAAAGAATGACAAAGGAAAAAGTTTGACATGAAATTCAATTTAAAAAAAAAAAGAAATTCTAAATTCTAAAGCTACCCACTTATTTCTAAATCAATTCAAGTATTTTATGTAATCAAAATTTTAAAAAAATTAGAAAAATAGTATTTGCTGTGAAAATGTAAAGTTTGTCATTTTGATTTGAAGTTTATATAAATTTCCAAAAATGATCAGAAAATAAAATGTGTTTTGAAAAAAAAAAGTTTAATATGAATAAGAGTATGAAAAGAAAAAGATGTTTAAAATTTAGATTCTCTGTATCAAAAAAAAATTAGATTCTATATTAAGTGGCTACAAATATTGGAAACAATTTAGAACAAATTTGCCAGCTTGGTGTGAAATTTAAATTGATTGAAAAGAAATAAAAGCTACTCAATTTTAAAATAAATTCTGAGAAATAACATGTCCTAATAAATTTTAAAATTTCAAAGTTTCACACTATTATTTGAATGTAATACATGACTTTCAATCATTAAGAAAAAAAACTTGAAATTGTTTTGAAAAAGGAGAAAAATTAATTGTGAAATAAAAGCAGGAAAACAAAACAAACGAATTTTAAACTTAGATATTATATAACTACGTACTATTAAAAGTTGAAAAGCTACACATGTTTCACGTGAAATTTAAAAGCTACCCATTTTTCATGTGAACACAATACAAATTTAAATAGAATTTTCATAAACAATCGTTGCCATAAAATAAAGTTTTAAAGTTGACCACTTTTATTTAAACCAGATTAAATTTTAATAAATAATAAAAATATTTTGAGACAGGAGTAAAGTTTATTGTGAAATGAAAATTGAAGACAAAAGAAAAAGAGGTTTAAAATTTGAACACAATTAAAGGCCAAAAAGGGGGGAAAAAAGGAGAGATAAACCTTCTTTGAAGTTTAATCTCGAGAAAAACCTTATTTTGATTCTCAACAAATAGATAGGCTTTTACTTCGGTCTTTTACATTTTTTTAGTTTAATTTCACAATTTTAAAAAATGCTTTAAAAATTCTATTCTATCATTTTTGTCTAAAATTGACTGCTAAATCTAATAGATTAATGACTTGCAGATTCATTTTAATCCAAAACTTAACACTTTGAGTTAAGCAAATAATATCTGAACAGTTAAATTAAGCACTAACTTTTGAAAGAAGATAGAGTAAAAAAGGCAATATTAAAACATTTTAATAACTAAGAAACTGAATTGATAGAAATAATAAGTGGTAAACAAATTAAAAATTCACGTATTTATCAAGGTCAAAAAAGTTTTTCCTCTGTAATCTAAGTTTTTAAAATAATCAAAATCATAATTATTCCACAAAAATTTAAAATTTGAAAAGAAATAACCAAATTCTTAAAATATATTAATAATTCAAATATGATTTGCAAAGGTCAAAAAATTTTGACAGTAATCTTTATTTTTTCCGCAAATTTAATACAGTTTTATTAAAGATAATAATTTTCAGAATCTAGTCAAAAGTTTTAAAGTAATAAAATTTTATATGATTTTTTTATAAAGAAAAGTAGTTTGGTTTGAAAATCAAGTTGTTTAAAAAGTTCAAAAATTGAAAAGTTACTTAATTTTATCTGAACTCAATGCAAATTTTTTTAAAAATAAAATTTTGATAAAAATATTTTTCTTTAAAAATTTAACATTTGAATTGATTTAAATTGTAAAGAGAGATATGTTTATTTGAATTTAATACAAAAGGTAAAGGAATTAATAATTTAATTGAGAAAAAAATAAGAAAAAGTTTTCAAAAGAAAAAATGATGGGAGGAGGAAAAGACGCGATTTCCCTCCCAAGATAGCCTAGCTTTTATAGCATTATTATTAGTATTATGGACAGATAGATGGATGTATTCTAGAGAGATGAATTCTACTGTTGAAATATAAAACTTGGCATCAATTTACGAAAGTTTTAAAAATACATGGACAAGGAAAAAGATAACATTAATTAACACATTAGTGTTGGGAATTATGGGAGGCACACAGCGGAAACGTTTAAAATTTTGATTTCAATTCCCACCAAGGATCCGTCAAAATTGCTTAAACCGAATAGATTCAGAGAATTATCTTTTTTTGTCGATTGAGTTAACGGTGTGCTAACAGTCTATCTGTACAATTCCGTATGACGTCCATATAGTGTCTCTCTCTCTAAGGATTTTGGAGACAGTTCTAACTCTACTTTTCTGATATGGAAACCCCTATTTATAGACTAGAGTTTTAGATATATTTAATTAATCAAAATTAATTAAATATATCTATTAGTTTAAATTCAAATCTATCTTATAGTTTAAATTTAAACTAACAATATCTAGAGCTTAATTTAAATTATCTGATTAGTTTAAATTTAAATCTATCTAATAGAATCAAATTTAAATTAATTCATATATATATACATATATATATATAATATCAAATATAATATACATATATATATAATATATATTTCAAATTTAATTATTTATATATATATATATAAATAATTCCTCCATCCTAAATATTCATTGAATCTAGACACATTTCTGATTCAATGAATGTGGACATTTTAGCCCAAGTTGGTCCGTTCTTGTGTGCGACCCTGGCCCATATGATGTTGGCAGTGGGCCAACTGCACTATTTGACCTACAAATCACAAGCGACCTCTAGCAAAACATTGTTACTACCCAAATCATACGGAATCGATGATTCGATGCAATCTATCTTATAACCCTATCATATCCCTTTTGTCACACAATATTTAGATTGAGTATGAGGCATGAAAATGTCATCCTCAACTTGCTCGATCATAACTTTCTCGATCTTCGAGCAGACTGATATAAGATGGAACTCTTTCCATCTGAGTATGGCCATGCATTTCTCAGTCACACTCATCGAGGGGCCCAAAGATATTTCTCTATTAATTAGAGGGACAAATTCCATCTTGACCATTCATCTTTCTCTACATGGATTCCATTATACTTGATCATAATCTTTATAATCACCCAGTTAAAGGTGACATTAGACTATGACAAAGTATAGTGTTCTTCATGTAGGAATCTATGGTGATCTCAGGTCCAATGGATCAATGACACGGTTATATATGAGATAAACTTATGAATTAATCCATGTAGCTTATTTCATGATGGGTCTATCCAGCATCCTGTTCTCTAACACACGCCTATGATTTTGATTCATATCATCATACATGATTAACACTTAATCAATCAAAATCATACTAATCTTAATTCATCGTTGTTCCCACAAGGATAATTGATTAGGGACATTTTGGATAATTCAAAAAAATGATTTATCCATGGATATTATTATATATAAACATGTAAATAATATAATAATGTAATAAAAAGAAAAACTCTTATTTCGTAATAAAAACAATGTTCGCAATATAACGATTGGCCTATGGCACAATATCCAACAATTAGTACTAATCATGTTACTGTATAAAATCAATAGTATTTTGGGAGGAAAGAAAATCAAATCCACAGATATAATCAGCACCTTATTACCAGGTTGCAAAATTTATTTCTATTGTTTGCAAATTTTAAACCTCCAAAAAATTAAGAAAAAAAGTATATTAACATATAACACTTAATTTGAATATCTGACTCGAAGCAAAGGAAATTTAGTTGGTCCTGTGGCCTACATAAAGTAATACTGAGATATTGACATGCATTAACATATATACATGCTAATGTATTTTCTATTTTATTTAAATAATTTAGAACTTAAAAGAATTGTTAGAATTAAATTCTTTTGGATAAAAAAAATTTTATTTTTAAAATAATCTAGTAATTTTAAACTAATAATATAATAAGTAAATAAGTTTTCCTTAGTTTTACAAGTAATGAAAAAGGTCGTGTGAAGGTGCAAATTATTAATAAATATCCACTACTCTGTTTTTATAATTAAAATTATGTATTATAAATTACTAAAAAAACAACTTTTTTCATAATAATAAATTTATTTTTATTTTCAAAGAAATGTTATCTATAAAGGAAAATTATTTTTATTTTTTTATGTTATTAGATCAAGGCACCAAATAATTTCAAACACATACTAATAAAAATACTAATTAATTAGTAAACCTCTTCTAATAATATTTAAAATAAAGATGCATATAAAATTGTTCCATGCATGAACAAATGAAGTGCGTTACCAACTAAAAGGAAAGAAAATAATAAGAAAACCACTAACTGGATGGTACACGTAGTCTAGCAATGACGGGTTATAGACTAATTAGCAAACAATTTCAAGTTTAAATTCTTTATCCTTTAGGTATCAAAAAAGAAAATAAAAGTGACAAAATTGCATTGATACTAATGATTTAAAATTGAAAATTAAGTCAGATCCTCTCCTTTTTTATGCAAATATAACACTATTTGAGAGAAATAGAAAAAATAAAAAAAAATGAATCAAAATAAAGGAAAATAGGTTATTGGAATAGATGAAGTATAGATATTGACGGCTGAGATGGGATGACGGAAATTTAATTCCATCTAGCGGTAGTACATATATCCTTGACGAAATGGAGGAAGTGCCAACATGTCCCATATATGAAGATTATAAATAAGGTAAATCCTCAAATTTTTTCAAATAATTTTTTAATCTATTTGGAATTTACATCCTAACACAAGTAACAAATTTGAGACTCATTTTTATCTTTATTGAATTCTTAGAGTTAAAGATTTCGATTCACTTAGCCTAAAAAATTTTAAATAAATATTTTTTAATTGATAATTGTTTACATAAAATTTATTTGTATAAAATTATGACAAAGAATAAAATATCTTAAATAACTTGTGTTTTTTTTATTGTTTTCTAATATATGAAATTGATAAATATATGTAGACAAGATATAACATCCAATTTGTCGTAAAAATATCGAAATAAGTCAATTTGAAAAGCAAGTCCTCTAAAATGAATAAGTTGAGGCTAACTAAAATTAGAATAAAATTTTAAATAATGAAAAATGAGGATCCAATGTCTAAGATGCCCAAAAACTCGAGATAAATGAACTAGAAAAAATTGTGAAAGAAAGTGGGGTATTTTTGTAATTTTTAGCAAATTTGAAAAATTCACAAGAAGACTTTTTAAATGAGAAATTTGAGTTTTTTTGGGGTTCTTAGATGCCCTAAAAATCATAAGAATTTCCAAAATAGTTAAAACCCCTTCAGTGAGTGATTTAGACCGTCGGTTGACCGAAATTTTGACCAAATAGTTCAGAATAGTTTCAAATCCAATTTGAGTAATTTCAAGGGTAATTTATAAGTTAGAGAATCTAAGTTTTATAATGGAAAAAACGGTTCTCGAAAAGAAGTTGAAATGAGGCCAAATTGACAAATCATGGTTTAGGAACTAAAATGAAATGTTAAAAAAATGTGTTAACTTTACTTTGTTGGCTTTCTAAACATCTAGCCACTTGCTCCAACCCTTAGCCACAACTTTTTCTAGTCTAAAATAGAGTTGAGAGAGCCCCAAAGAAACGCACAAGAAAGAAGGGAAAAAAGGAAGGAGAAAGCCAAGAAAAGGTGAGAAAAGTGTGGAATTTCATAACTCTTCCCTTCATTAATCTTATTCCTCTCCTTCTCCTCTTTACTCCTATGGCTTTTATGATGCATATGGGGCCATTTTAGGTCTAGCCCAGAGGAAAGAGCTTAGAATTTCAAGGAGAAGCATGAAGCAATAGAAAGAGCCTTTGAAATTGTCTTGAAACAAGGTAAATTTCATGGCTTTTCTTGCACTTCTTGCTTGTTATCCTCCATATGAATTTTATGCAACCTAGAACCCATCTAAAGGGAGTTAAATTTTGACCATATCAGGGGAAGAACAAGTGATTTAGAGTGTGCAAATTTAGAATAGACAAGTGGAAATAAAAAGGGAACCTTAAAATTCAAGTTGGCACAACTTGGGGCTTTGAAATAAATGATGAAATTTGATTTTTCTTAAAGGTATTCTAACTTATGTAAGACATGATATGAGTCCCTTAGATCCCTAGGAAGTTATATATGTGCCATTCCTTCCAAGAAAACAAAAAAAAAGTCTAAGGGCTCTTTTCATGATGTATATCTCAGCCACACAAGGTTTGGCTACCTAGGAAGCGTTTTAATTTATTCTAAGCCTAGATTGAGACTATATATGATGGAAGAACATGAGAAAAATTTTTGAAAAAATTTTAGAAGTCATGGATAGTGAGATGGAGGTGTATGCTTCATAATGTAACACAATAAAGTAACTCTTAGCTAGGCTCCTCAAAATGAATGTATGATAGCTCCAAGGAGTCTCAATAGAGCCAAAAATCATAGATTGAAAGAGAGAATAGAACCAAGATCATAAATTCTTATAGTTGCTTCATTAGGTACTTTATGGAACCATAATTGAACTATATGAGAAACTAAGCCTCCTTAGAGTGAGTGTAGCGTTAGAGTTTGTTTCAAAAATGTAATTAAGTCCTATTTGATGTGTATAGACTAAAGGAATCAAGCTCCACCTCATTGTAAGGGTGTGGCTGAAAGAGGGGAAGAGAATTCAAGAGAAAATTTGCAATTCTTACTTGAAGGTAGATCATTCTCTCATATATGTCTGTGGATGTTTTCTTGCTTTGGATACTTGTGTGTGTGTTTGAACTATGAAAAGTGTTCTTAACTAGTAGGGACATGTGTGGTATCACTTATGTGTCTTAAATTGCTTTTATGTGTGCATAAGATTTGAATGGACTTAGTGATGCCAAAAGTCCCTTGATAAGGGAGAGGATGAGCCAAAAATCCCTTAGCATAAGTGAGACGAGCCAAAAATCTCAAGAGGAGTGAGACTTAGTCAAAAGTCCTAAAGTAAAATAGATGAGGTAAGTCTAAAAGTCCCAAGAGAGGTGGGTGAGGCTAGCCGAGGTCTTGAGAGTCTACTTTGATGTGTTTGAGATTTTGTGAAATGGAAATTATGTTCTTAATATGCATATGTAGTTCATAAACTATGCATGGCATCCCTTTGCATGAAACTGCATCTATTATGTATGATTGAAAGTGTAAAAGGCTATTGAAATTCTTTGATTCTCACCCCTTTCCTTCTCCTAATTCAACTTGTCTAGGTGGTCCAAGTGAGCAAAAAGATAGAAGCCACCACACTTAAAGATGAGAGAATGACAAAAGAGTTATGTTATCTAGCCATTTGTAATCATATTGTTGGAAAATGATGTAATCTCATGTTGTAAATGATGTATAGCCACTTGAACATATGTATATACATGTATATATGATGTATGTATGGAAATTGAAGGCGTATGAATGAGAATGGATATTTTTGACATTGAGATGCATTGACATGGTTGTAAGATCATGTGTAATATGGCTTGTGGTATAGTGAATTTGAGTTCCATGGCTTCTTGAATTAGTTGGCATACATATTTGGGATATTATAGATCTTTTAGATGTGTTCAAGTGGTCTTGGTTCAAGGGAAAGACCATTTGACACCAAATTGAACCATTTTAAGGCAAAAAATGACCAAATTTGTGAGCTAAACCCCAACCTAACCAAATGAACGATTTTGAGGTTAAGATTCTGTACATATATAGATCTCATATAGAGAATTTTTCTGGTCTAAGAACTGCATTATTTGGAGGTCTATATAATTTATTATGATTTTTCAAAGTTTAGCAAATTTTGTATATTGGTATGAGTTACTGTTTATTTTGTCAGAACTGTTTTTGTGTTATCCAAGGGACAAATGAGGTCCAATGGTTCTAAAATTTTACATGAAGAAACTAGACATTCATAATGACCTATAACAACTAGAAGCACCTCATTTAGTGGTTTGTAGAGAGAGAAATAATTTTTTGAAATTCTATGTCAGTACCAATAATGTCAGCCAACCTCAAGTATTGTTCCATCAATTTTTGTTAGCTTAATGTTATTTTCTTAGTTTGAAGTTATTTTCCTTAAAGGAGACATATGTAGTTTTCCAACTTGATATCATTTTCCCAAATTGGATTTTTACAGAATTAATTATGAATTTTTGAAGTTCATATGAGTAAACTGTCTCAGAACTCTAAGACAGCTGAACCTACATTGCTTTACTATTGTCAATTGTGATCTAAATGCTATTTTCATGGCTTGAAATATTTTTAACATGAATTTAACATTTAAGGCTTTCTAGAAAGCTATGATTTGTTAGGTTTCAATTTTTCTATAATTAATTATGAATTTTCAAAGTTGATGACAGAAACTTGGTTTTGGAACCCAAGACTAATTGTTAAAAATTGTAGGGAAGAGCTTGAAATTCGTGTTTCTTGTCAAATTTTGTGATGAATATAAGTTTCTATGATATGTTAGGAATATATTTGAGTTGAGGAAGAATTAAATGACTCATATGCTAAGAGTTGGACAATTTCAATTACCGTTTGTTCACTCTCCCATTGTCTTGCAAGTGCATATGTGAGAATTACATAAATTGAGATGTATGAATATATGGTGTTACACAAGATAGGTATCATGCTACTTAAACTCAACTTTGGATTTTAAAAATACTCAAAAAAAAAAAAAATTCCCTGGACTCATTGAACACACTAAGTTTTTATTTTCTGAAGAGTATAAAGAAAAAAAATATTATTTTAATACTTTGAGAAGTGGACATTCAATTGGTTCTTTACAAATATATATATATATATATATATATGTATATATAATTTAGCCCTTTAATAAATAAAATGTTTACAATGTTGTCATTCTATCTCATTTCCTATAAAATTTAATGCCAACTTTAATACTACCAACATTAATGCCAAATCAAAGGTGTGAGTTAATAGTACAAGTAAACAAATTATGTCTAAGTAAGCAAACTATCATATCTAACATTAACTTCTAAAGGAAACTAGGATAGAAAGACAAAAATATTATAAACACTTAATGATTAAAGGGCCAAATTGAAAAGAGTGATCTATAAGACCAAATACCAATTGTTCAATAATTTAAATAAAGTTTTCCATAATATAAAATCAAACCAATGGTTTTTAGGTCGGGTTAGTTTATTGTGGCTTAACATTCTTCAATCTGGATCTCAACTTACACAAGGCGGATATATAGATGGAAAAGTTAATCAAATTGCCTCATAAAATCCTATCTAATGCACAACCTTAAAATGAAGAGTTGAGTTTGAAAAAATTAATTATAAGTTATGAGAATTTACAAGTCAGAGCACAAGTATAGAAGCACTGAGTTAGCTTAGAAGATCATAAATGTTAGAGAATAGATTAACCACCAAGTTAGCTTAGAAGGTAGCAAATGTTGGAGTATGATATTTATAATTAGTTAAAGGATTCCAATTCCTTAATTGATTGTTTTTTAATTAAGAATTTGTGCTCTATATAACTTTAAATTAATTGTTTCCAAAGGCAACATCAAAGAATAATATGGATGGAGCAAACTTTAAATCAAGATTTTGTACTTTATATAACTTTAGATTAACAATTTGGCATTTGTACAACTTTAAACTAATTGCTTTCGAAGGCAACATCCAAGAATCGCTTAGGCGGAGTGAACTTTAAATTAATTTGTGCTTTATACAACTTTTAATTAAGAATTAGTGCTTTGTATAACATTAAATAAAGAATTCATGCTCAATACAACTTTAAATTTGATTGTTTTCAAAGACAACTTTAAATAATGACTTGGGTGGAGTGAACTTTAAATTAAGAATGTTTGCTCTATAGAACTTGTCGATGATGGAAATGGAAAAGAAATTATGAGCTAAAAGGAAAGAAGTGTTTAGTGTTTGGTATGATATGGAAAGAAAATGAAATCCTTTTCCAATTGCATGTTTAGTAGAAAGAAAGAGTGTAGGAATGGAAAGATAGAAAGAGAGAATGACAAAATTGCTCCTTTTATGAAGTAAGAAAAGAAAGAATTCTTTTAAAAAATAATGTTTTATAATATTTTCATTTTCTATCAGAAATTGCATTATAATGTAAGCTACTTTACCTTCAAGATCCTTCCTTTGTGATAGGTCTAGATTTCAAGCTTCACCTTTAACGAGTTGAATTGTTCAAACTCAACTTTCAAGCTATTTCATATATAATGGATTTACCTAGATATAAATGCACACTTGAGCTACAAAGGAGACACTCTGAGATGGATGGGACCTTGGGCCTTCTTTAGTGAGGTGGAGGGCATACTATACATTTTACCCATTCAGCTATAAAAGTCCATCTCCGTCTCGTCTCATAGCACATGGAAGTTGGTTCATGAAAACTTTCCTTTCATCTAAACCTTCTCTCAACAAAACAAGTATGGTTGAAGGATTTTGCTTCATTTTCCTTTTCCAGTGTCAAACTAAAAGGGCTAAAATTTGTGCTCTATATAACTGTAAATTGGTTGTTCTTGAAGGTAACATCAAAGAATGACTTGGGTGAAGTAAACCTCAAATTAAGAATTTGTGCTTTATACAACATTAAATTAAGAATTATGCTCCATGCAATTTCAAATGTACAATTTGTACTTTATACACCTTTAAATTAAAAATTTGTATTCTATACAACTTTAAATTGAGAGTTTGTGCTTTACACAATATTAAGTTAATAATTTGAGCTCTATACAACTTTAAATTGATTGTTTTTGAAGGCAACATCAAAGATTAACTTGGGTGAAATAACTTTAAATTAAGAATTTGTCTTCTATACGAAATAAAAATTTATGCTTTATAAGACTTTAAATTGATTGTTTTCGAAGGCAATATAAAAGAATGACATTGGAGGAGTGAACTTTAAATTTAGAATTTGTGTCTTATGCAACTTTAAATTAAGTGTACTTTATACAACTTTAAAATGATTGTTTTTGAATGCAACATTAAAGAATGGCTTGGGCGGAATAAACTTTAAATTGAGAATTTGTACTCTATTCAATATTAAATTAAGAATTTATACTCTATGCAACTTTAAATTAATAGTTTGTACTCTAGATAACTTTAAATTAAGAACTTGTGTTATATGCACTTTTAAATCAAGAATTTGTGCTTTATACAACTTTAAATTGACTGTTTTCAAAGGCAATATTTGTAATACCTGTTTATTCTAAAACGTCATAAATTAAGTGAATTACTAAAGAAGGTCCCCTAAAATGAATAATTTGATACCAAATAAAATTATGATAATAATTTTAAAAATAGAAAATGAGAATACAAAGTTTAAGATATCCAAAAATCAGAGCTAGAGTAGTCAAATAAAGTCGACAAAATCGTAATGGTATTTTTGTAAATTTGAGTATTTTTTAAAAACTCTAAAGAGGGTTTTTCTAAATGGAAAGATTGAGTTTCTTAAGATTCTCGTAACCCTAAAATTCATGGGAATCCCTAAAATGGTTAAAACCCCTCTGGTTTATGTTTTAGAATGTTGGTTGACCTAAATTTTGACTGGTTCCTTCGGAAAGGTTTTAAATCTAATTTGGATAAAGTTAAAAGCATTTTATAAATTAAAAGATATAAATTTTATGATGGAAAAGATAGTTCTTGAAAAGGAGTTAAAATGAGCTCAAATGGAGAAAACCAAGTTTAGGGACGGTTGGGATTATGGAATTGTTAAAATTGAGCCACTTTATTAATAAAATTTAGGGACATAGTTGGGATTATAGAAAAGTTCGAGTTCTTAAGACATTTAGGAAACTTCACAAGTGGCTAATCCCCTAGGACAAATTTGCAAAACTCCATGGGTTCATAACCATGTGCATGTCTTGGCCAAGAGTACTTTAGGCATCTAGGGAGAGTTTTAATTAGTTCTAAGGCTAGAAAAAGACTAGATATGATTAGTGAATATCAAAGGAAATATTGGAATAAATTTAGAAAACATTGGTTGTGAGATGGAGATGTAGGTTTTATAATGAGATATAAAGAAGCAACTTATAGCTAGGCTCTTTCAAATGAATTTGTGATGACTCTAAAGAGTCTAAAGGGAGTTAAGAGGCCTAGATTGAATGAGAAATGAGAGCCAAGATTATAAATTCCAACAGTTACTTCATTATACCTTGTATTGAAGCATAATGAAGCCATATGAGAAAGTAACCATAGTTGCTTCAATAATGTAATTAGGTCCCATTTGATGTGTCTAAGCCAAAGGAAACAAGTGTCACCAAGTTGCAAGTGTGTGGCCGAAAAGAGGAAGAAGTGTTAAAGAGAAAATTTTGCTTTTTTGCTTTAAGGTAGCTCGCTAACCTTTCTCTCATACATTGCTTAGATATTTTTTTGCCTTTCAATACTTGTGTGTATGTTTGAACTATAAGATATATTTATAGTTATTGCTTACTTGTTATGGTACCATGATACATCTTGAAATGAGTTTATGAATGCATTATGGCTTGAATGGGTATGGTGGTGCCAAAAGTCCCTTAGTATAGGTGAGGATAAGCCAAAAGTTCTTAACATTGAGTGAGACAAAGCTAAAAGTCTCAAGAAGAGTGAGGCTAAGTCAAAAGTCCCTTGAAAGCGGGTGAGAAAAATCCAAAAGTTCCAACAAAAATGAGTGAGGCTAGACAAATATCCTTGAGAGCCTATGTATGATATATATGAGTTTCTATGACAAGGAAAATGTTTCA